>JAZKJV010000825.1:149835-689225 GCA_037367405.1 Ottelia alismoides
TTGTCCATAATAATTTTAAAGAGCCATGCCATTTTCTAAAGAGCAGTATTATCTCTTAAAGAGAGACATGCTCTTTTTTAAGAGGAATGCTCCTTTTTAATAGCCATACTATTTTTAAATAGCAATACTAATTTTTTAAAGAGTTGTGCTCTTTTCTGAATAACCATGCCATTTTTTTGCATAGTGATGATATTTTAAAAAAAAAGTCGGTCTAATTTTTTAAAGAGTCGTGTTTTCTTAATATTTTTAAAAGACATGTTATTTTTTAAAAAGTAATATGGTATTGAAGTACTCGAACTATTTTTTGGAGAGAAAAAATGGGGCTGCCCCCATCTTATTTTCATATTTTTTTTCAAAATATCATAATGTATATTCATTTATATATCCGTCCAATATACCATTTGAATTTCGTCAGAAACAGAGACTCATATGCCCCTCATCTAGAAATGGTAATTTTAACGGTCCAAAGATTGTTGTAATCGACATGTTCTAGATGGAGGGCATAGGAGTCTTTATTTCTGACGAAATTCGAATGACATATAAAAGGGATATATAAATGAATATACATGGTGATATTTTTGAGAAAAAATAAAATACCGAAAATGAGGCATGGACAACCCCATTGAACCCTTTTTCGAATGCTCTTGTCACATGATAACATGATGCTACTTTTTATAAAGAACATGGCGCATGCCCTAGGTACATCTTATCCATCATCTTTTTTTCTCACTCCTTCACTTTCACGATTAATAAATTTGATATTGTCATCCAATTTTTTCATTGCAAAGGCATGTTATGTCCATGGTGATATTTATTCCATATCCTTCTATTTTCTTCTTATTTCATTAATATTATTCCCTCCTCATGTTATTTGATGTCAAATACAAAGAGAGTTGTATAGATATAAAGAACTATTATTTCATTCTTAATCATGTTGTATCATCTTATTCATCGTATTATTTTTTAACATGGACCAACCATTCCATGCTCCAAATCAAGAAAATATATGCAAATACAATAAATCTATTTTTGCCTCCTTACATAAGTTATATCCGAATCTCGCTACAAGAAATTTGACCTAAGGCAACGAATAATTTAAATAATCATTGTCACATCTTCCAATGTTAATGTATAGCAATGAATATTATTTGTTGTAAAGTTAGCTTCCGTTCTTGTAATTAACAAAGAATGTCATATTCGTTGCTAGAGCTTCATATAACGACTTGTCTATTGGCTTATTCAAAGTACAAAACATTGCTAAATTTACCAACGATTCAAAAAAAACATCAACAAATAATCATTGTTATATGATTCGTTGTGAGAAATATAACGAATACAATAGTCATTAAAAATTTAAAGAAATAAGTAACGAATATTATTTGGTATATACTTAACTACGGATTGTATATCAATGAATGTTGAATTTTTCAATTTGTTGTAGTGTCTATTGTTGAATGAATGATATTTGCTTGAAGTATATGTTTGAAATAACATTTGCTTCTTCATCCTACAACTTCCTCTCATTCATCCTGTTATTTGACGCCGAAATACAAGAATGTTGTGCATATGTAATGAAAGTGTTATTTTTCTCCCATTCATCATGATATTTCCTCATCGTTCTTTGACAAAAAAAATGAAGACATTTTGAAGTTGTGACGACAGGAGATTATTCTTCCGTCAGTAGAGTTTTTTCAAATAAAATAATTCAAAATTCACTCACCTTTATCTCTTTTGTTGAAAGCAATAAGAAATGATGTGAAAGATGGTAATTGGTTTATATTGAAGCGGATGTCACAGTGGTATCCATATCGGATCTGAGTATGTTCTTAAGTATGTTTCAAGGTTTATATACCATACTTGTGAACTCATGAGTGTGCTGCTATGCGATGCAAGCAACCAAACAATTTCCTTGTGAAGATAAGGTGACTTTTTCGAAAATGAAAACCCATCCATCATTAGAAAGATTCACATGCATGCACATCCATACATACAGATGCGCATACACAGATTACACAAACATACGTGCATACATATATGTGTGCGCTCATACGATGGGACCTTATATATGTAGCCTGCCTTGAGCATAATAGCCAATGCGTTCTCCATACTTTAAAATTGAAGCATCTTCTGCACAATGTTTAAACATTATACATGTAGGTATGGCATCATTACAAATATAACATGGAGACAAATATAAGTTACCTAAGTGTTTTTTTATCATGCAATCCGAACTTCTACAAGGTGAAGAAATTGTTGATGTTACAAAACACGCACGGAATCACTCAACTGAAAAAGAAACTCCACCTTCAAGGTTCACAAGTAGGTGCTTCTGCTAACATGAATGCCCATGCATGATGCAAGTGTGAAATGGAAAGGTCATTCTAAAGGCATCACCTCAAATACTGAGGTTAACATCTGGTCAAGTCCATCTTCACCATGGTAATTAGTAGCTACCATAACAAGTGATCCACAGGCCTAGGACTGCATGATGGCCGAACACATCTCGCACGGTCAATGACCACCAATTGCATTCGAAATTGCATGCGCATTGCGACTCTTCTTGGTATTTAGTGCATTTAATGCCTACCAGAGGTCTCTTTTACCCCAACCCCATGGGCATCCCATCACTCAACCAAAAACCAAATATCATAAAATTCGTCTGCACAGTTGACCTCAATTTCCAGGTATTCCCCCCAAAGAAACAGCTATAGCTAAAAGATCAACTGCTTAAACGGATCAAAGCTAATTGGATATGAAGAAAACTGAAATGCGGCTTATGTTGAATCAAGATAGCTCATACAGAAAGTGCATGCTGAGAAGTAACGAATAGTATACCTTCCTACAACTATGCCCTTGTGTTATCGGTGCTTCTTGTGGCTATCTGATCTCGAGGAAACAGATACCTTATGGTGGCCTCTTGATTTCTCACTTTCTCGCTCATCATGAGAACGATCCCTTTCACCCCTACGACTAGAATGGCTCTTTGATGACTTCTCACTTCTGTCTCGATGGCGTTGCTTGTGTTCCTGTGACTTTTTTGTTGATGAGTATCTCCTACTGGAATGATGTTCATCGCTCGATTCTGTGTCTGATTCACTATGCCGTTGATGTCTCGAATGAGATCTTTGTTTCTTTTTGTGTAGACCTCTGGCAGAATCTCTATATGGACTACTGCCACTTGTATGATGCCTTGAGGTGGTTCTGTCCTTGTCCAATTGGATTTCAGCCCTTTCCATACCTGCACAACCTTTGCTATTCCCTCGAAATGTACGGTCTGCAGGCAAGTCACCATCTGGGCAACCATCATCTTGGATGTGCCCCGTATGTGACGCATACCTTTCCAACTTGGTCTCTATCATCTGGCTACCAATTGTCTTGCTCATTCCCTTTTCAGATTTCTGTGGAGTAACCAAGATGCATAGCTCTATTCTGGAGGTCCATATGATCCACAGCATCTACAATAAGATTATGTTCGTGAGCTTGGTAGTTATCTTCATCCCCTGGAGGTTTCACTTGTCTATTGGCAGACACTTCCCGGCTCGCTGCTGTATCATCAGCTTTGGCTGTAGAAAACTTATGCTGTTTGGATAAACCATGGGAATCTGCCATCCCATGTATGGTTGGAGTCCTTGATGACTTAACAATGTTTGTGGGGACGTCCAGCCCTAACTCTCTGCCCAAAGATTCCAAGAAATCACCAGCAACCAACCGATTAAGTGCTGTATTAACCCCTTCAGTTTTCTCCTCTGGTTCATTTGATGGATTTTCAATAGGGTTCTCTCCATTTTCATTATCATCATCAGAATCATCAGAAAATATAGCCTAATCCAACAAAAAAATACTTAGAAATAAATGGAGGCGGGCACAATAATGCATTTTATTTTCGTAAAATGATTGTCTATACCGAAAAGTGTTGCAAACAGGAAGATAAGTAGTGGAAGTATAAAAAGAATATAGACCTTGTATAAATCAACTGGCTTTTGGACGCTTCTTTCTGCAGATTCTTCGTCAGGCTCAATAGCATGTATCTGTTGCCCTGTCTCAATAACATCCACCGCGGATGAAGCTTTCAGTGCACTAGGAGCTTCATCACTCTTTGACATCTTAACAAAATCAGATGTGAAGACCAAGGATTCCATCCGGCTTCTAGCTCTTGGTAATGGGGAGGCTGCACACATATGGTAACATGATATGTTGTTAATACGACTGAAGCTTATCAGGTTACATGCCTATATATTATATTACAGTACACTCGATTGATTGTTCAATTATACCATGTCTGACTCAAGAAGTAAAGATTTTGGTGATACAATCCTAGACGCAACTGAAAAAGAGAGAAATTTTAACCAACTGATTGGTGTAGAATAGAACTTGATTTAAAAACTAAGAGCATCTAAAGTTATTTCCTCATCAAGAAATTTTTTCATTCAACAACTACTATGCACGCAGCTGTGTGGTGGACACAAAGCGAACTATTCTTTCGCCTTTTACTAAAGAATACTGTGTGCTCGCAACATTTACCAGCATACACTTATTTTTGGAGGGTTCTTTCCTTAAAGGTTGGGCCCAATTTTAGAAAAAGAAACCACTATAATATTTTCGGTTTTAGGCTCAAGGTGACTCGATGGAGACACAGATCCGGTCTTCCTAGGCTCAAGATTACATCATACAAACTCAATTTACGATAGTTGGCATGTCCAGTTCCTTTCTATCTATTGAGTCATACTCCTTCTTGGGTACTTGCAAAAATTTCATTTGCTATTGTATACAACATAACCAAACTTGTAAAAATCGGCTGACTAGTCGAGTCGGCGGGGGGGGGGGGGGGGGGGGGGGGGGGTAGCCGACTCGACTATAGGCCTAGTCGGTCCGCTCGACTAATCGGCCGACTTTTACATCAAGCTTTTATTTTTTTTTGGATTTTTACTCGGCAGATCCTATAATCTTTTTAAATTACCTCTACGACCTTTTAAACATTGATATTCCTCCCTCGACCCCGTAAACTTGCTCCGTCTTACCCTATAGACCCTGCCGTTAATTTGAGACTTTTTGAGTTACTAGGTTGGGTTTAAGTTGAGTTAATCTAACCCTAGCAAATCCAATGGAAGATTTTCTTCCACTCTCCCTCCTCGCTTCTTCTCTCCCCCTCCTTCCTCTTCCACTCTCTCTCCCTCCATTCTTGCTGGACGAAGCCCTACTCTCTCATTCCTTCTTCACCCTTGCGCGTATAAAGGGGAGGTCGTCGTCACGTACTCACGGTGGCCCTCCATCTTCGACATGTTGGGCACCACTGGTGATGGACGTACGCCCAGCACGGTGCCGCGGAAGCTCAGCACTGCCTTTGTATTGGGATCTGATATCACGTACTTCCTGATCGCATCACCGATTTTATCTCCGATAGCAAGCGCCGGGAGGAAGTGGCTATCGGCAACTAGCTCCTCGCTGTTTACTATGGCATTGGCGAAGATCATCCCAACGCCACCAGCAACCTCTACCACCGTGCCCTTCTCGACTCTGGCATTGATCCCCCGGTCGCAAAGAACACCCTTCCCCTTAACCCGAGCCGGGTCCAATGAACCGGACAGACACAGGTTGCTGGAATTCACCATTGATTTCTCTTCTTTCATGGTACCCAAATAGACCAAAGGTGCCATCTTTCGACCCATTCCGCTTCCGCTGTAGAGCAACACCCCGGTGTGCCTTTACTCGTTACCAAGATCGACGTAGGCCGAGAGGTCCCAGTCGAGCGTTCCGACCCCGACGGTGGCGATCCATGGCGCGGTGTTCGCAAGAGAACCCACGCGGGGCAGAGACGAAGATCCCTCTCTGGGCGGCGACAAAGGTCCCCACGGCAATGGTGTCGTGAAAGTACGACGAGGATCCACCTCCGAGCGACAGCGAGAGGACGTCGACCCGTCAGAAATGGCTCAGTCCAGACCGGCGAGTATGTCCAACTTCAGAAGGCCATCACCGCCTTCATCTCCTCATCCCCCCCCCCCCCCGCCTCAAACCCCCACCCCTCCACCCCTCGGCTCCAACAACAACTCCGAACCCCCCACCAAACCCATCCATGTCCACCCCCAAACCCACCCTTGTCCACCTCTGTATTAGCATGCACGATGACCTATTTCGCTTTGGGAGGAGGCCAACCGTCTCTAAGTTGCAACAAGGAGGGAGGTGGGGCGCAGCCCTCCTGCGGTGGAAGAAAGTGAAGGGGCAGTGCCCTCTTCATTTGCAGGAGGAAGGGGATGAGGGAAGGGAGGGATGACAACAACATTGTTGGTTGTTGATGTCAGCATCTCAATGGCATCTTTGGTAAATTTCTTAAACAAAGAGTTTTATATGGACCTCATTTTAACGGGATACGGTTAACTTTAACGGGTAAATGGATGGGAGTTAACCACAGGGTTTGCGGAGTAAGGGTTAATCAAATTACGGGATCGAGAGAGGAATATCGATGTTTCAAAGGTCGTAGAGGTAATTGAAAAAGATTATAGGGTCTGCCGGGTAAAAATCCTTTTTTTTATTTTTTGCTTTTTTAAGCAAACTTATTCTTATATTCTTAATGGTATCTTTAAAGTCAATTACTTCTTCTGTTTCATTATGTAAGTATAGAAAATATACAAATCTATGCTAATACATAAGCAAACTTATTCTAATATGCAATAATGTTACTTTTAAAGTCAATTACTTCTTTTATTTCATTATGAAAGTATAGAAAATGTAGAAATCTATGTATAAGAATGATTTATAGAATTAAAATAATTAAAAAATTCAAAACCGACAATGGTCGACTAAATCTGATTAGTCACCTGACTACTGATTAATCCTTGGTCAGTGACCACACCGACGAGTACCGACTACCGCTTTCTGCAACCTTGAACATAACCCTAGTCTCTCTCTTGATAAAGAGAGTCAAGTCTCTTTTTCAACACATCAAAACCAAAATACTCCACAAAATATCAAAGGAAACAGCCCTAAATTGATGATCCTGACCTCCTTGCCCTTGACCCTTCTTCTCTCCACCGGAAGCTCCAACACCGACGATACCTGCTGCATGCCCACGCTGTCCCCACATAGCATCCCCCGCTCATGTTCGCCCTCCAACAGCCCCTTGTTTCCACCTCAATAGGTCCATATTATCTTAGCAGCCCCTATTCTACACTGAGGTGGCATTGTCGCGCCTGAGTGGCTCGTTGTTGCACTAGCGAATTCGCCCCACTTATGAGTCATGTCTAAACATGTAATCCCCATTAGCTTGTGATTTTTTCTACTTAGTGATACAAAAAGATGTCCGGAGGCTCGAGTTTCGCAGTGACATCACATGCATTTGATGTGATTAGTATAAGAAACTCTGTTTACAGCCAAATCATCAAGTTGGACAAGACCAACTACATCTGATGGTTACAGATTTCCCCGATGTCATTCTGACAGGGAAGCTTCATATTCTCTTGGAGTTCGAGCTGAAGTTGGGGATTGGTAGATATGTTGCATGGGATGGA
This sequence comes from Ottelia alismoides, assembly GCA_037367405.1. Taxonomy (NCBI): domain Eukaryota; kingdom Viridiplantae; phylum Streptophyta; class Magnoliopsida; order Alismatales; family Hydrocharitaceae; genus Ottelia; species Ottelia alismoides. The sequence continues at coordinate 157,338 of JAZKJV010000825.1, forward strand.
GAGAACAACAAAATTTGTGCATTTTTTGTGAGTGAGGTCATTCCTCATTGCAGATGAGGTATCGACACAATACTATAAGATTTGAATCAATATGAAGAAATCATATATAAGGGAAAGAATGAGAACCGTATGTTCCATACCAAGAGTTGATGCATCTTAAACAACAAGAGAAACCTCTCGCATGATACCACTCACAGCTAAAGGCTATGCGTAAACCACAAACTCTAAGGAATGTTATACATGTGTAAGATGAAGAAGGTAGCTCCGAGAGAGCTAGGTGTTATTACATTAGTAAGATGGATTAGACGCTTCCTTTCCTCAAGGCGGGATCAAATATGATGGGCACCTCAATGTCTCCAAGCAATAGGAATTAGTGAAATTGCAAACTACTACACTTATACATGTGTAAGATGAATAAGGTAGCTCCGAGAGAGCTAGATGTTATTACATTAGTAAGATGGATTAGACGCTTCCTTTCCTCAAGGCGGGATCAAATATGATGGGCACCTCGATGTCTCCAAGCAATAGGAATTAGTGAAATTGCAAACTATTACACTTATGATAAGCCATGTAAGCCTTTGGCAAGTCATTATGCAAAATTGTTGTTGCATTTACATCGCTCCATATCTGCTCCATATCTAAAATAAAATGTATTTATGCTTGCATTATTCATAAGATCTATCTTTACGAGGCCACTTTGGATATCATACAAAAGTCTGATCGAAAGAGTTAGATCATATATACCGATATATAGTTGCTAATTTAAGGAGATAATTGAAGACACAACTAACATCGTAACATGTTATTCAAATTCAAAAAGGATCTCTAATATGAGAAGAGATGGCCATCTTCTCTAAAGATTGAAATTTGATTGTCACTCATGATGCAGGTCCTCTGATTAAGAAATAGAGATTCAGATGTGCTAAATGAGTCAACTGGAAGAGTTAACTTGACAAGATTGAGATACTAAGAAATGTATCGCAAACTGTTACGAGACGGGCACTCATCCATTGACTGAAAATAGATATACATCTATATATCTAAGTATGTATATTTCAAATCCCAATAGATTGATGACCTAATAAGGTCTATATACCGAAGAGCTGGCATGCATGCAAGGACATATGGAATACCCGGCAATCCGAAACTTTTTTTAATGAGAAGAACGTTCTAGAAAAATTCTTAGAATTAGAAGAACTATTACTGTTGGATGAAATAATAAAGAAGTACCAAGGTACACATATATATTTAATATATATATTATTTATTATTAATTTTTTATTATTAATTATTAAAAATATAATTTTCCATAATGGAATATAATATAATTTCCAGAATTGAGTTAATAATAAAACATTAATAATAAATAATGGAAAATGAATCCATAAAATCATAAATTAAACTATTATTTTAGTTTTTTTATTTTTCTGTAAGAAAAGAAATATCATTTGTACTCATATTTTTACATATAATTTTAATACTACACTTAAATATGTTAATATAATATATATTAATGAAAAATATATGAATGAAAATAAAAGTAAGTGTTATAAAAAAAGACATGATAAAGCAAGACATTCTTTTATTTTTCATTCAGAATTTATAATTCTAAGAATTTGTACTCATTATTGACGAGCCATACTAACTGCATCTATCAAGGCAACTAAAAAATTATAGAAATTAGTTCAAATGGAAGAAAAAAGTATGTTGATAAATGAATACCAATTTGTTGAACATTACTTATTAGATCCTGATGCATAATTTGGCTTGATCTTGTAGTCCAAATAATCCCATACCATGATGTCTCTAGGATAGTAGTAATTAGTGAAAAAAGAATACTTGTACAGAGTAAAGAAGTAACCATATCCCCAACGGTCCAAAGGTGGAAATCATTATAATATTCAGAACTATTTGTGAACATCACAGCAAATATGATTAAAACATTTATAGCACCTACATAAATAAGGAGATCGAATCAATGAATCGAATTTGTTGAATATAATCATATAAGCAGATATAATTAATAATATATTGTTGTAATGTAGAATAAAATTATTTATTCTTTTTAATTATTATTAATTTTCTTTTATTATTAGTTTTAATAAGTTATAATATTATTAATTTGATATTCACTAATTTTAATTAGATTAACATGTACGACTAGTATTACCATACATTGCTTTGTTGAAACAAAAAATAAAGTTTATTGGTCCTTTTTTGCGAACATATAATAGATTGATGATAAAAAAAATCTGGTAAACCACTTATTTGTCCGGTATCTATAATATATAATTCATTTACGATCTCTTACAGGAATTATACATGTTAATACTCAATAAATCGGAAGACAAAAGCTCGTTGCGTCATAGGGAATTCCATTGGTGGCCATCCTGTTTGGGAAATAGGATACGAATTTGAGGATATTAATATATGCTTTTGGAAAGTGTTATAAAATATGAAGAATGCGGAAGCGAACATGGAAAAGATAAAGAACAAAATAAGAACGCGGGAATTAACGTGGAACCCTACTCCGTGAGGAGCGGGATGAAACCACGGGAGAAGCCCTCAAAGGGGCATGCTATGCATTGCTTTTTCTCAACTGTTACAGGAGGTCTGGGGCTCTTTATATAGCCTCTCCAGAGCCTCCAAGTCCCACCACTGGACGATGTGGGACTAAATACTGGATGGGGTAAATGGATCTCCTCCAGGATCTATTTACCCTGCTACAACACAATAGGCGCATACACCTTATACTCCAACACTCCCCCTCAAGCTGGAGCATGCAATGCTCAGCTTGGACAAACATAAAGAGACTCAATTCAACGCTATAGGACACTACGGACAATATCAACCCAACGCGCACAATGCTGCAGTCGAGGACGTTGCTTCTCATGCCGTGCAGGTGAGCAGGATGAACGGGCTGGAGTGTGAGTCAACTGAAGACTCGGAACCTGACCATCGAGTCTGAAACTTGCTCCTGAAGTCTCCTCGTCGGAGAACTGGTCTCTCCCCATCTGGCTCAGAGAATGGTGCACTGCTCTAGTGTACCTATGATACCAGATGAAAACCTTTGCCCTCAAGGGAATGGTCTCTGCTCTGGAGTCCCTATGGCTCACATGAAAACTCTGGCCTGACAACTAGAAGAATGATGGGGACCACGGACGAATGATGGCAACATATGCACATCTGAAAATGACCGCACACTCGTGCGTGTCTGAACTGGAGACTCGGAACAATGACCGTCGAGTCTGAAACCGAACTGTAGAGTCTGATCAACTGGCTGGCCTGGAGACTGGCATCTGAATCTGGAATCTGGATTATGAACAGACCTGTGACTCTACATATACTCCCCCTTTCTCCCATACTTGTCGGAAAATGATCATCGACAAAGTTGGGAGAAGACAAGATAAATAGGGGGGTAAGAACATGAAACTTGCGGCTTTCCCTTTTTTTTAAGCCGTCATAATTTTTTTCCATAAGCTGTTTCATTTTTTTACGGCTTCCCCCCTTTTTTTCTCGCGTACAACTTTTTCTTGTACGCGTCTTTTTTTTTGAAATGCGTACGTTTTTTTTTTGTACGCGACCTTTTTTTTAAAATCTAAAGAAAATTCAGCCCACATGGCCTTGACAATATTTTTTTTCAATCACTCTCGGCCCACTTGGGCCTAAATATTCCCCTTCTCCTTTTTTTCTTCTTCTTTTTTTTTCTTTTTTTTTCTTTCTTTTTTTTTTAACCTGAACAGCCCAATTGGGCTCTCACACATCCCTCCTTTTTTTTAACCAAACTGGCCCTCTTGAGGCTTACAATTAAGCTCACTAATTTTTTTTTAAACCACGCAACCCTAGGTTCTGCGAACCCCTTTGTTTCTTGAAGAGCTGCCGCCACCATGTTGGTGGGAACAAAGGGCTGAGTTGTTGGACCGATACCAGGCGCCGCTTGCGCCTGGAGCTCATGAGCGCCTGGGGTTCGCGCCTCAAGGAGGTCTGGCAGGGAGGAGCGCGTGAGGAAGGGGCTCGTGCAGGTGCAAGTCGCCGCCGAGGTTGGGACTGCGCCTGTGCGGGGATCCGCAAGACGAGGAGCGCCATCACGCGAAGTGTGGATGCGCGATCTGCGCACGTGTATCTGGGAGGGAGGCTCGCAGGCCATCTAAGGAGGAGGAGCTCGGATGGAGGAGCGCGGGGGTCCTGCACGCAGGAGAACGAGGCTGCAGCCCGGGCGATCTGGCGCTGCTTGAGGGATCGAAGAACAAGGAAGGTGGAGTCACACGTCCTAGGGCTGCGCCTGGGAACTGCTCGCGAGAAGGGCGGCATCGCGCGAAAGAGGCTTTCCGCCTGGGGTTGCCGCCTGGTCTTTCGCCATCGCCAGGAGGAGAGCGGAGGTGTCGCCATCGCCAAAGGTGTGTGAGGGGCCGCACTGCTGTGCGTGAAGGCTAGAGGAAGGCTTGCCTGGGGATGCCGCCATGCGCCTGAAATCTGATCAGAGATGGAGCGTCGCCAGGGGCGCTAGGGCTTCAAAGGGAGAAAGGCTGGAGGATCGCCAGATGCCGCACTATGCGGCTGGAGAAGAAGACGACGCTCGAGGGCTTTGTTGAGCAACTGCGATCTTGAGCCCATGGATCTAGGGTTTCAGAAAACCCTAGACAGAATCCTGGAAATACGCGCCCGCGAAGATCTTCGACAGGAAGACAGCAATCTGGAAGCGAACTTTAACATGCCAAAACTTGGATTGATCTCATGAACAAATAATTTCAACATAACATCGAAATCTCGAATGAACAAAAACTATAAACTTGAAATCCTCGAGAATCGAACCGCTCTGATACCATGTTATAAATATGAAGAATGCGGAAGCGAACATGGAAAAGATAAAGAACAAAATAAGAACGCGGGAATTAACGTGGAACTCTACTCCGTGAGGAGCGGGATGAAACCACGGGAGAAGCCCTCAAAGGGGCATGCTATGCATTGCTTTTTCTCAATTGTTACAGGAGGTCTGGGGCTCTTTATATAGCCTCTCCAGAGCCTCCAAGTCCCACCACTGGACGATGTGGGACTAAATACTGGATGGGGTAAATGGATCTCCTCCAGGATCTATTTACCCTGCTACAACACAATAGGCGCATACACCTTATACTCCAACAGAAAGCATATAATTGATGTTGTCGCACTATAGTCAATTGAAAAATCTTCCGCTTAACCGGGAATTGAAAGAAAACAGATAAATATGGGAATGTATACTTCGAGTTATCCAGGTTTTCTAGTATGTAAGATGCACAAGTATTGAAATTACTAAATGCAGATATGATGGTAATAGATTGTATACAATGACTCTTCCATTCTGAATGAACGATGAAATAGAATAAATTTAATGACCCGCCTAGAGACGGAGTGAATGAGTTTTAAAACCAAATCAAAATCCAACAAGATGGAGATTGATCCAAAAGAGATCAGGATGAAATGGTGATGCGTTCAATATCTAACTCGATCAGATAGCCCAAGTGGTTATTATCCCTAATAATGGATTTAGTCTGACATCAAGTCACAATTCATGGTCTATAAGATCTTATCAAATCTCCAAGCATCCACAATTGTTGTACAATTTCGAGTGGTCCAAATCCGATTGGGAATTCCTTATTCGCGAATAGTGATGTCCCAGATTCTAATATCTGCCTTATGATTTGAGATATTCGCAAATCCAAGAATCCTAGACTGTTCATGAGAATTGGATTCTCATGGATCACGAATAACACTATCTAGGATAACGTTATCTGACAATTAAAAATCGGGATAGCATGATAGAAATATTTGGCATTGATTTATTGGTCGAGCATATCAATTCGATTCACACTTGACGAGATGATTATTTATATGAACTTGATTATATGATGAAATTATTCATCTATTTCAATATTCAATTTAGAACTATGATTAAATCAATCTAAGTTAAATAGAATGGCACCAAGCCCAATTAGGACTAGGGTTGGACTTAGTCAACTTGGTGGCCAACTCCCCTCCATTTAGGAAGAGGAACGACAACTAAGAGGGCTCCTAATTTATCTTTGGAGCATAGTGATTGGTGTTTGCATGACCAAGATTTAAGAATGCATTTTATAGAGTATCCTACATAAGGTGGTGTATATGCAAGAATCCCCAAGTTTCGAGCTGTGAACCCCTCAGGATCCGGGTACCCGTTACGACAAAATTCGCAATATGTCATTCACATTGATCGCAGAGTTGTAGAAAAGCAGGGAAAATTTTTCGAGCAATTATGACATTCATTTCCATCATACATGACCACAAATACAAGAGACAACATGGCACCAAAATTCTTTTCATTAATATTCATATCAGTTTTCAACATATACAATGATCTTCCATTTACAACATATATCCCAAAGTGTGATACAAAAGAGATAACATTTACATCATTATCTGAACAAAAACTGAGGCAAAGTAATTCATACCGTCGGGCATAAACTCTATCTCCTGGAAGCATGTATATCTACTGAGCTGCAGGCTGTTTGCCTGCCACACACAAAATAGGAAAGAAGAGGCGTCAGCCATTGCTGGTACCTCCCTAAAATTTATAAAAATAACTTGACATTTAATGTGTACAAAAGCAGGCAAGTAGAAAGGTGGTACCAGTAAAATTTACATCTACTTGCGTAAGTAAAAAGGGGTTTGTTTGTAATGCGTTTCTAATGTTTTCCCCAGAACCCGACATTTCCCATATGTCATATTTATATAGCAGTTGCGTAATCATGAGTGTATGAGCGTACATGCATATATCATTTTCTTCAGAGATCATGTTGGTAAGTGAAAAATAGAAAAGTTGAGATTGTAGAGATCTATTTATTTAATTTTCTTGGGTAGAGAGAATGGTCTTTTGATCATAATTTCTCCAATTCTTAACTTCAATGTTTCAGATATAGCTCCAGATGTTGTAGATGTAGATATTGATGATCTAGATATAGAATCGCCAAGTCTGTTTGGCGATGTAACTCAAGCGATGAAGAAGCCTGCAAATGGCTCTTCCGTCTCGCCCTCTAATTGGAAGTGCGGTCCAATAGAGGGATAGGTCTACTCCCCAACTACGCCACTGAGACGGGTGAGAGGAACTTCCCGGAAAAGTCACTCTAGAAAAACAGCCCGACCGGTAATGGGCAACCGAGCTCGTACGTAAAACTGAAAACCAAGGATCCCCCGCCTGGGTATCCTAAAACAGAGGGTCAGCGGAATGGTCTAAAGTCAGGATCCCAACGAGGCGTAAAAACACTGCGAGCTCGCGTAAAAACCGAAAAGGGACTGGGATCCTAGACCCGCGCACTTGGCGGCCGCTGCCCGAACTGAGCTTCCTTTCTTCCGCCCAGGTGAGGGTCACCGCGCCCTCGCACGGTCATGTGTAAAAGTCACCATGACCGGCACTTTTAATTACCCGTCATTATTGATTCACCAACATCTTTAATTATTTGGTATCTCAACCTTTCTTCAATTTTTTTTTAGTGACAGATCTAGATCTAATGGTCAATGATCTTATTGATGTTATTCCGATATCATGATCCCTTCAGATGAAACCTCATACAGAATAATATTTTGAATCCTCTTAATTTTTACCCCATCAGTGACCGTCCAAAAACAAAACTACTTTTTCCTTTTTAAAATGAGATCCCATCAATGAGTTCATCTAGATATTCTTGACCTAAATCTTTTTATATAAACTTAGATCTTAGGAGGCACGTTATAGTTAATGGGCTCTTCTAAATCTTAACTCAATCTTCTGTAATCATCTCACAACTTGTGCTGATCATCCCATTTGTGATATCTTCAAGTCCGTACCATCCAATCTCTCATTCAGACTTCCAAACCATCTTATAAGTTGATCATTTTTTTTAAAGCATGCCATGCCAACTTAAACCCTGCTAACTCTACCTATATTATGTCTTGTCAACTTAATCCATGCATACTAATTCCTTGATTCCTCAAACTACCTCACCGTGATCCAGGGATAAAGTCCTAATATTGCCGGCAATTTTTTTTTATAGAATATCCCCAGACATGTGTTAAATGATAGTAGCAATAAGGTGAATAAATGAGTCAAATACCATTACTATTTAAGACTTAGAATTTGAATGTATTAGATAGGTAGCCAGATAACTAAAGTAGAGCATGATATTAGGGAATTGGTTCAGTATTTAAATGATGAAAGAGCCTATAACCACTAGCATTTCTCTTTATAAAAATTCACAAATCTTAACACTTTAAAGCTGGATATATGGTGTGTGTACTCGGTTCATTCACAAAATTCCAAAAGTATAGTTTAAGGAACAACTGGTAGCTATTTTATTTGTTCTAACACCATTATAAGGCCAAATCATTTCATACAAGACCAAAGATTCAAACTCCCTCATTGTTAGATTCTTCTATTTCTCCAAGTAAATCAACCAAATTTGTCATATTCCCTTTTCATACTGGGGACCTTTCCAGTAATAAAATAAAAACTTGTAAACTATAATTTCATGAATTCCTATAGTTAGGTGTCAACAAACCCTAATATTGCATTGTATCACTGTGAATGTAAAATTTTTGGAAGAGGTAAGCATATATTGTTCTATTGTGTATCCTTTTGGATATATATATATATGGATATATAATTAAACCAAAATGGAACCAAAATATGTAAGATCACATGCATGGCAGCAATAAGATAAGCTAAGGATTGTACCTTGGAAATCTTTCAACCTTGGTGGTTAATTTGGCATGCAATAAACCCTACAATAGCTGTTGGACAGCAGCTAAAAAGAAAGAAATCAATTAATTGGGGCACTTTCCAGGGTTCCAAGGGATGTTGGAAACTTTAGCAACTTTGGCTAGGCTTAGACAGCAATAGGCTGATGGAGAGAATGCAACAAGAGCTGGGTACAGCAGCTCTTTGCAGGAAAAAAAAATTGTTGGATTAACAGGGGGAGAGGAAAGCTCTTCCTCTCACGTTGGATTTGGAAGAAATAGGGAAAAGTAGCAATGGAGGAAGAGATCTTACTTACTTTATGTATATATAAGGATCACATGCATGAAGTTCCTCCAAGAGCATGAAGGGCAGCAACTAAAAAGGAGAAAATACCTTGATCAGCTGGGTTGGAGGGCAGTCCCAGGAGCTTTATGCAGAAGCTCTTTGTAACAAAAGGGGAGGAGAATACGGCTGGGAAAATTGGAGGCCAAATAAGAGGTTTGAGGTGTTTATATAACCAAGATGGGAGGTTCTAGAGATTACAAGTGGAGGGTTCTTGAATGCCAAATGTTGAGAGAACAATATGCCAAATGGCTACTGTGCTAAGAGACAACAGAAATTAAATTTTGAATTTTTTTTTGAATCTGACCAACGTCACTAGCTACTTTACAGAATTTTATTATTATTATTATTATATTATTTTTTTAAATCTCTTTATTTCACTTACTTAAAATCTACCGTACGCACACCTTGGGCCTCGGATTTTGACGCGAAATATCTCAATTTGATCGTCTCTGTATGGCGATCAAAATGAGTATAATGTTGATATACTTTTGATCGGGTTTGAATACCCGAAATTTTCGGATACGGTTTTTGTTTAAGATTAAATTTTTGTGATTTAAAAATATCAAACGACCTCCGATTGAGGAACGGTCGATTCCGTTGGTCTCGGTGTCGTCGAATCGGATCTAATGACGGTCACGGTTCGTTTCGCGGTTTCCGAATTTGCGTCGCGGCTTTTCACGGCACGCATTACGAAGGGACCGATTTTTGGTCGACTTCATCCGAACGACTTTTGATTCATGATCAATTGGTCGTTTTAGGTTGTTTAGTATTGACCGACAACGTTTTTGGATTCATTAAACCCAAAAACGGACGAGTTCGGGTTTGATTGGAAATCGGATGCTACACGAGCTTCAAGGTAAATGCCAAAAGATCTATTTGTTGAAACTACAGATGACCCTTAAACAAGGCCACATATAATATCAGAAGCTCTCAAAGGCGCTAGAGAGCATGTGTTTCACTAGGTCATCATCAGATCAGCCCACATTTACTAGAAGGACAAGGAGGGGCACAAATATCATGTTCGTATATGTCAACAACATTGTTCTTATATGAGATCATTGAGGTGATGAGAAGTGGATCAGGGAGATGAAGTGGTCATTTGGTCATTTTATGATCAAGGATATGGGGCTATTGAAGTACTCCAATTTGTTAAAGGTAGTTCACAACAAGCAAAGACTCCTTTTGTCTCGGAGACAATATGTAGTCAATCTACAACAAAGGTTGGCATGTTACGTGCTAATCTCGTTCAGAATCTTATGGATTCGAAGGCTCAGAAACATGAGTACGCTATATAATGAGGAAAAATATCATGACTAGTTGGAATGGGAAATCTTTTTCTACCTTATTATCACCACCTGATACTTCCCCGGCAATAGGAAAACTTAATTGATTAATGAGTAGGCCAACATATACCCAATGGGATCCCACCATTATGATACTGAGTTTGTCAAGGCAACCTAGGAAAGTGACTCTTCTTTGTTACATTTTTTATCTCTTCACACTACTATGTACCGGATACTGACTATGCAGAATGCCTTGCAATCCCTTCCCTTCTTTTCTATTCCAGTGACTCGCTCAACCTGACATAGCACCCCCTTTCTATCTAGTTCTTGCTCTTATGCCTCTTCCGCATGTCCCTTTGGAGTCCTATCCCGCCATACATGAGTCACCGAGTCAGTTTCGGGATCCCCCGCGCATATATATCCGGGGCATTCTACCTCACGATCACATCAATCGCATGTTGAGTCTGAGGGTCAGTTCTGAGGAGCATGTTCCTGACTCTGACTCTGGATGCAGGTGAGGTTGGTGGCGAGGTCTAGGGTATGAGCAGCGTACATCTGACCCGCTGGATGCAGGTGAAAATTCTGGTGACGTGGGAAAGAGTTAATACTAATAGTGATTTTCTTTTCCATTATCATTGATTTTCTACATAATTGCATGGCAACTTTGATCACCAAAAGGAACAAGAAACAAGTAGTGGTACCACGCACTAGTTTAGAGAGAGAATACATTGTCATAGCCCACATCGTTACAGAGATGCAGTAGATCCATGTAATTACAAATATTTCCATATCATCTGGTAGAGTGATGGAACTGGGTGTGACAACATAGCAACCATGCATATAGCGAACAATCATATGTTTCAAGAGCACATGAACCATGAGGGAGGTCACCATCAATTCACTAGAGATCACGAGTACATCTGACCCGCTGGATGCAGGTGAAAATTCTGGTGACGTGGGGAAGATGTCGATACTAATAGTGATAGTGATTTTCTTTTTCGATTATCATTGATGCTAATCTTGTCGCCCACTTTCCTTCTCTTCTCGTTTAGGAAGCGTGCAAGCATCTTTTTGTGTCTCAGCTCGAGTGAGAGAGTCTATGGCGAATAGTCTACATGCGCTTATTCTCTTCCTTCCTTTTAGGATCTCAGAGATGCGATGCTTGCATCGCTTATTAGAACGGAAAATTGGCAGACGGGGAAGAGAAGGATTTAGTTGACATCCGAGCTAGGTATGAAGACAGAAAGTCAAGCTACTATAAGGCCTCTAAACTCCTCCCTCAGGACACTGTTGCCTTGCCATGGGGACGGGGGGGACCCGACTTCCATAGGTCCTTGGTTCGACCTCCGGAGGAGAATTGAGGTCCTTGCGCGGGGCAAATCGAGAAGAAAGACCATCATAGCTGCCGCTCCCACTACTCTATGACTACTTCCTCAACTATATATGACGTTGCTGCTTCGACGACTTTCTCTCATCCTCCGCGACTTGACCGCCCATCCACCACCTTCCACAGCTGGGCATCTGTGCCATCCAGTGCGGCCCTCGGCTATCCGGATGACACAAAAGTCGCGTGCCACAAGTCATCCCCGTATTTTGCCACATACGTGGGTTCGGTCCTCCAAGGCCTTTCCGAGCTCTCCTCAACCTGCTCATGGCTAGATCGATCGGTTTCGACGAAACCTAGAAATCGATCACTGATCCAATTGGAGTACCTCCACGGGATAGACCTCAACAGAAAACAGTTGAGTAAGGGCAGCAAGTGATTGAGTTCAGTAGTTCTTCATAGAAAATTCAGGCTTTCATTGGTAGTTGAGTTTGGGTTCCTTTTATGAAAGGATGAAGGAGGGATATCTGATTATCGCCACGAGCTATACGACTCTAAAGGTAAACGCCTGACCAGCTGCTATTGAGGAATGTCTTCCTCTTTCGGATTGGCTAACTGACTGGGTTGGAACTATGCGACAAGGTGCGTCATTAGAGGGGTTGAAGGGAATGAACAGAGCTAATTCATTAGAGGGGGAAAGTCAAGGCATAGGCTTCGCTCCGGCTCGCTTCTCGACTTCCCACCTGCTTGCTGGAAGCCCTTAGGGAAATTGCCTTAGCGTCACTATCAGTCAAGCTTGCCAAGACCTAGCCTTCTTTCTTCCCTGACTCTTTCCCCTCGCACCTTCCCTACCCTTTCTACATAATTGCATGGCAACTTTGATCACCAAAAGGAACAAGAAACAAGTAGTGGTACCACGCACTAGTTTAGAGAGAGAATACATTGTCATAGCCCGCGTCGTTACAGAGATGCAGTAGTTTACAAATATTTCCATATCATCTAGCAGAGTAATGGAACTGGGTGTGACAACATAGCAACCATGCATATAGCGAACAATCATATGTTTCACGAGCACATTAACCATGAGGAAGTTCACCATCAATTCACTAGAGACCTCATTTAAAAATATGTTCTTCAAAATTCTAGTGTCTTCTCTGTAGCTCAGACGACAAAGATGTGCACCAAGGTATCTCCAAAAGCTTTATTCGATCATTATTGTGAGTTTGTGACAAGCCAAACATGAAGGATATATATGCTCCAACTTGAGGAGTTGTTAGTTTGAGCATTATCCATTTGGAAGTACTTGTGTATTTTAACTTTCCATTATATAGACATTAACCTTAGCCTCTCTATATAAAGGTGGACTAAGGTTCTCTTTTCACCACAATAAATCACGTTATTCATACTATCAACTCTTGTATTGGATGAACGGGCTTTCAGGTAAAAAACATGGATCACTATAGTGAGTGGTCTCATCTTCTGTCCAAAAAAGTTATGAAAAAATTGCTGCAAAGTGAAAAAAATCAAAAGAATGTTTAGAATGTGTTTCCTTCAAAAAAATAACTTATACCTAAAATTTTTGTCCCAGAAGTCTGATGCTAAAAAATAAGATCATTTTCTTCATTTTGTCAAGATTGGCACCTAGAAGCAGCATATGCAGTTCTCCTGGCTTAGGATTACTCTGTTGTTGCAACTTCGAACTCAAGCAACTTAGTATCTAACAGCACAAGCATATTTCTAGAACTATCCCACAACAGATGAAAAATTATAAACTATGACAATACAAGAATGTCGTGCAACCAACTAATAGTCATGGAAATTTATTTAAGAATCAAGCAGTAAAGCGTACAAATAAGTCAATTCAGGGAGTTATTAAACAATCACCTATATACAGAGCACTTTAAAGCTTGTTACCTACATAACCTAATAATGGATTTCGATAGACATTTCAATAAATGTATAGTTGATATCTCTCCAGAAATTTAAAAGTACATCGAAATATTACGATTGCCAAAAGAAAGGTAATGTGGCGTAGACATATAACTGAATGGACATGAAAGAAATAGTTATCTCGAAAAGACAAACCTTCCCCATGAATGGATCGATGATGTCAAACCGCTTGCATAAAACAGGTGCAGGCCACCACTGAAATTCTTCCCTCCTTGGGTAAATCTTATCCAATACCATTTCTTCCTTTTGTATGTGATCCCTCATCTGGACGGCAGAAAACAAGTCTAATCAATTTCCATACCCATATATGAATGTCTTGCAGAAGTGAAGAAGTTTTTTTTAAAGGAAAAAGGGCTTGCACCGTATAGGTGTAAGCCCAAACAGAAGTGAAGAAGTTACGAAACCATTACCTCTACACCGGCTGTAGTGAATAGTTTTTTATTGAACTCCTGTTCAGAAGCCTTGACCGGTTCACCCTTCTGTATTGTCTCCAACGCAGCCTCAAAATCCAACCTCTCACGGGCACGGTCAGCCTCTGATAAGCTACTTGTGCTACCAGAATATGTTGACCGAAGACCACCCTCAAATTTATCCTTGAGAAACTGTTCAAATCGTGCTTGTTTCGAAGGGTCATCTTTGAAAGGTTTTGCCAATTCAGCATTAGACTATAGTTCAAAGTGATTCATATTAGAAACTTGGAAAACGCACACCAAGAACAAAATGGTAACCATTTCCTCTGCGACTAGTCTAATGCTGAACTATAGTACATTTCCTCTGCAACTAATTTCCTAAAAATCAACAGAGGAATGCAATGAATACAAAGATAGTATAAGATTGTAAGCAGTTACTCACATGAGAAGCAGGCTTTGTGAAAGTATCTGAAAGATTTGATTGAAAATGAACAATCGTCTGATTAGCTGAAGAGACAGAAAAGGTGGAGGACTTCTCCAAAGGTCTTTCTCCCAGCACTCTCCCTCTACTTTCAGCTGTCATTTTCTGATTGGAAGAAGGTTTTGTATCTATTGCCAGCCGGTTACTGTCAATATGTTTCTGTTGTGATTCCCACAACATCCTGGCATAATACTCATGTCCATGTCCTCCAGAGAGAAAAGAGAACAGTGGATTGTCCTTGTTTTTCTCCCTAGAGAGATCTTCAAACAATTTACCACAACGACATACCAAAGTTGCAAATCCCTCGATCAACATCCTCAAGGTACAATCACTAGGAGGTGAAACTTCAGGGGGAGGAGTAAAATCCAAGAGTTTTGGTGCCACGTCAAGAGGAGAAGAAAACTTGTGTTGAGGATCAAAATTGTGAGGTACATTTGGTAAGGGAAACCTGTCAGATACAGCATGCTTTAGAAAGAATAAGGTCGATATATTTCTACACTGCCATGGCAGGTAATCAAGCAAAAAAAATCAATTTGCTTACAATTAGAAGTGATGAATTTTAAGAATGTCTCAAGAACCAAATATTAAACTAAATATCAGTGTTTTATGTAATTCTTATTTCCGATGTTCACTGTAATCACAGGAACATCTACCTTTCTGCTTTATATCCAGAGTCTGTTTGTGCAGGCTTGAAACCAGCGAGGCCACTCTGTTCATTGCTTCTGTGCTCCAAGAGCATTTTAGTATCCCTGCTTGTTTTTGAAGGTGGGTCGATGTCCTCCAGACAAGTATCTGTGACTTCAAAACCTGGATAAAAGAATAAATAAGTAAAAAAGAATTAGGATTACCACTTCAAATACTCAATATGCAGGGTCCATATTGAAACCAACTGAGAAAAACAGACAAGAAGATATTCAGTTTCACATTAGGTTTCCGCTTACGGGAAAAAACAAGGACCGCTCCCTCAATATCTTGAGATGACACTAACACATTTTATAAAACAGTAATTTCCATGCATGCGGGTTTTAATTCTAGCAGAACCACTAGTTATTGGCCAGTCAAGCTAGGCGAAAAAGATATGTAAGCTCGGGCAGTTTATGGCCTGCAAAAAACTGAGTTCTTTTTTTGAAAATCAAAGCACGGTTATTAGAGAATACTAACTGTTGATACATTTACATTGTTCGATTCTTAGCTATGCTTCTGCTTTGAGCATAAGATCTCTCTCGTACTTTTATTTAGTGGCCCTACAGCTTCGTCTCTATATTAAAAAACTCATAACCCACTGTTTTCTTTTAGGAGATATGTTCCTATCCCTTTCCATGTGATATCAAAGCCGTTATCCTATACCAGCATTCCATATCCTCTTGACCTAACCTGCCTATCCACCCGCCAACAATGTATGGCATCGCACGACCTACGAGAGATTCCTCGGATCATGAGAGGGACCATCTCTACCCACATGCACCATCCAGCAGCACAGCAACCCCGGGTTGGAACCTAAACCCCATGCGACACCAAAATAAGGGAAAGCTTCAACACCAGAATATCATCCAGCCCATACGGTGAACTCTCAACTATTTTTGATCACAATGACTACGACTCAATCCGAAATAAAACCCGTTGTTTCAACTCAAACTCGAGAGCAGAAACACATGTCCTATGGTCTCGACCCTTCAAGGTGCTCGCTGGAGATCAAAGAAGATATATATTCTCACATAAACTCCTCGAAAAAAAAGCATACCAGGACTATGATTCCTGGTTGCAGGATAACTACCTTGACTAACATTGTTGATTAATTTGTAGCAGCAAATCTTCAGACAGTAATGACATGGGAGGAGTTATCCCAGACTTACTCCCAACAGATAACCAAATCAGCTGATATCTAAATACGTATTTGGTTTAGTTCTCAGGGAAATCTCTCTCTTGTTCAATACTACACCCATATTACATGGCATTATGAGGAACTTGCTATTCCTCAACCCGCATATTGTGACACGCAAGTTAAGGAGCATGCTGAGTAGTAAACGTGTGAGTTCTGACTAGATTGCATACAAGCCATCAGACAGCAAAGGATCCGCTTCTTACTTCGGATACAGTCCTCTCTATTCATGTGATCTTTGACTGACTTAAGCAGCTTAACTCAACCCTTAGCTCATCTGGAAATATCTGTTATGCCTCGGCAAAGTTCTGAGACCACTCCTTTTCTTCCATCTGGTGGAAGAGGCAATTGATCTGGCTTTCGCAGTCGAAACCGCGACTCAGGTAACATGATGGCTGTGGGCATGCTCTTGTGTCCATTATCATCAATCCAATCATCCTTATAACAAATGTATAACGGAGATTGGCAGACTTCTTGCGACCAACCTAGCTTCCACCAGATCTGATGACTCATCCTCTACAAAGCAGCCAACATGCACTTTTTATGAAGCAAAGCAGACTTTTCAGCTATCTTTTATAGATTACTCTCGTCAGATGCATCTTCTTTAGACTACTTGTGCTTATGAATCCATACCTTTTTGTGGGCCTTGAGACAACTTCAGATTCCATGGTCCACACTGCATCCACTGGTACAGCTTCATGTCATTCATTCGAGCGGAAATATTTACATTTTGACCTATGTAATTGTTGAGATATTTGTTATTGTTGGAGTATATGCATCATGTGTAGATGGGTAATTGGATCCCTCCAGGGTCCAATTACCACATCCAGTGATTTAGTCCCACATCTACTAGTTGTGGGACTTGGATAGTCAGTGGAGGCAATATAAGAAGCCCACACCCTTGTATCAGATGAGGAAAGTTAATGAAAACATCAGCCCTTTGAGATATTCTCTCATGGTTTCATCCCATTCCTTAGAGAGTAAGGTTCCACATAAATTTCTGGTGTTCTTCATGCTTATTCTATTTCTCTGATATTACGCTTCCGCATTCTCAATTTCTAACATGGCATCAGAGCAGGTCAATTCTTGGTTGATTTTGAAGATTATTTATTCATGTTCATATATTGTTCAAGATCATTCAATTTTGTGTTTCAGTTTTTAGGGTTTTTTGAAACCTTAATTTTCAGTCGTCACAAATTTCCAGAAGATCGACTTGTGCAAATTTATTATTGTTCAAGATCAAGTTATGAGGTTTCTTTTCGGAACCCTAATTCTGCACAGCATCGATCCCAATGCCGATTTAATCGGCAATCTCCAGATCTAGTTCCTACAACAGTGACGGCACTGCTGCAAGCTGATTTTCTAGGGTTTTTCCAAAATCCTAATTCTACGCCAGCAAGTGGGTTCGATTTGCTACACGAGTCCTCAATTTGGTGCACTCCAAGCAATGATTCCAAGAAACTAGGGTTCGGTTGTTCTGTTGGAACCCGAATTCTCCAAGAGTGTGCTCCAATTCATGCAATCTCTTCTTTCGCACGACAACAATCGTCTCCAGGCATATTCACGACATCAACAACCCTGGTACGTAAGGCTTTATGGCTTTGCATCTCCATCACTAGACCAACACTTTACCATCACCATCGGGCAAGAATCAAAGAAGAAGAAAAGCATGGTGGCCACTGATCTCCTTCCCCTCATGCTCGAGAACCCCCCCCCCAATGTCGGAGACAATCTCCCAAGCAGTGGCAGCGATAGGTCATCAAGCAGTGCAGCATCCCCATATCTGATCTTGTGATCAGACCCTCCCCTTTCAAATTTTTCCAAGCGAGTGCTCCCTCCAGGTCCTAGTTGACGACACCGCTTATTCAAGACCTCCGGGCAGAGCCCCATCGAAGGTAGAGCCCCATCACAACAAGGCCTCCACGCTGGGGAAGAATCGCCAGGAGGTGTCACTTCTCCCATATTTGAAGTCTGCAGGTGATGCCCCTCCTCCTTAAGGCGGCGGCGCATGTATCGTGCAATCTCCCAATGGCGGCTTCAACAGAGGGTTCCCATCATGGGAACCCCAACATCTTCGTGCATGAGAGAAAGGGCCCGATGCCCTTTCATTTAAATGAAAGGGGGCTGATTTGGGCCCAATCAGGTCATCATTGATGTTTAAAAATAGAAACAGGGGGGTCTATGTATTCTTCGGGCCCAAAGTTGAGGCAATGTCGAAAAAAGGGGGAGCATTTTAGGGGAGCCCAGCTTATAAAAAAAGGAGATGGATGTGAGTTTTGAAGAAAAAAAAGGTAAAGTGTGTGCGTACAGAAAAAATCGTACGTGAGAGTAAAAAGGAGACAACTAAAAAAAGGAATAGCTGGAAAAAAATGATTTGAGAAAAAAATGCGAGAAGAAAAAAGCTGGAAAATTTTGAAATCAACTTATGTGACTTATTTATTTTTTCCCATATTCAGGTCTTCTCCCAACTTGGTCTGTGGAAGGAAAAGAAAAAGTTGTATTCCTTCTAACCCTAGAGCTCTCTTATATAGGAGAAAAGCTCTAAGGGTAAATTACATAAACAGGACAATAGAAATAAACAATATAGGAAAAAGAATAAAATAACATAAATGTCTTAACACTCCCCCTCAAGCTAACGCATATATATCTATCATGCTCTGCTTGGAACAACAGTGATGAAAAGGACCTCTAGCCAGAGCTTTAGTAAACATATCTGCAATATGGTCCCTGACGCTATATAATATGTTGAAATTAGCCCCTTTTGGATCAAATCTCGAGTGTAGTGACAGTCCACCTCAATGTGTTTTGTCCTTTCATGGAATGCTGGATTATTATCTATAAACAAGGTTGTCTGATTGTCGTATTGCATAGGAAGACGCACTTCTATTGTTAAATCAGTCAAAACAGATTTGACCCACATCATGTCCGTACTACCTTGGGTCATTGCCTTATATTCTGATTCTGCACTAGATCGAGCAACAACAGTTTGTTTCTTACTCTTCCATGAGACTAGTGAGCTGCGAACAAACACAATGAAGCATGAAGTAGACTTCCTGTCCTTAGGACACCCAGCATAATCTGCATTTGCACACCCTATAACTGAGAGAGACGTATCTCTTCTAAACAGAAGACCTGCACTTGGAGATGATTTCGGATATTTCAAGATCATGAATACTACATCCATGTGTGCCTGCCTGGGTTGCTCCATGAACTGACTCACTCTACTCACAGCAAAAGATATATCAGGCCTGGTAATAGTAACAAACAATAATTTCCCTACCAGCTCTCTGTGTCGTCTCTTGTCCACCTCCTCAGATCCGTCATCATGGAGCTTCGCATTAAGATCCATCGGGGTAGTAGCTGGTCTACATCCTGTCATACATGTCTCAGATAGAAGATCAGTAACGTACTTCCTTTGTGTTATAACCATACCCTGCTGGTTTCGTGCAAACTCCAGGCCAAGGAAGTAACGAAGTGTGCCAAGGTCCTTAGTAACAAACTGCTTTCCAAGGAAATCCTTAGCTACTTGAATTCCATGTTCATCGCTGCCAGTGATAACAATGTCATCAACATAAACGAACATGACTACAATACCTCTCCAGCTTATCTTTACAAAGAGAGTATGACCTGCAGTAGAAACCCCTTCTGTTCAATCAATTCTGAGAGCTTCTGAAACCAAGCCCTCGGACTCTGCTATATAGCCTTATGAAAATGGCACACCATATTGGACTCCCCCTCAGTAGCAAACCCAGGTGGATGCTGCATGTAAACCTCTTCCTTCAGATTACCATACAAGAAAGCATTCTTGACATCCAATTGGAAAAGTGGCCAATCACGTACGACAGCAACAGCATAAGAATCCGCAAGGTAGAGTGATGCGCTAGAGGAGAGAAGGTGTCCTGATAATCCATGCCATAGGTCTGGGCCACGAGCAACCAACCTGGCCTTGTATCTGTCTACGATACCATCAGCTCGATGCTTCACAGTAAATACCCACTTGCTCCCAACAACAAACGCACCTGGTGGAGCATGGACTACACTCCACGTACCACATGATTGTAAAACTGTCATCTCCTCCTCCATAGCCAGACGCCACTGACTGCTTTGCAGTACCTCCTGATATGACCACGGTATCTCTATAGCAGACAACCCCACAACAAAGTACTGAAAATCCTTGGAAAGGCGCACCATGAAAACATGAGAACCAAAAGGGTGCATAATGCATGCTCGTTTCTGCCGCTGAAGTGCACTAGGCATATCCAGATCCTCAGTAGGAGTAGTAGAGTCAGTATCTGCACCCTGTACCTCAATCTGTACATGCAAAGCACACGTGTCATTAGAAGAACTCAAATGCTCAGTACATACCTTGGGCGTGTTGGATGATGGAGGAGGCGTACGAGCATGGGGCCTTCGCTGGTAGACATGTGGAAAGAAAATAGGAGATGGTGGTGGAGGTGGTGGTGATGGTGGTGGTGGAGGTGGCGGTGACGGAATAGAACATGGTAATGACGGAGGAAGTGGCATATAGATTTATTCTCCATCCTCTGAAGGAGTGAGGCTGTCACCTGTGGGAGAAAAATACATAATAGACAAGGAATGCGACATCAGCACTGACATAGTATTTTCGTCGAACAGGGTCAAAACAACGATATCCCTTTTGGGTTTTGGAATACCCAACAAACACACATTTGACAGCTCTGGGAAAGAGCTTGTCAAGATCAGGAGAGTGTTGATGAACAAACGCAACCGAACCGAAGACACTAGGTCTAAGCGAGAAAAGATCCGTCTCGGGAAACGTAATCAAGAATGGGATCTTCTCCCCTAACACCGAAGAAGGCATATGATTTACCAGATAACAAGCAGTTAGAACCGCATCTCCCCAATAGGAATGTGGAGCACGATTCTGAATCAAAAAGGTTCTGGTGGCATCCAAAAGATGGCGGTGTTTCCTTTCAGCTACCCCATTCTGTTGGGAAGTATATGCACATGATGTCTGATGCACAATACCATGAGACCTAAGAAATTGAGAGAGCTGAGTACTGCAAAATCCTAGTGCATTATCAGAACGTATGTACTTGACTTTTGCAGAAAAAATGTTCTTTATTTCATTAATAAAAGACT
Source organism: Ottelia alismoides (assembly GCA_037367405.1). Taxonomy (NCBI): domain Eukaryota; kingdom Viridiplantae; phylum Streptophyta; class Magnoliopsida; order Alismatales; family Hydrocharitaceae; genus Ottelia; species Ottelia alismoides. The sequence continues at coordinate 178,856 of JAZKJV010000825.1, forward strand.
GAATGACAGGACCAGCATCAGGTTTGTTTTTAAGAAGAAAGACCCAAGACAATCTAGAAAACTCATCAACCGTAACAAGATAAAATCTGTCCCTGATGATCTGGAACACAACTAGGACCCCAAATATCGAAATGGAGCAACTCAAACAGACTATAACTGCTTGGACCCTGACGACTCTGGAAAGTGGACCGATGATGCTTCCCAAACTGACAAGCCTCGCACTGAAAAGTGGAGCGAGGAGAAATCTGTGGAAGAACATGAATCAACTTTTGCAGAAGAAGATGACCAAATCGCAGATGCCACATATAGGGAGAAACAGATCCAGTGCGGAGAGAAGAAGAGGCGCCAGCATACGGAGACTGCACTAGTCTTTAAAGGCCCCCTTGCGCACGGCCAGTTCCAATCACTATGCCCGTGAGTATGTCCTGAAACACAAGAGCGGATGGATCAAATACGGCACGACAATGTAAACTCTGGTGATTTGACTAATTGATAATAAATTCATAGAAAATTCAGGAGCGTAGAGAACATTCGAAAGCCTCAATGTAGAAGTCAACTGCACCTCCCCCTGACTAGTGATGGGGAATGTGTTCCATCTGCTATCACAACTGATCGTCCAGGCTGAGTAGGACGAAAAACACTAAACTGGCCTCTGTCACCACAGAGATGATAGGATGCGCCGGAATCCATGATCCATTCCGATAAGTCCGCCCTGTAGCAACTAGTAAGAGCATAGTCTATACATAATATAGACGTGGATGCTGAGGCAGCAACTTCAGAGGATCCTGAAGGAGAGTTAGTGGATCCAGACGTGTCAGGTGTGATCTCCCTTAGTCGTGCTAAAAGCTCGTCAAACCTCTGATCAGATGCAGGTGATGGACTCCCAGTCTGTTGTGCCTGCTCTGCAACTCTGGCTGATGCAGGAAACCCATGCTTAGAATAGCAGGTTTCCTCAGAGTGGCATGTCCTCTGGTAGTAGGTGCACGGTTGACGGGGTCGACCACCCCCTCCTCTACCGCGGTTGGAAGTTCCCCTGCCACGATATAATGTATGGTTGCCTCTACCATGTGGCGTCGCCATAGCTAAAGAAGTCTGCTGCAGTAAAGTGCTCCCAGAGGGTATAGACAATCTGTTCAATCTGCGATATGCCTCCTCCAGTATGATAGCATCCGTGAGGATCTGGGCACGAGCTGCGTCATATTCCGGATCCAGGGCTGCCAGAAATACTCCTGTCATCACAGAGTCTCTGTATGCCTTGAGCTGCTCTGTGTAGCAGTCAAGGGTATGTAGACATGTAACTTCTCGAACATACCCCTCAAAGAAGTATAGAGGGTGTGAAGAGGGCGACCATTCTGCTTCGATGTGAAGATATCATGCTGGAACCGGAGTATCTTCGACTCATTCTTTACCGGAGAGTATGTCGCAGCAAGAATGTCCCACATAGCCTTTGCAGTAGGCTGACTCAGTATATCATTAGTCATCTCCGTAGATACGGTCCCAGATAGCCATACACGAGCATATACATCATCCGCCTCCCATGAGGCATTTGTCCCAGTCTTGTCACGTGGCTCCTCTGTCGTGAGAATGTGCTTCTTGCCATTACATTGCATCAAACTCATGAAGTGCATGGCCCGCAGTTCATACTTGGTTCCATCCATTTTGACAATGGGTGCAGGACCTTTGAAGGCACCCATTTTGACAATGAGTGACATCAACTTTGTTTTCGGACATGATGACAACAATCTTCAAGACTAGGCTAGCGACAAGAGATACCAATGTCTACACTGACATACAGGAAGATAGTTGTGGGTATAGACTCATACTACAACCTCTTCCATTCTTTTGGAGAGTCCTTTGGGTAACTAGGTTATTTTTAGGGCTTCATATTACACCCTAGGTACCCAAGAATCCACGGGACGACTACGTGTGGGCTGCGAACTGCCCACTACACAAGGGCAGCGATGGCGTGATGTGCAGCCGAAGGGAGGAGTTCGTGAAGCCCTGAGATGAGCGCGTGAAGCCTTAAAGGCTATGCGCGCAAGAAGTTGTGGGTCGGGCAGCGGCGAGCCCGCAGGGGCTATGCGGCGGCAAGCCCGCGGGAGCGAGGCAACGGCGAGGAACCCGCGGAGGCGCGGCGGCGGCGAGCCCGTGAAGCCCTTGAGGGCTAGGGTTTTGGTGGGGATAGGATTTTAGGGCACAGGCTCCGGTCTAGGATCGTCGCTCTGATACCATGTGAAAGGAAAAGAAAAGGCTGTATTCCTTCTAACCCTAAAGCTCTCTTATATAGAAGAAAAGCTCTAAGGGAAAATTACATAAACATGACAATAGAAATAAATAATATAAGAAAAAGGACAAAATAACATAAATATCTTAACATGGTCGATGTCTTCTTTTCCCACTAATATGGGAGAAAGGGGGAGTACTGTGTAGAGTTCTATAATACATATTCAGATTCTCCAGTCTATATACCAGGCCAGTTGTCAAACTCTACAATTCAGATTCAGACTTGACATTCAGATTGGTTCCAAATCTACAGTTTGATGCACACATACATGATTAGTTAAGAGGTCCACATTTTTTGGTTTTATCGGCTCAGATTTTTCATGGGATCCAAAGGGACTCCAGAGTAGGGATCTCATTTTCTATGTCATTGTGGACAAGGATTTTCAAGTGATTTCATAAGGACTCCAGAGTAAAGAATCCATTCTTTGAGCCAGTATGGGAGAGACCCAGTTCTCTAATGAGGAGATTTTCATACTCCATTCTCCAGCGACCGTGAACTCCGACAAGGATGTTTCCATGCCTTTTTCAGTTCAGCCCTTCAGAGAAATGGAGCAGTTGCAGGCCAAGTTCTCAGATCTCATTTTCTATGTCATTATGGGCAAGGATTTTCAAGTGATTTCATAAGGACTCCAGAGTAAAGATTCCATTCTTTGAGCCAGTATGGGAGAGACCCAGTTCTTAAATGAGGAGATTTTCATACTCCATTCTCCAGCGACCGTGAACTCCGACAAGGATGTTTCCATGACTTTTTCAGTTCAACCCTTCAGAGAAATGGAGCAGTTGCAGGCCAAGTTCTCCAGGTGGAGACTCATTCCAGTTTCAATGATTCTGACAGGCGCAGTACAGAGCACATGTTCTCCGATGAGGAGACCTAGTTCAACTCATACTCCATCCCCAGTTTTCCTCCTCGCCAGCACAGCATGAGAAGTAACGTCATCGACAGCAACCAACGGTAGAGTATGTGTTGAGTTAATATTGCTTGTAGTGCCTTGTATTGTGAGTTTGAGATTCATGTCTATGTGTCCAAGCTGAGCTTCGCATGCTCCAGCTTAAGGGGGAGTGTTAGAGTATATGTGGCATGTGTAGATGGGTAATTGGATCCCTCCAGGATCCAATTATCACATCAAGTGATTTAGTCATACATATACTAGTTGTGGGACTTGGAGATCCAGTGGGGGATATATAAGAAGCCCTACACCCATTGTATCATATGAGAAAAATTAGTGAAACATCATCCCTTTGAGGCATTCTCTCGTGGTTTCATCCCGTTCCTTAAGGAGTAGGTTTCCACGTAAAATCCCAGGGTTCTTCATGTTTATGCTATTCCTCTGATATTAAACTTCAACATTCTCGATTTCTAACAGTTATCTTTTGTGTCTTTTATTTATTATCTATTCTTTCTGTCTTCTTTATGAATTTTGCCCAACAGGTTACTCTCCTATATAAGAGAACCATATGGTCTCATGAATAAACAATTCATTATACTCTTTCCACATGGTATCGAGCGACGGTCCTATATCGGAGTTCTCGTACCCCATGCCCTAACCCCACAAGTAATCCTCTCTCATCTCCATGCACACAGTCGTACCCCATCTTTCCTCATGTGCGCCGCCACGTGCGGAAGCCCATCCCCCAACGTCGTCATACGTGGCAGCCCAGCCCCCAGCGCCGCCTCGTATGGTAGCCCTTGCTTTTGCGCCACCTCTGTGATGTTGATCCGGTTGCGCAATGCCACCTTTTTGCTACTACACACCGCAATAAGCCCTTGTAGTGCAGAACATGCCATCGCCAACCCCTGAGGACCGACCTAGCACTGTCGTAGGACCACTCTGGCCCCTTACACGGCACTGATCAGCCCTCCTTTAGGCAACTGCACCTCCTACGATGCATCTTAGCTGTTGTTAGGCCTCCGTGGGTCCTTATTGTCACAAAGCAATTGTATGGGAAGAGACGCGTCAATAGGAAGGTTTGTCATAATAGATCTGACCCACATGATCTAAGTGCTTCCCTACACCATAGCTATGTATTTGGACTCGACACTCGATCTAGCAACTACGGTCTTCTTCCATTTCCCTGAGACCAAAGAACAACTCAATATGATGCCGGCAAAACTAGAGGTAAACTTCCGGTCTTTAGGGTATCCTGCATAATCGGCATGATTGTGATGGGAAGAAATGTCACTCTGCTAAACAGCAACCTGATGCAATCTCCAAAACCCCCAAATAATATTAACCAAATGTATGGGGACACAAACGAGATGCCATGTTGTACTTGACTAACTATACGTGTGATTGGCTCGCCTAATGCAATGAATTATAGTACTCTTAGATGGACAACATAATTAATAATCATAGTCGTGACAGGGAAAATCTGCTAGGACCTTACCATGGTACAATAAAAAAGGAGGTGAGCAGTTACCACGTTTGAATCACAAAACCCATATAAAGGTGCAGCAGAGGGAGTATCAATTTAGAATGGCATCCTGGAAACAGTTCCAGCTTTTGAGAAAATAATCGATAGTATTGTCCAATATGTCCAGAATCATTGATTTCATTCAAGGGAAAAATCGAAACAGCAGCAGACTTAAACTAAAGCAAAACAGGGACCTAAAGTGAAAAATACATAACACAGACTTTAATTCATAAACAGAGTAAGATGGTAGCAGACTCATACTAAACACTAAAGGAACCCAAAGAAAAATAAACATAACTAAAAAAATTAGCAAACCCGAGACTTAAACGTGAACTGTGAGGGAGGAGGGTTGTACTCAAGGTTGGGTTGTACCCATGGAGGTTAGGCCGGCGGTGCTTATGGTGATGATGTGGCCGGCAGAGGTGGTAGATGGTGATGATGTGTGAAGGCGCAGGTGATTGCTGGTGTGAAAAGAAGGTGGGCTGGGGAGGAGAGGAGGATGGTGGCGGGGAGAGGAGTTGGGAGTAGCACAGCTGGAGCTACCAAAGAGAAAGAGAGGAGGTAGAGCTCTACGATGAGGAAAGTTGGGGGAAAGAGACCTGAGACAAGACGGAGAGCTGGGAGGATTGCTGAACTGCTGAAGAGAAGATGAGAAGAGCTGGGCAAGATACAAAAGAGGCTGGAACTGGGAGAAGAGAGGGGAGAGGGAGAAGAGAAGGGGGAATCGGGAAAGGTAGGGGTCTGTGAGGGTCTTTCTTGGGTTTCTTTCGATCTCAATTGTTGCCTTCCTCTTAGTGCATTCATCTTTATTTATACAAAAGAGCACTCCCTAAGACAAAAGACAAAACGGTGCAAATACCTTGGCTGCCTTCATAAACATATGGGTTGTCCATACCTACACTTACCGTAGACTCCAAGAAGGGAAAGCACAATGACAAGGGGACCTTTTGGACTATTGTTTTGTTGCTAGAAATTGCTTATGATTCCTCAAATTTAGGTACAAGTTGCATCAATCCCCTCACGCTGAAAAGAATCTTGCTCCAACAAGATTGCATTGTGGTAATTTTGTCAGGACGGAGCTTCCTAGCTTGCGCTCGTCAATCCCCGAACTGTCCTCTAAGCAACGCCCTGTCCATAGTGCCAGGAAACATCGGATCACCCCCCGATGTGTTGCTAGTTCGTAGAAGTCAAAGATGACTTCAATGGTGTCTAGGGTTACTGTAGTTGCGGAAGTTGTTGGTGATGATTCTACATGTGAATGTTCTGATATAACTGCATTTCAGTCAAAATCTAGCATCAATGAGATGATGATCTCTGGCGGGAGGTCTGTTGCATAAGCATTCGGACCCATCTTCTTGACAATTATGAACGGACCAATTCTATTTGGGCTTAATTTGTGGTGGGTTTGCTCGTCCAGCACCCATTGTGAAGATGGATGGAACGAATTATGAAATGTGGACCATGCAGTTCATGAGTCTAATGCAATGTAATGGCAAGAAGCATGTCCTCACACAGGAGGAGCCTAAAAGACTAGGGTTAACGCCTCATGGGAGGCAGACGATGCTTATGCACATGTATGGCTATCCGGAACAGTATCCATGGAGATAGCCAATGACATTTTGAGTCAACACATGGCAAAGGCTATGTGGGACATTCTCGCCGCTACATACTCTCCGGCGAAGAACGAGTCGAAGATTCTGCAGCTTCAGCATGACATCTTCACGTCGAAGTAGAATGGACGTCCTCTCCATATCCTTTACACTTCTCTAAGGGGTATATTTGAGAAGCTACATGGTTACATTCCCTTGACTGCCCCACCAGAGCAGCTCAAGGCATACAGGGATTCGGTGATGATAGGAGTTTTCCTAACGGCTCTCGACCCTGAGTATGATGCAGCTAGAACACATATTCTTACTGATGCCATAATACCTCCAATGGAGGAGGCATATCGCAGGTTGAGTAGGCTCTCCACATCTTCTAGTGGTACGCAGTTGTCTCAGACATCCTCAGCCATGGCAACATCTCGTGGTAGAGGGGGCCCTGCACAATTTCGTGGTCGAGGTAGCCGTGGCAGGGAGGGGGCAGTCGGTCCCCTCGTCAGCCTTGTACTTATTGTCACAGGTCAGGTCACTCCGAGGAAACATGCTATTCCAAGCATGGGTTCCCAGCTTCAGCACGTGTGGCAGAGCAAATCCAACAGGCTGGCAATTCCTCACCTGCATCTAATCAGAGATTTGATGAACTTGTAGCGAGGCTCGGGGAGATTATGCCTAATCCTGGGTCAACTAGCTCCCCTTCAGGATATTCAGAGGTAGATGCCTCTGCATCAGCATCTACATCAGGTATAGCATATGCCTTTACTAGTTGTTACAGGATAGATTTGTCAGAATGGATCATGGATTCAGGAGCATCCCATCATCTCTGTGGTAACAGAGGTCAGTTTAGTGCTTTCAGTCCAACCCAACCAAGACGATCTGTTGTGATAGCAGATGGGACACAATCTCTCATTATTGGTCAGGGGAGGTGCAGTTAACTCCTGCGATGAGACTTCAGAATGTTCTTTATGCTCCCGAGATTTCTATGGATTTAATATCAATTAGTCAAATCACCAAGGATTTACATTGTCGTGCATTTTTTATCTGTCTGCTCTTGTGTTTCAGGATATTATAACGGGCAGGGTGATTGGTTCTGGCAGTGAGCAAGGAGTTCTCTACATACTAGTGCAATCTCCTTATGCTGGTGCTTCTTCTCTTCGCACTGGACCTGTGTCTCCCTATATGTGGCATCTTCGTTTTGGTCATCTTCCTCTGCAAAAGCAATGTCACGTTCTTCCACGGATTTCTCCTCGCTCTACCTTTCAGTGTGAGGCCTGCCAGCTTGGGAAGTATCATCGGTCCACTTTCCAGAGTCGTCAGGGTTGGAGTAGTCATAATTTGTTTAAGTTAATTCATTTTGATGTTTGGGGTCACAATCGTGTCCCAGATCATCATTGGTATAGATTTTATCTCGTTGCAGTTGATGAGTTTTCAAGATTATCATGGGTCTTTCTTCTTAAAAACAAGTCTGATACATGTACTGTTATTCAGTCCTTTATTAATGAAATAGGGAACATTTTATCTACAAAAATCAAGTTTATACGTTCAGACAATGTCCTGGAATTTTGTAGTACTCAGCTTGCCCAATTTCTTACTTCTCATGGTATTGTGCATCAAATATCTTGTGTGTATACTCCCAACAGAATGGGATCGTTGAACGAAAACATCGCCATCTTCTGGATGTTACCAGGATCCTTTTGATTCAAAGTCGTGCTCATCATTCGTACTGGGGGGATGCAATTCTAATTGCTTGTTACTTGGTAAATCGTATGCCCTCTTCAATTCTGGGGGAAAGATCATGTTCTTGATTGCATTTTCCGAGACGGATCTTTTCTCACTCACGCCTCGTGTCTTCGGTTCAGTGGCTTTTGTTCATCAGATGTCTCCTGATCTTGACAAGCTCTCTCCTAGAGCTGTCAAATGTGTGTTTGTTGGGTACTCCAAGACCCAAAAGGGATATCGTTGCTTCGATCATGTTCGACGAAGGCATTACATTAGTGCAGATGTCATCTTTTTTGAGTCTATTATGTATTTCTCTCCTACGGGTGACAAGCTTATTTCTTCATAGGATGGGAAGAGGTCTATATGCCTCTACCTCCGATCTCCACTACACCATCATCGCCACCACCATCACCACCACCACCTACCACACATACCTTCTTTCCCCAGGTTTACCAGTGTCGAGCTCGTGCTCATGTGCCTCTTCCATCATCCAGTATGCCCAAGGTATGTTCTGAGGATTTGAGTTCTTCTAACGGCACTGGTGATTTGCATGTACAGCTTGAGGTGCAAGATGTCCAGGATGATACACCTTCTTCGAGTATTGAGGATCTGGAGGTACCTATTGTTCTACGGAAGCAGAGGCATGCATGCACTATGCATGTTCTTGCTTCCCATGTTTCACCGGACCGTCTATTCGAGGATTTTCATAGGTTTGTTGTGGTACAATCAGTTGTGGAGATACCACAATCCTATCAGGAGGTGCTGCAGAGTAGTTAGTGGTGTTTGGCGATGGAGGAGGAGATGGCAGCTTTATAGTCTCGAGATACGTGGAGTGTTGTGCAGGCTCCTCCAGGTGCGTCTGTCGTTGGCAGTAAGTGGGTGTTTACTGTGAAACAATGTGTTGATGGTACCGTGGACAGATATAAGGCCATATTAATTGCTCGTGGGTTCACCCAAACCTATGAGGTGGATTATCAGAATACTTGTTCTCCTATGGCGTGGCACTCTACGCTACGGATTCTTATTGCAGTTGTTGTGGTACGTGATTGGCCACTTTCCAATTAGATGTCAAGAATGCATTTTTGTATGGCGATCTGCAGGAGGAAGTCTATATGCAGCAGCCACCAGGGTTTGATGCTGCTGACCTTCTATCTGAGACAGGCATGACAGGATGCAGACCTGCCACTACACCAATGGATCTCAATGCTAGGCCCTATGATGATGACTCGGAGGAAGTGGATAAGAGATGGTATAGCGAACTAGTGGGGAAGTTGTTATATGTTACTACTACAAGGCATGATATATCATTTGTTGTGAGCAGAGTCAGACAATTTATGGAGCAACCCAAACAGACTCACATGGATGCAGTTTGCATGATCTTAGATATCGGAAGTCATCTCCAGGTGCAGGCCATCTTTTCAGAAGAGATACGTCTCTTACAATCACTGGATGTGCAGATGCGGATTATGATGAGTGTCCCAAGGACAGGAAGTCCACTTCAGGCTTTACTGTGTTTGTTGGTAGCTCGTAGTTTCATGGAAAAGTAAGAAACAAACAGTTGTTGCTCGATCCAGCGCTGAATCAGAATATAGAGCCACAGCTCAAGGGAGCATGGAAATGATGTGGGTTAAGTCAGTTTTGGCTGACCTAGCTCTTGAGGTGCCTCTTCCTATGCATTTAAAATATGATAATCAAGCGGCTCTGTTGATTGCTAATAATCCAGTCTTTCATGAGAGAACTAAGCACAATGAAGTAGATTGTCATTACACTCGTGATTTGATCCAAAAGGGGCTTATTTCCACTTCTCATGTTGCATCAAGAAATCAGATTGCAGACATGTTTACCAAAGCTCTTGCGAGGGGTCCTTTTCACCGTTGATGTTCCTAGCTTTTTTTTTTTGAAAGTTGCAAGGTAGGGGGAAGCACTCGGAGATGCCCACCCCATCAAAATATATTTATAACAAAACCAAAAGGGAGGTTACAAAGTACAGATTACCACCCAAAAAACCAAAAAAAAACACAAGCGGCTCAACGCAACAACCACTCATCTACCAGCCTCCTTGTATAGCACTGCACATTTTCTTTGTAGAACCTCTGCCCCGAGAACACCAAATCATTTCTGCTACGCCAAATCGCCCACAGAATAGCCATTGGGTGAAGCTGCTCCCTTCTCGATCTCGCCCTATTTTCATACACCGCATTCCAGAAAGCAAGGAACTCGTCGGACCGGCACCACAGAATCCCCGCATCCAGCCATATCTGCGATACCACAGGGCATGTAAAAAATAGATGGTCCATCGATTCGATTGCGTTGTCACAAATTAAGCATTTTTCGGAAATGATGCCCAGGAGTTTCACGCACCGATCAAGCGTCATCAGTCTCTTGCGCCTAAGAAGCCACATGAAAATCCCCACACGCTCCGGAAGATTGAGGCCCCAAATAATAGCACAGTCCTTGTTCAGGACCTCCAAAGCCGTCGGCGGCGGCCTAGAAATGGCACCGTACGCGCCCCTAATCGAGAAGCAGCCCTCCTTCCAGAGCCAGTTATCTCTACCCTCACCAGGGGCACCCACATTCCCCACAGCGTCCAGCAGCGCCAAGAACTCCTCAAAGCGTCGGTCAGAGAAAATCGCGGAGAACGAGGGCCACCAGGAACCATCAACCCAGCACTCCTCCACCGAACATAGTTTATTATCCGCCAGCGCAAATAACCGCGAGAAACGAGAGCAAAGAGGAACCGCTCCCGACCAGTCGTCGCCCCAGAAAGCAAAGGAGTCCCCCCTACCAAGCACCGACCTGAAGAGATTGAGATTCCTGACGAACGTCTGCACCACGCCCCGCCAGAAAGGCGTCATAGCCGCCATGTTGAGGACATGCAACCGGGGCGCGCCCCTAACCCTGTAGATGCTCCGAAGCACCAAGCAAACCAGGTCATCACCAGGACCCCAGACCCTACTCGCTCACTTAAGCAACAGCGCCTCATTCATCTGCTGAAGAGATCTCACCCCCAAACCTCCCCAAATCTTCTTCCGAGTGACATCCTCCCACCCAACAAGATGGACCCCCGCGTGCCCACTAGATGCATTTCCCCACAAGAAAGCGTGCATCTTCCTCTCAAGCCTCTCCAGGATCCCCTTTGAGAGCTTGCGGCACGAAAGAAAATAAATTGGAATGGAGGACAACACCGCCTTGACCAGAACCAGACTACCACCCCTCGAAAGGAGAGAAGCCTTCCAACCCACCAACCTCAAATCCACCTTCTCCACCACCCTCAACCAATCACCGAGTCTCGCCCTCCCCAGACCCAGTGGTATGCCGAGATAGTCCAGAGGGAGGGGGGCACGCACCGAAGCCAAAGAAGAGGCCAAATCGACAGCAAGACACTCCGTCTGCCCGAAAGGGATAAAAGAGGACTTACAGTCATTTTTCATTCAACCAGAAAGCTCCGAGAAGACCTCCAGAGCCGTGGTCATGGCCCTGGCCTCCTCGACCCCTCCCTCAATGAGGAAAAGAGTGTCGTCCGCGTACTGTAAGATCGGCACCTGCACCTCTCCCCTCGAGAAGCCACTACATAGGCCATGGCCGACCACGTCCGTCGCCATGTCCCCCAGCACATCAGCCGCAATGATGAAAAGCAGAGGAGCGAGGGGGCACCCCTGCCACACCCCCCTACAGGGCTGAATCCAACCCCCCTCCGGCCTACCATTGATCAACACCGAGAAAGAAGCCGTGGTGATACAACGCCGCATCCAAGAAATCCACCGCTCCGGGAAGCATAGCCTTCTCAACACGGACCACAGGAATTTCCAATCAAGGCTATCGTAAGCCTTGGCAAAATATATGCCCCAGCTTGAGGGGGAGTGTTGAGATACTTATATCTCTAAGGATTTATTTATGTCTTTTTGTTTATCCAATATATTTTATGTAATTTTTCCTTAAAGCTTTTCTCCTATATAAGAGAGCTCTAGGGCTATGAGGAATACAACTTTTCTCTTCACGTCTTTCCACAGTAATATATTAGATCAGCCTCATCCACTTATCCTACCTATGTTCCACTGCTTGTCCAACTACGCATATGCCTTTCCAGTTGCCTTTCCCTTACTCTGGGTTCGATCTCTCTTCACAATGCAATAAAGTAGGAAAGTTGGAAGGTCTCTCCTCTTCCCCCATGAGTCAGAGCCTAAAGGAAAGCGTCGAAGCAGAACCTCTTCCGCTAGACTATAGACCGGCTATCTACCATAAACCAATCAGAAAGCAGCAATTATCGTTGAACCGACGGGTCCCTAGGGTCTATTTAGTCCCTCGGTTTGGGCTCTTTTCTCTATAGGAAAGCTCAATTCAATTTGCTAAATAAATCATTAAAGGCTCGACCTAGCCAAAGCCCTATTTGAAAATGTACTTGGGCATGCCAAAGCCCTTTTTAAGACTTGGTAGTTGTAATTATTCTATTAATTTTTATAATATATTCTTTGGATGAGCCGCTAATGGAGGTCTATCCCATCTTCACTCAAAAAAAAGGCTCGGCCTAGCGCTCTTGGAGGAAAAGAGAGCGAGGACTACATGTCTTTTTTTACAAGGCTTCCTCTTGGGAATATATGTACTTGGCAAGCCCGAACCAAGTTAGCTACATCGAGTCTGCTCAAGTACATTCCAAAACTTGGGAAAAGGATTTCTCCATTAGATTGCCGTGGATTTCCCGATAGGGAAAAACTGAAGAAAGAGATTCCGTAGTTGTCCACGTGTTAGTCAGTTGTTCGTTGAGTCTTTCTAAGCTTCTTAACATAACATAACCAAAGATCTAAACCTACATCCTCTAGATCTAATGATAAAGAACTATAGAAGAACTACTTTTTGATAAAATAAGAAACTTGCTCTATCTTGGGGAAAACCCTTTTTATTGAGGTAACAACACTTGGTCAGTAGAACATAATCTTGGTTAGACCTATATCTTTGTTAGGCGTCTTCTTCCCCTGGTCTCCTTGCAGCTGGACCTCTGTCGGAGCAAGCTAAAGAGCCCGATTCTCTAATCAGGGACGAGGTAGAGGGACAGGCAACGAGCTATGAGAAAAGAAATGAGCTGAGAAAAGGGAATGAGCAGAGGGTTGATTATTCTACATAAACCTCCTCTCCTGCATCAATTTTGACCTTATCGTCAATTCAAAGCTCTATAATAAATGCAGCAAGATATTCAGAAGTTTTTCCCGGCTTTTAGAATATAATAGCTTTTCCACAATTTATATATTACTGAAATATGGATAGAAATCAACCATGTAATGATTAGGCCAACGTGGTTGAAAGCCCCATTTCCATCTATAAGGAGAAGTTCAGGGTGGTGATGGGTAGTGGAGCAACTATGTTTCTTTCTTTTTCCCTTTTATTTGTTTGATTTGGTACAAACAAACCACAATTATTAAAAATAAAGGGAATAGAGGGAAAGAAAACAATTGAAAGGAAGGCTGTCGATTAAAAAAAATTCAACATCCTAAAAAATGACGGCTAAGAGAGTAAAAGAAATAAAGAATAATAATAGTAAAAAGGTGGAGGATGTAAGAGAGACGGATAAAATCATTCAAAAAAGATGACTTTGATTGCTTTCGTTTATAACAAACTGCAGTTTCTCTGCTCCAACTTGATGGAAGTGTTAGATTATATAATTAGATGAATAATTGGATCTCTCCAAGATCCAATTATACTACTCCTTTCTGATTGATCTCATATTGTTTAGTAGTGGGCCTTGAGTGCATGGTGGTGTTATATAAAGAACCTCACACCTCTTATAATCCTTGAGAGGTCTACATGAATATCTCCCTTCTTCAGTGGAATAGCATGGTCATATTGACAGTTTGGTCCGTTTCGAACCATGTAAATATATTGCTTTTGTTCTGGATGTTGCCCATTTTTCTTATTTCCACGCCATACAAATTAGGTACTACAGAGTTCTATATTCCAGCTTGAGGAGTATTAATAATACTTATTTTTATAGTTTGTGCATATTTTTCTGCTGTTAATAGATTTTTTTACTTCTCCCATTTGTCCCGTCTTAAGAAGTAGGTTCAGCATTTGTTGTCTAAGCAAGTTTTATTCCATAAAAGATACAGTAGACTGAGTCTCTGATACAGTTGTGCGCAATAGCTAAGCCATAGAGACCAAGTTGAGAAGTGAAAAACAGATTTACAACAAATGAAAGTTAGAATATCAAGTTGTCAGCATATTTTATATTTAGTTTGAATATATAGAAGTTAGAAGGTAGTTGTCTTCTCAATGTCGAACACTCTTTTTCCTCAAAAAAATTGTTAGGAAATTCATGACTGCCCGTAATGAAGAAACTAAACTTATCACCAATTTGAGAACCAGTGACAAGAAAAATAGTATGCAAAGTTATATATGTGCAATAACATAAGTACCTGAGTCATAGATGTCATCATCTTCAAAGTCAAGTTCCTCAAGTGCTCCAATTCCGAATCCAGGAACAACTTTTCCTGCTGGAGAAAGATTATATGAACTGAGAAATACCATATTATTCCAAGATACGGATACTATACATGCTTTTATAAAGGATGCTAGAAACATCAAATAAAGTCAAATGACTAATAAGAAAAAGATAGCTTACAGTTCGATGAAAAAAGATTCCGTCTATTCAAAAAGGAAACTTTATGCCCCTGACTTCTATTTGTACATATTTCTTTCCTCTCTAGGTGAATTAAACATTATATGGCAATCAGTATAATTCAACATTTAACATTCAGCAAGTATTCAATAGTAGTCACCCCTACTTACCTCTAAATTCTGGAGCATGTTTAAAAGGATCAAATCCTAAACCATGCAAGTCGCGCTTTGGTTTCATGACAAATTCCTGAAAGATGTAACAATGAAAATCAATAAAAGGTACAAACTGATCTCCTGGTACCAAGATAATTAATCTATTCGTTGAAGTGCATATAAAAATATTTCATGGTAGTTGCAGCACAAATACTACAATAATAGAATAAAGAGTGAAATAAGACCTTGGAGACAGATATCAAGCACGATGCAACTTGAGAAAACTCAAAATATGAGAATTTTATTCAGCGAACTCACAGGGATATCTGGAGAAGCAACAACACGGTGAACTTCCCCCTTCACATGCTCATATTCAGGCCCATCAACCTCAATAGATTCTAATTTTCCGCTATTGCCGGAAAGTGCAAGAAATGCTTTCCTTGCTTCTCTGTGTGCATCTACAAGACAAACAAAATAATGAGAATAAGCTTAACCAAGAACCACCGTGTCCGCTCAAAGTAACAGGGTAGTTTAAGAAAATAGACTGTTGTCAGCAATTAAAACCAGAAAAATGGAATGGTAACAAAATTGATAACAAAACAAAGGACAATGTCAGTCTAGTTCCCTTTTTATTAGGGATTTGTATACATAGATTCTTTGCTTCCAAATAAATATTATACGTCTAATTTGAATCCTAAAAAAACCTAGATCCAATGGCCTACAATAGAGATGACAACAACAATCATCAAGCCTTTTCCTACTTTGAGTGGGTCAATTACACAGATTCTTTGTATGGAGAAGAATGGAAAATTGATATATTGATAATAAACTATATATGTCTATATATAAAGAGACTAGGTTTGTGGAGTAGATGTGAATAGAAAATAGGAAACTACCCCCAAGGGGTTACATCTTAGATATATTCTAACACCCTCCGTTAAGCTATAGCATAAATATCATACATGCTCAACTTGTTACAGCATAGCCCAAAAGAGGCTATGTGGAATGCCTTGATAAGCATATGTGT
This sequence comes from Ottelia alismoides, assembly GCA_037367405.1. Classification (NCBI taxonomy): domain Eukaryota; kingdom Viridiplantae; phylum Streptophyta; class Magnoliopsida; order Alismatales; family Hydrocharitaceae; genus Ottelia; species Ottelia alismoides. The sequence continues at coordinate 194,654 of JAZKJV010000825.1, forward strand.
GGTATGGATTGCAGTAGAAGCACAAAATATCTGCAGAAGTCCTCGATAAATGAGATTGGTGAAAGGCAATCAACCTCTAAATATTTACTTCTCTCAAAAAACTTGAGATTGCTTGCTATGTGCATGGTAACAACGTTATGGAAATGGACGTCAGTAAGTAAAGCTTGAATCAAGTGCACCTTTATCAATTGCATTGGCCATTACCATGTATTCACTTTATATACTCAAATAGGATATCATCACTTGATTCTTGCTCCTACTTGTGACAAGGTTGCCCTCGAGGTAATAATGGACTTCTTATCTACAAAACACCATACATAATTTCCATCACAATCAGTTGTAATATCTAATGATGTTACAGCGAAGAATAGGCCTCCGGGAATGGCCTTGATGTACCTCAAGACAATCATGGTTGCATCCAAGTGGGCATGCGGCGCATGCCAATGCAACTCATGAAAAGACTAAGGTTTCCCAACTTCAAGGGAGACATCAAGTCTAGTAATAGTGAGCTAGAGGAACTTTCCCACCAACTGACGATATTAGTCATCATTTACTAGCTTGTCCTTACACAACTGAGCCTTAGAATCCATAAAAATCTAAGTTGTATCAACGATTTTCATGTGAGCCTCCTACAAAAGATCAATGCTATATTTCCTCTGAGATAAAATAAGTCCTTTATGACTACACCTATATCTAGTCCAAGGAAATGTCTCAATAAGCCCATTTGCTTGATCACAAAGTGATCCACAAGCATCTACTTCACTTCTCTGATAACTTGCTTGTCATTGCAAACTAACTCCTTCATCAATATAAACAAACTACAAGCCTATTCCTTTCCTCCTGGTAAATAATGAATAATCTAAAAATCATGGATTCAGGTGTCATGGCATGTTGGTGGCATGCCAGCAGCGCGTGCCATTTCCCCAGCTTTTTCGGCATCGATACGGGTGGCGGAGTGCCCCCATTTGTAGATGTTGACGGCATATCCAGCGGCATGTCAGTTGCTACAACTGTATGAATAAAATTAGGGGGCATCTTCTTACAGACTGTGAAATATTGATCAGTATGGATAATATGAGGGGCATAACACTACTAACGAAATGTCCACGAATTAGAGGTGTTGAGAACTACTACAACTTTTAAGGAGAGTTTTTTTTACCTTTGTTAGTGTTTCTTCCTTGCTTTTTCTAGCTTTCTTATTGAATTTTTAGATGGCACACAACAACAAAGCCTTTTCCCACAATTAAGTAGGGTCGGCTATATGGATTTTTTTGCCTCCATTCATATCTATTTTGGGTAATTCTCGGGCTTAAATCCAAATAACTAAGATTCCTTTGGAGAGTATCATTCAAACACTTCTTGAACCTTCCTGGTCGTCTCTTAACCATCTCTACATCTTAAATCTCACATCTTCTAATTGGTACATCAACCGACCTCCTTTGAAAATAGTCAAATCATCTTAAGCGGTTTTCTCTCATCTTATCATTTATCGGAGCTACACCAACTTTCCTTCTGATCACATCATTCTGAATCCGATCTTTTTGTGTATGATCACACATCCACTTTAGCATTTACATTTCTGTGATTGTCATTCTCTACACATGTCTATGGTTCACAGGACAACATTCTAATCTGTACAGTATAACAGGTCTCACCACTGCTTTGTAATAGTTTTCTTTGACTTTAAAGGGATTTTCTTATCCCAAAGAATGATAGAGGCACATCTCTACTTTAGCCAACATGTATTTATTCTATAAGAAACATATCCATCAATTTGGCCATCATGTTGCAAAATAGATCTCAAGTATCTAAAAGAATCTTTCTTATGAATGTTATCGTCTCCAATCTTCACCTCGAGTCCTTTGTTGTTGTTTCCATCAAATGTGCACTCCATATATCCAGTCTTAGCCCTACTTATACAAAATCATTTAGTCTTTAAGGCATGTCTTCAAACCTTCATCTTCTCATTTACTCCATTTCTTGTCTCATCAATCAACACAATATCGTCGGCGAACAACATACACCAAGATATTTCATCCTGGATGTGACTAGTCAACCTTGTCCATAATCAAAGTAAAAAGGAATGGACTCAAAACTGACCGATGTTGATGTTAAAATAATCAGTCTTCCTAGACTGGATCCTTACACAAGATGAAGCCACATCATACATATCTTTATAAGGTTAATGTATAAGATAGGTACTTGTCTCTTCTCCAAAACTCTCCACAATATCTCCCTTGGGACTGAATCATAAGTCTTCTCCAAATCAATAAAAATAATATGGAGGTTCTTTTTAGCTCTATAAATCTCCATTGTTCTCCTCAACAAATGGATAGCTTCAATAGTTGAGCGACCTGGCATGAATCCGAGTTGGTTTCAGTTACTTTAGAAATTTACATCAACCTTCTTTCAATCACATGTTCCCAAATTTTGATAGTATGATTCATGAGTTTGTACCTCTATAATTCGAACAAATTTGAACGTCTCCTTTATTCCTATAAAGAGGCACCACAATGCTTCTCGTCCATTCTTCAGGCATTTTCTTGCTTCGTCATTGGATAAATTTGTGAGCCAAGCCAAACCTTATTCACCTAGAACTCTCCAAACTTCTATAGGATTGTCATCAAGTCCTATCCTTTTCCTAGGTTTCATAACCTTTAAAGCCTCCTCAACTTCATTCGTTTGTATCCGTCTATAGCTTGCTCAATTCAGATAACATTCACTATCAGCAAGATCCAAAGTAATATCCTTATTCCTTTCCCCTGTGAAAAGCTTATGGAAATACCGCTTCCATCTAGTCTCTATATCCTTTTGAGTAGCAAGCACATGTTGTTCCTCATCCTTGATGCATCTAACTTGAGAAAGATCTTTGGTCTTTCTCTCGCTTGCTTTGGCCAATCTGAATATATCCTCCTAGCCCTCCTTTAAGTCAAGCTTTTTGTACAAAACTTCATAAACTTTCAACTTTGCTTCACTTGCAGCCTTCATAATTTTTTTTGTACAAACTTGAAATTTTAGATGAATATTAGTTTTTTTCTTACTTTTTGTAACCTTCAACTTTTGCAAAGTATGAACATAAGTAGTTTTTACAACCAATCCATAGTTGTGTAGAGCAAAACAAACATATTTAGATCAATTTTTTTATACAACAAATTATTTTTCTTTTATTTCATTAATGAACTTAGTAATTCTTGAGCATACATTGGACTTATTCTTCATAAGGAACCCCCATGATAAATAGGTAAAAAATTGTTGGGAGAAACGTTTTTCATACTATAGAAGAGACCCTAGGGCTCTCTTATATAGGAGAAAAGCCCTGGGTTAATTACATAAGAGAGACATACCAAAAATAGAAAACTAACATAATTATCTCAACAACTACCATAATTATCTCAACAATCTCAACACTCCCCCTCAAGCTGGAGCATAGATATCTATCATGCTCAGCTCGGTACAACACTTCTGGAAAGGACCTCTAGTAAGTGCCTTGGTGAAGATATCAGCTGTCTGATCTCCAGTAGAAACATGAGTGATGGATATGAGACCTTTCTGAATCATGTCTCGAGTGTAATGGCAATCCACCTCTATATGTTTAGTTCGTTCATGGAAAGCAGGATTATTGGCAATAAACAGAGCTGCTTGATTATCACATAACAACGTCATAGGAAAAGGAACCTCAACAGCAAGGTCCGTCAATACGGATCTAACCCACATCATCTGCACTTCACTGTGCCATGGCCCATGTATTCAGATTCTGCACTGGGATCTTGCAACCACTGTCTGCTTCTTGCTTTTCCATGAAACAAGGGAGTTGCCTACAAAAACAGCAAAGCCAGAAGTAGACTTCCTGTCTTTGGGGCACCCTGCATAATCTGCATCTGCACATGCAGTCACCTCAAGGGATGTATCCCTGCTGAAGATAAGACCAATACCAGGTGAGTTCTTCAGATACCTCAAAATCATCTGAACTGCATCCATATGCACCTTCCTGGGTTGCCGCATGAACTGGCTAACTTTGCACACTGCAAAGCAAATATCTGGTCTGGTGATGGTGGCATATAAGAGCTTCCCAACAAGCTCTCTGTATCTCCTGTTGTCAACCTCTTCAGTGTCATCATCATACAATCTCACACCTGGATCCATAGGAGTAGTAGCAGGTTTGCATTCTGTCAAACCTGTCTCAGAAAGCGGATCCATCACAAACTTTCTCTGGGTCATCACAAGACCACGCTTGATTCCTTGCAAACTCCAGTCCAAGAAAGTATCGAAGAGTGCCAAGATCCTTGGTCACAAACTGTGTACCAAGGAATTCCTTGGCAGTCTGAATGCCCTGCTCATCATCCCCTGTGACAATGATATCATCTACATAGACAAGAATAGCAATGGTACCTCTCTGTCTACTGGACAAAAAGTGAATGATCTGCAGTAGACCGTACAAACCCCTGTTTCTCTATTAGCTCTGATAGCTTCTGGTACCAAGCTCTAGGGCTCTGCTTAAGGCCATAAATCGCCTTGTGGAGCATGCATACCTTCTGAGACTCCCCCTTAGTAGCAAACCCCGGTGGCTGCTGCATATAAACTTCCTCCTGTACATCCCCATATAGGAATGCATTCTTCACATCAAGCTGATAAAGAGGTCAATCCTTGGAAGCTCCAACTGACAGAAGGATACGAAGCGTAGAGTGCCGGGCTACTGGGGAAAAGGTATCCCGGTAGTCCACCCCAGAGGTGTGGGTGAACCCACGTGCCACAAGTCTCACCTTGTAGCGATCCACGCTGCCATCTACTTTGTGCTTGACTGTAAATACCCACTTGCAGCCAACTACGGAGGCACCCAAAGGAGCAGGCACAAGACTCCATGTACCCCGCAACTGTAAGGTTGCCATCTCCTCTTCCATGGCCATACGCCACCTATTGTCCTGTAACGCCTCCTGATATGTTCGTGGGACAATAATGCAGATAGTCCCACAACAAAGCGCATGTACTCTTCTGAAAGATGATCCAAACTAATATGTGCAGCAAGAGCGTAAGTAGCACACTGACGACGAGGCTTCCTCAAAGCAATGGGAACCTCCAGGTCATCATCCACACTGTTCTGTATAATTGTCTCAGCATGTGATCCATCCAAAAGACCATCAGATGAAATAATATGTTCATGACATACCTGAGGCGTGTTGGATGATGTAGAGGGCATATGAGCAGCGGGGTGAGTAGAAGACCTACGAGTGTAAACACGTGGCAAGAATTGAGGTGGAGGTGGAGGTGGAGATGGAGATGGAGATGGAGTTGGAGAGATTTGTGGTGGAGTAGGCAGAGTTGGAGGAGAAGGAGGTGGTGGAGGAACAACCACATCTTCTTCAGAACTACCATTGGACAATCTGTCACCTGTAGGAGAAAAATACATAATAAACTCAAAAAATGTGACATCAGCACTCACATAATATCTCCGTCCTACAGGATCAAAACAACGATACCCTTTTTGGGTACGAGAATATCCAACAAAAACACATTTGACCGCTCTGGGTGAGAGCTTGTCACGACCAGGAGCAAAATTGTGGACAACGACGACGCAACCCAAAAACTCTGGGAGTGAGAGAAAATAGGTCCTTCTCGGGAAACGCAATCAAGAAGGGAACCTTTTCTCCTAGCATGGTGGAAGGCATCATGTTAACTAAGTAACAGGCTGTAAGAACAGCATCTCCCCAGAAATAATGGGGAGCTCGACTCTGAATCAAAAGCGTCCGTGTGACGTCTAGAAGGTGACGGTGTTTGCGTTCAGCTACACCATTCTGCTGTGATGTATGAACACAAGAGGTCTGATGAATAATACCAATAGATCTGAGAAATACAGATAATTGTAAGGTAGAGAATTCCAAGGAATTATCCATCCGAATAATATTAACATTAGCGGAGAAAATGTTTTTGACCTCAATAAGGAAAGACTTGATTAGAGCACCAGCTTCAGACTTATGTTTTAACAAAAACACCCAAGATAGTCTAGAGTAATCATCAACAGCAACCAAATAAAAACGATGTCCCTGATGATCAGGAGCACGACTAGGACCCAAATATCAAAATGAAATAACTCAAACAACTGACTACTGTCACGACTCTGACGAGACAGAAATGAAGAGCGAGGGTGCTTTCCAAGCTGACACGCTTCACAATCCAAGGAAGTACGAGTAGATAATTGAGGTAAAACATGACACATCTTCTGAAGAGGAAGATGTCCAAAGCGTAGATGCCACATGAACGCTGAAACAGATCCAGAAGGAATAGTAGCGATCCCAGCATGAGATGGTATGGTAAGCTGTACAATCCTCGCTCCTCACGGCCACCACATCCAATCACCCTGCCCGTCAGTATGTCCTGAAACACAAGGGAAGATGGATCAAATATGGCATGACCAAGGATGCAAAAATCGGTTCAGGCGGCCGTTTAAAAGGCCGTTTAAACTCATTCGGTCCTCGACCGACTGTATAACCTTTAATCGGCTATGTAAACGGTCAGACCGTTTAAACGGGTGTAATCGGCCGTTTACACACCGTTTAAGCGGCTGCGTTTTGCATTAAGGTTACATAAACCCTATGTTGATTATGCTATCTACTTTGACATGTCACATTTGGATGAAGAAGTCATTGAAATTGACAATATCTGATCAAAATTGTGGATATGTGATTATATTTTTAAAGTTCATTTATACTTTTTTATTAAATATATATATGTAATATTTTTTATTAATTTAAAAATGTAAAACCGCATAGACCGTTTAATTTCCGTTTAAACTCCCGCATACCGTTTAAACAGTAATCAGTGACCCTACCGACTGTATACCGCATACCATTTTTTGCAACCTTGGGCATGACAATGTAAATCTTTTGTAATTTGACTAATAGACAAAAGATTCATCTGAAAGGCTGGAGCATGTAAAACGTTCTGCAAATGAAAAGAAGGAGCTAGAACAATCTCCCCCTGACCAACAATAGGTAGTCGAACTCTATTAGCAATTACCACGAATCGACCAGAGGCAATCGGGTTGTAGGAAGTAAACTGTGCTCGATCTCCACACATATGATGAGATGCTCCCGAATCCACAATCCAATCAGTCAAAGCAGAGCTGCTACAACTTGTAAGAACATAAGTAGTACCTGAGGAGCTAGACGAGGCTTTGGCAGTAGCCGCAGCATCAGAGGAAGTCGCAGCCGGAATAATGGGAGCGGACATCATCTAGCGAAGTTTACAAACAATATCATCAAGGCGAGCATCCTGGGATGGAGCCAAGGTAGGTTTGTCTGTTCAGCAACCCTTGCAGAGGCTGGATATCCATGCTTCTGAAAGCATGTCTCCTCAGAGTGACCAGGACGATGGTAATAAGAACACGGGCCACGCTGACGGCCACCACCACGACCACGAAGACCACGTCCTCGAAACTGGAAAGATCCTCCCCTTCCCCGTGAGACGGTCATAGTGGAAGGATTCGGAGCGACAGTAGTGGGAGTAGTGGTAATCCGACTGAGTCGCTTGTATACTTCTTCCATAGGGGGTATCGTCTCTCCAGTTAGAAGCTGTGTACGTGCTGCATCATATTCGGAATCAAGAGAGGATAGGAACACCCCTGTCATAGTGGCGTTCTGATACTGTTGTTGCTACTCGGTGCTGGCAGTGATAGGCATGAAGCTGTGTAGACGTTCAAACATGCCGCGAAGATGAGAGAAATGCACATGAAGCGGGCGACCATTCTGTTTGGTCGAGAAAATGTCAAACTGTAACTGAAGAATCTTGCTCTCATTCTTGGCTTGCCCATATGTGGCTGCTAATATATCCCACATAGCCTTTGTTGTGGGTTGGTTGACAATATCGTTGGCAATCTTCGTGGTGAGCGTCCCTGAGAGCCAAATACGAGCATAAGCATCATCTTGCTTCCACGAAGCATTGGCCCCAGTTTTGTCCGCCGGTTCGGATTCGGTGATAATGTGTTCTTTGTTGTGGCACTGCATAAGAGTGCGAAACTGCATGGACCATAGTTCATAATTGGTCCCATCCATCTTGACTATTGGTGCAGGTCCTTTGAATGCACCAGAAGAAGAGAACACGTCACTTTTAATGTCGGACATTGTATCAATGAAATGAACCCTCGGACAACTGAGGAGTAGATCAACCGAATAATGTCTACACAAGCATGAACAGGAGTGGTTGTATATGTAGACTTATACAACCATTCCTATGCAGTTTATTAAGGTCTAGTGGCGTTTAGATGTGATAAGGAAGACCAAAAACACCACCGACAACCAAAATCAGACCAATAGATTGCAAAACAGGGGCTGGAATACCAGTTTCAGATCACGGGAAGTCAACCGGAGCGCACTCAGCACTTGCGGGGGGGGGCTTTTGCGGCACCTCGGGATGGCAGGAGTCGGTCCGGGCGGCGGCGCAGGAGGCTGGAGGGGCCCTGGCGGCGGCGCAGGTGGCTGGGGAAAACCCAATCAGCGGCGCAGAAGGGCTGGACCGCCTTAGGGCAGCAGCGGTTGGCGGGGGGGAGGGCCCTAGCTGGGTTGCGGCGGCGCCGAGAGGAGGCGGGGGGAGGGGGGAGGGGGTTAGGGTTAGGTTTTGGGTGGCATACGGGAACCCCGGTCTAGGACCGTTGCTCCGATACCATGTTGGGAGAAACGTTTTTCATACCATAGAAGAGACCCTAGGGCTCTCTTATATAGGAGAAAAGTCATGGGTTAATTACATAAGAGAGACATACTAAAAATAGAAAACCTAACATAATTATCTCAACAACTACCATAATTATCTCAACAATCTCAACAAAAATCTATGTAATTAAATAATACTCGATCACCAAGACGGTCGACAAATCTAATTGAGTCCTCAGACATCCATGTAAAAACACCAAATAACAAGGATGAATGTTGATGAATCAGAAGCAGAAAAAGAAGTTCAATGATGCTTCCCAATGATGCTTCCCAAGCTCGCAAACCTCTTCCTCCAATTTGGTAATGCAAGTCAATTAAGGTACTATACGTCGAAGCTTGTTAACAGATAAATAACGTAAATATTAATGCCATAAAAAAGTCGGAGCGGTAGAAGACCGATGAACCATAGCTAGAGAGACAAGTAAAGACTGATGAAAGCGATATAATCCCCTTACTGCATGGCTCTGACCAATCATCATCCCTTATTATAATACCCTAGGAAGTCAGAGACAACATCAAACGAGCTCTACAGTGCAACTCCTTGCAAATCTGACTAATATATAGCATGTTATTTGGAAAATTGAGAAGCACATCTAATAGGATCGAATTAGGGGTAAAAGAAATCCCCCATTGTTCCATTATTGGTAATAGGAAATACATTCCTCCCTGGGGGATCTCTCTAACCCTTTTAAAATGGTTCTTGCCTCCATACAAGTTGCAAAAAGCATCAAAATCTGCCAACCTATTAAACTAAATAGAATGAACATAGTGAGCATATATATGATAAATGATTATGGAAGATGATGCAAATGTAGTGACTATGGTTGTCAGCATAGGTAGCATGTCAATAAAAGTGGGTAGAATGAGAAACGCATAAATATCTCACCTATAGGGCGAGAGGGGACAGAGTCATAAAGCCCCCACTTCGTAGCCACTCGAGCAATATGGCTTCTCATGTGCTTAGTTTAACATGTATCCTCGATGTAGCATGTCCTACCGTCTAATGTACATTGGGCTTATCGTGTCATTAGAGCTAGCGAGACAAATCTGAGCAAGACGACCATTTTGTCATATTGGATTTGTTGCAACCTCTACTACATCCATCTACGCAAGGTTGCAGAAAGCGGTAGTCGGTACTCGATCGGTGAGGTCACTGACTAAGGATTAATCGGCAGTCGGGTGACTAATCGGATTTAGTCGGTTTTGAATTTCTTAAATATTGTGAATACAACATTAAGCACATTAGAATAAGTTTGTTGTAAAGAAAACAAAAAAATAAAAAAAAAAGTTATATGTAAAAGTCGATCGAGTAGTCAGCCCGATTAGTCGAGTTGACTGACTAAAGGCTGACTAGGCCTAATCGGGTCTCCCCCCCCCACTCGACTAGTCGGTCTAGTCGGCCGACTTTTACAACAGTGCATCTATGGAAGAGCTTTCCCCTCATCACCTGAAGATGATGCAAGTGTTGAAGTCAGAGACCCGGATATCTCCAGCTATCGGGAGATGTTAAGGCAACTCAAGCCAAGGATTGAAATATCTCACCATATCATTGATTTATCGAAGATATATCCATATCGCCAAGTTAATACTACCAATATTATCATGGGTATTCTTTTCCACAATATTGTCGAATATCGAGCGATGCATCAATGATATATCATCTCATATAGCCGATATTAATGAAACTTCAAGTATTTAGTGAAAACTTTCCATTATTTCAACTGATATCGTCGATATAAATACTTTATTATCAATATCAATTGTGTTGCTTGCTTTCACATATTTATACGAGGGGAGGAACTTCGAAGGTAGTTTTTTACTTAAAAACTTTTTAAGTTTTACAAGTTAACTTATTCAAGATTTTGTATAGGCATTCCTTGTATTAACCCACGTGGATACAAATCCGACATGAATAAATAACCACATTTCTAATTAGTAAGTAATAGCTATCTATCTATATGAATCCAATCTAGAATATAGTTTGCATTGGTTGTCTTTAGTTATTTTGAAGAAAAGAAAGGTGGGGGAGGAACCATACCCTAAATCGTATTAATAATTAAGAGATAAATGGAATTACGCAGCCCATGCCTTGTATAAGGACCTAGCATGCACCAACATATTCTCTATTGTACACCACTCATGTTGCATGCAACCCTCACATGTCACAAAGCATGAAGAGAGAATGGACCTTCAAATATCCTCTTGTTGATGCTATTTTGATTATCTTCTCAATATTTTATTAATTTATTGAGTCTTGAAACTCTTTGAGGCCTCTTATGTAATTATCACTACTTGGGATCTAGTGTTTTACGCTATATAAGAAACCTCATACCCCTAGAAATAGTAAATTCCATTCATTCTCGATTATTCTCCACGTGGTATTAGAGCAACAATCCAAGGCCGGGGCATGTACCCTAATTTCCGCCCCACCACCAACCCTTGAGGCATGCATCTCCGTCGAATTCAACCCATCGATGAGCGTCTATGTTGTTCCTCCTCGGCCCGTGTGGGCCTCTCTCACAGTTGCGAGGCCATGCACAGTTTTGTAGGTTGAGGGGTCCCTAGCCCTCTCATGCAGCACTCTTGGCAAGCCCTACTCGCACGTCAGGATCTCTCGCGCAGCATTGTAGGGTGTTGGCGCCCGACCTAGACCATTGTCAATCCCCTTCTTGGGATCCCAGGCCATCGTCAATCCCTTTCCAGGGATTCCAAGTCATCATCAATCCTTCTTGAGGGATTCCAAGCCATCGTTAGGGGTTCCAGACCATCACTTATCCTTTCTAGGGCTTCAGAGGGACTACCTAGGCTATTGCCAACCCTTGTCTAGGGAAACTCCAAGCCATCGTCAGGTCTTCGGGAAGGGCCTATTCAGGCCATCCGTAGGCTTCAAGGGGCCTATTCAAGCCGTAAGAATTCTATCCATCATATGCATGATTAAAATGACTCAAACACCTATTTGATTACTCCCTCTAATATTGATGGCCACCAACTAATATTGAGAGCAAATCCATTTTCTCAACATCTTTTATGGTGGTTCAGGGGACATCTATCAAACTCAAGGGTCGGGTCTCAGGCGTTTAAGGTGTTCATAAGCAGTCAGAGGAAGACCTCTATTCTTACAAAGGAACCTCTCAAGGAAACTAACAAAAACGGAGTTCTTGCTAGGGAACAACTACCAAGGTCATGACATGGATGACTAACAGCATTGACTCTTACATTGCGACAAATCTCCTCTACGAACTGCCGCCTCCACCGCTTCCGGTGGTAGCCCCTTTTACACTTACCCAGCACATACAACTGTACCCCTATCCAGCACCATCTACCCTTCCCCTATCCCTCTTATTTGTGGAACAGTTCGAATTGTGCCACAAATAAGAGGGATAGGGGAAGGGTAGGTGGTGCTGGATAGGGGTACAGTTGTATGTGCAGGATAGGTGTAAAAGGGGCTACCACCGGAAGCAGCGGAAGAGACGGCGACGGTGACGGTTCATAGAAGACATGTGGATGAACGGTACAGACGTACTCTCAGCAGACTATCAATTCACATTTTGTCGACATCTACATGTGGAGTTGGTCCGCTTCTCAAGGGGAGTCCAATCTTATGGAGTATTAGTGGCACCGCAGCAATCTTTACGAGGAACATGTCATCTTTCAACTAGCATGTTGTCCCAAACAGGTGACAGAAAGATCTGAGTGGCAAGTCTACAAATTTCTTGCTAGACTACATCTTCGCTACCGTACCATGAAGGATCAATTCCTTACGTTGGATACTATGCCATCAATCAATCTCATATTTGATTGTTTTCATGAGCTTGAGACTACTATTGGTCGTACCTCTTCTCCGCAGCTTGTGGAGAACTCAGCCTTCCTTAACTCCTCTTGGAAAGGTGGCTAACAGCTTCTGTAGAGGTCGAGGCCATGACTCTGATCGTAGTCGTGGCTTTAATTCTGACCATGGTCGTGGCCATACGCAATGTGTTCATTGTCAGCAATGGAATCACCCCTCTAAGCGATGCTAGATAAAGTTTGGCTTCCCCCTCAGGACAATGTTGCATATACATCTGAGTATGATGAGACTGAGACAAAGACAACTTCCGATCAGGACTTCAGTGGACAGATAGTTCAACTCTCCCCACAGTCTACTTCCGCCCGATGCAGCGCTACAAACTCTACTCCCCGTGAAAACTCCTACCGCTCATCCAGCTACTACCTCAGGTACTATAGTAAACTTTGCTTCTGCTACAGCACCGATAATGACTATTAACTCTGGTACATCTACTCAGTTGGCTTAAGAAGGTAGTTTGTTGACCTCTCCACCCTTTTCCACTGTAAAGTCTATGTGACTAACCGGTGATGCCCATTCTCCTATTACCACTATTGAGAATATAGAATTTTCCTCCAAGCTCAGGCTCTTTAGTACTTACTGTGCATATGATTTTCGTTCACACTTATTACATATTCATAAGCTATGTGTTGAGTGATTTTTGACGACATCTATTGCTATTATAATGACAACCGAACGATGTAGATTTTTGTTGGAGGGCATGAGAAGAATGGCCATTATTATCTTGATATCCCCGTTGATTCGATGATTGTTGGTATTGTCTCCGTTTCTTTGGACTCGTTCTTATGCCATTTGCAGCTCGGTTACCCCTGTGCTAGAGCTCTTTTCCAGATATTTCCTGAACTGTCATCAGTGAAGCCTTTTCAGTACGAAGCGTGCTAGTTCAACCAACATCGTCGGGCATCTTCTCCACTTATGGTTGAACCACATCGATCATTACCTTTTTCTTTAGTCCATTGGGATATTCGGGAACCATGATGCGTCCATATTGTAGGCGGTCACAAATATTTTGATATCTGTTTGGATGATTATACTAGATCTTTTTGGATGATTATAACAAACTGTCAAGTCCTCCTTTTAGTTTATTAAAACATCTTTCTCTACTTGTATTCAGGCTCTTAATACTAAGAATGCCCTTGAATTCACTCAAAAAGATTAGATATCATTCTTTGTCACTCAGGAAATTCTTCACAAAACGTCTTGTATGTATACCTCACAACAGAATGGGGTAGCGGAAAGGAAACTTCACTACCTACTGGACATTACCCGTACCTTGCTTACTCACATGAAGATTCTCAAAACCTATTGGGCGATGTCATTCTCACTGTCACTTACCTCATCAACAGGGTATCCTCTTCAGTTCTCAATAGGGTAACTCCTTTTCACTTTTGTATAAAGATGAGGAACCCTTTCCTCGTCCATTGAGAATCGTTAGTTGCACTGCCTATGTTCATAACTTTCATACTACATATAATTGTCTCATCGTGAAATCAAGCATGTGTTCCTTAGCTACTCTCGAATTCAGATGGGTACATGTTCTATGACCCTCTTAGTCGTCGTTACTATGTCACTGCTTGTGTTACCTTCTTTGAACAGACTAGCTACTTTATTCAATCTATCAGTGGCATACACTTGGAGCTTCTGCCTCCTCTTATTGCCTATAAAAGAAACACATTGTTCATTCTAGCTCAGTACCTTTACATATTCCCTACTTACATGATGATGTGTCTTCTTCAAGTGTCCCTACAATGGTTGCTCTAGATGCTCTATCAAAACATCCTATAACATTGCGAAAAACAAAAATGCAATGTACTCTACACCACTTGTCACAAGTTACTTCCATTGATACTCTATCACATTGTCACTGACAGTTTATAGATGCTCTTATAGTTGTTACTATTCCCCGTGATCATCACAGTGCACTTCAGGATCATGGTGGGAAAAAGACCATCGCTGAGAAGATGGATGCGCTTACTTCAGTATCATGTCCTCCTAGCGTCAAGCCCAACATATGACGATGGATCTTTACGACCAAATAAACTCGTGATGCCTCCATTGATAAATTAAAGGCCAAACTCATGGCAAAGAGATTTATTCTGACTTATGGCATGGACTATATTGAGAAATTCTTCACGATGAATACAACAGGGTCGATTCGCACTGTAGTCTCTGATGATGCCAATAGAAATTAGCATATCTTCCAGCTCGATGTGAAGAATGCTTTTCTCTATGGTAACGTCGAGGAGGTCTATTGATGCAGCCATCGAGGTACTCCCCTCGATGAGGAGCATGTATGGCGACTCCGCAAGGCCATTTATGGCATAAAGCAGAGTCCAAGAGCTAGGTTTGATAGGCTTCCCTCTGATATCAAGTCACTTGTCTTCTATAGGATGACATCTGCTTACTCTATATCCGTCAAATGAAGAGTTTCTGGCACTGTGATACTGGTTATTTATGTTGATGATATGGTGATTACTGGTGATGATGAAGCAGGCATTCTAGAGATCAAGGCATTCATCCAGAAGGTGTGTTTGTCGCTAAGGACCTTGGTCAACTCAGATACTTCCTTGGTATTGAGATGATACGCGTTGCAGAGGGACTACACCTATCACAGTGGAAGTATTGCATGGACATTCTTATGGAGGTTGGCTTACTTGGATGCAAAATATCTGGCATCCCAGTGGAGTTGCGGAAACATGCTATATCTACTTACCTTGAGTTTAAGGATACTACACTACACAGAAGCTTAGTGGGCAAGCTGCTCTACCTTATTGTCACTATGCCAGATATATCATATGTTTTGAACAAAGCCAGTAAGCATACGGAGAAGCCTCACTACAGTAATTGGCAAGATGTTCTCTTGATCATGTGATACTTGGAGGAAACTCCTAGAAAAGACCTCTTATTTGAGGTCACGGCTACGCTGATATCATTGCCTACGCAGATGCTGATTATTTTAGCTCTCCGGAGGACAGCAATCTACCACAGGTTATGCCATGTTTGTTGGAGGAAACCTTCTTACATGACAAACAAGAAGCAAATTGTTAACTTCAGATCAAGTGCAGAAGCAGAATACAAGACGATGGCTCATGTCACTTATGAGATTACCTTATTAGTCTCCTTTTTCTACAGGAGCTTGGACAACCAGTTGCTACTCTTACCCCTCTAAACTGTGACAACAAGTCCAATGCATACATTACCACCAATCCGGTATTCCATAAGCGGACTAAGCATATTGAAGTTGAAGTTGATTGGCATTTCATTCAAGATGTAATATGAGGAGGGAAGATCACTACTCCACATATCTCCATGGACCTTCAACTTGCAGATATATTCACAAAGGCCTTGCCCCCTTGGGTCGTTGGACCTCATTGGAAAAGGTAGAAGTAGGGGGCCTTCAGTGCAAAATTCCTACCCACGCATGTGTCGCGCATGCGCGAAGGGTCTCGTGAGGGGAGGAGGCTTCGTTGGAGTCAACGGCGACGGGATGCGGCTTGCGGGCGAAGCACCGGTCGTCGGCAGAGGCGGATGAGGGACCTCCTGGAGCGGGCGAAGGGGATGATGACGGCTGAGGGACCTCCTGGACCGCCTCGAGATGGTGATAGAGGATCGACCGGAGGAGGAGCTTCCTGAAGGCGATGCTTGAAGTTGTGAAGCGTTGATGCGATGGCGTGGCTCCGATTATCAAGGAAGGCGGAGGACAGAGCGAAGCTCTTCGCGAGGTGGCGGAGAGGTGTACTTCCACAGAGGAGCTGCAAGTGGCGAGTGGCTCGATGGTCGAAGCCAGGGCAGAGAGCAGCTGGCGGAGCTCGACCGTGCTACAACAAGCCCAGCGGGGCTCGGATCTCGCCGGAGGAGAGATGGACTCCGGGCTGTCACCACCGGACCCGTTCTTTTTCTTGTGCAAACATCGAATGAAGAACAAGGTGCGGCGCGAGATCGTTAAATAGCGATGGAGGGCAGCGCCCAAGTTGGAGAGCGAGAGAGAGCAATCGGAGATGAGAAATGGTGCGAGAAGGTAGGATTTGACGATGACGAAGATGGAAGGGAGGATCGGGAAGGGGATACGGGCAGCGCGAGATCGAGGGGACGGAGAGATTCGTGGGGAGGCGGCGGTCGGGCGCGACGAAATTGGCGGAGCAGAATTGGGAAAGGTGGGTTGTGGGCTGAAGGAAGGAGATGAATCTCGAGTCGTCCCATCTACCGAGAATCGAGATCGGGAAACCCAAATCAAGCCACGTGTCCTTTTTATTTTTACTTTTTTATTATTTTTTAAAATTAAAAAAATGAAATATAAATAAATCAAAAATGGGTGACGTGGTGACTCTAGGAGCTGCCACATGTGACTCTCAGAAAATTCAAAAAATAAAAGAAAAGAAAAATCAAAAAATAGCAAACGACCTCTGATCGGAAAAATTTCTTCACGGAAGTTGCTCGTCTTGATGAGATCTACAACTTTCATGAAGAGATCAAAACCAAAATAAGTCATTTACACAAATTGATATTTTTTATGGTACTCTATGAACATAGAATACCTTGATTTTGGGGTTTTGTAATTTTTGTCATTCTTAAATATGATAAAAAATCGGGAAAATACGATAAAATCAATGACAGATATTTACACATTAATCTATTTTTTTGGATTTTTATTAATTAAGAAAATAAGAAAGTATAATAAAGATGACTTTTGTACGGATTGTTAATGCACACTCAGATTAAGTTAATTTCTTTGATTTTAGTTTTATTTAGGTTTGGGATTTTTCCGCATTTTAGTAAAACTTTTGTCAAAGAAATAACTAAAAAATGAAATAAAAAAGAGTTAAATATGTACATAAAATAATAGGTCGAAATCGGGTACAAAAGATGCTCAAAACCCAACTTTCACATACGAGCTCCGATTCACTTGAACTTAGTCTTGTTTTGAAGGTAATTGAATGTATATTAGTTCAAAATAGGATCAAATCGAACATTCTATGAGGAGGATATCAATGTTTTAGTCTGATAATCCTGAAATTATGGTTTGGCTTTATGGACCGCTTATTTTCCTTTATTCATGTTACTAATATGTACACAATAGAGGTAGTTTCAGGTGATTTGGAGTTAGCATGAATTAATTAAAAATCGGGGGAAGTTGCTTATTTTATAGGTCAATTGGGCTGAGATTTTTGGCTTCTTATTTTCTGCAATTATGCATGATAAAATGCAATTATTAATTTTGTATGCATGAATGCTAATTATGCAAGATAATTGATAAAATACAGATGAATTTTGGGAACTGAGCTTAATTATCTTTTATAGTGATGAATCACATATTGATCAGTCTAGTAGTTGTATATTTATTTTAAAAGATCTAACCTTTCAAGATGAGTAGGTTAAATTGATCATTAATATATGTCGCTATTATTATTTTGTAGATAAAATACTTTAAGGAGGTTTTGGGTTCTTTTGAAGAGTAATTGCAATAAGCAAATGAAGTAACACTCGTCATGATATGTATAATTGCACTGTATAATTACAGGCTTACAGAGTGTTATAATATAATATAAATTCTTAATGGAGGTCTAAAACAACATGGTGTGTTTTTTTACAGGTGAATGGTGAAACCTTTATGGAATGGATGCTTTCAACTTGCGACAAGTGGTTGTCAAGGTATTCACAAACAGCATCAGTTGGATGATGCAAGAGGAACTGAAGCACAATCAACATCATCCACTCCAAAAGACTGAATCTTTGGGGATAAACAAGTTGCACGATCTTGTATATGCACATTACAGTCTCTTATTGAAGATGAAGCATGCAAGGGAGTGACATGATAAGCAATACTGCATAGAACCCATTGGCCTTTTCTACATCTTCAAGATTCAAGATACAATTAATGAAGATGAAGACATATTGCAGAGGTGGATGGGTGATAATGGTTTTCATGTGCTCAATGGGAGAGAAGGAGGTCGAAGATAGGTTATCTCGCAGATGGAGGAAGATGTCAAAGATTACACGGTCATATCATGTCGACATCCAGACCCTACTGGAGGGTTGGAAGATGATGTGGTCGGTGAGAGCTCTGCCAGATCCAAATCAACATCAAAATTAAGTGGATGTGATGATGACAACGATGAAGCAAGAGGCTTTGGGAGAATGGCATATTCCGGTAAAGAACATAGTAATGGGCGAGGTCGCAGATTTGACGAAGGACTACTGGCAAGATAAGAATATGCTAGAGAACATACCAATATACGTGGAGACTATATCCTAAGTCCTCGAGGTCCAAATCCTATAGAAATGATGAATTACTATCTATATCATGCATACCTGCAACCGCAACTACAGCCACAATATCATCAGGACGACACATAGAAGGAAGATTTGATATTTTCAGTTGGGTCCGTGGGAATTGGAGGAGATTCCTGGAGGTTATGGAACGATATCAAGTCCCCTTACCGCGGTGGATATGATTATGGATCTAGCGATCAACCCAAAATGAATCGTATGATTTATTCCCTCCTCATCTTGGTTATGGTTACAATAGTGGTGGGCCTAGTGGCTATGGTTATACCTCCTCACAAAGTGGTGCAGGATATGAAACGGCTCTAGCTCAACCTCCACAAATGCCCCCTACTCCCGCTCCATTAACTTCATCGTGTGGTTTAAAAGCTGCATCTTCTTCGAATCGACCTCCTCATGATTCTACTTCCTCTGTAAAAAGATATCCTCGAATCGGCTTCCTTGCACATGTCGAAGACTATGTATGTGTACAGTATCTCATGGGCTACAAGGTCGTCTAGAAAACCACGTGGGATATTAAGATCATATTAGGAGAAGATGCGGAGGATGAGAGTAAATAGGATAAATGGATCAGCCCAAACACATATTAAGATCATATTAGGAGAAGATGCGGAGGATGAGAGTAAATAGGATAAATGGATCAGCCCAAACACTCTTGGTTACGATTCTTATGAATTACCTAGTAAGTATGAGTATTTGTGTTTTGTTTTTTCTATACATCAAAAATTATGAATTATGTGTGCTAATTTCAACTTATTTATTTATGACTAAACTTCTAAATTCTAATCGCATGCCCTTAAATTTATGTATATTAATATCAGTATCTGCGATATAGACATAGCTACTATACAAAACTTCTATCCATACCTCCATTTTAGAAAATAAGTGAATATCTATTCCTTATTTATTGATTAAAACATCTTAAAACCTTAATTTTAAAAAAACGCATTTTATATGCATTTCCATGATATTGGACGAATTGGACGACATGTCGGTAATGGTTGTTCTTAGGCTAGTGACATGTGGTCGAAATCAACATATAAGGCCTTTGTTCGAGGTGTCAGAGGGAAATGGGCTCTCCCCCATCAAGAACCATAGGCAGCGATAGTTTCCCCGTATAACTATTTCTATATCAGGAGGAAGGAGCTCAACGCCCTATGTGATACTGCCCCTAATGTGCCTTAGGCACATTGTCCCTTTTCTTATATTTACAAGCTCAATCACAAGGTTTAAAATATTGATATTCATATCATATCGCTATGTTTGGATATAGATATATCGAGGATATATCGGATTTATCATAGATATCAATTGAAATCTCAAAAATGACTTAGAAATGTACCTTTTTCGCAAATTAAAATCAGCTTAGCTCTTATGACAATAAATTAAACACAATTATACTTTTATAAATATGAATTAGGTGTATTTAGCACATTTATATTAGTATGTTATATTGCATACTGTGTATAAACAAAAGCATGCTAATTCAGATTAGAGACTATAATTTCCACATAAAAAAGGTAATCAATACCAACTAGAGCTTGAGTTGGATAGGTATATTAAACTATAGGTTATTTATTCATGTCAGATTTATTTCCGAATATGTTAATATAGAGAGGGCTAGAAATCAACTTTTAAAGCTTAAAGAATAAAAATAGCATTCCAAGATTTTTCGTGGGAAAACATGAAACAAAGTCAATGATTGATATCGACGATAGAGCATCGATAACGACATGACATCAATGACATAACTCTATAAAATGGGAAGTTTGCACTTACTACTTAAAATTTCATCAATATCAACGATACAAGATGGTGTATCATCGATATATCACTTGATATCAGTAGATATCAATAAAAGAGTAGATATCAATAAAAGGATATCCAAAGTAATATCAATATCCATGACTTGTCAGTAGATATCAATAAAAGAGTAGATATCAATAAAAGGATATCCAAAGTAATATCAATATCCATGACTTGTCAATATGGATATATAGCCGACATAATGAGAATATATCAAGAAATTTCAATCCATGCCCAATCATAAGGGTTGTTTTCCCTTAAAATGAAGGGAAGCCACAAAAACATTTAAATTCAAGAAGTGAAGTAGAAAATCGTTGAAAATAATGAAGCATGTACAAAGAATAGAGGCAGAACAAACAACCCAAACAATCGAAGTTAAAAATGAAAAGTCTGAGAAAATGTCAAACAAACATGACTGAAACAAAAAATGAAGAAGTTTGGGAAAAAGAAATCAATCAAAAAATAACCGTATAAAAAAGAAGAGATGGCGAGTTCTTTGTTTGTATCTCCTACATGGATATGACAAATATGGGGAGTGTAAGCAACGTTTTAAATCTCGATTTCGAGTTCATTTCGAGATGGCGAAAAAACGAAACAATTTCGAAATTTCGTCTAAATTTCGCCAATTTCGACCAAAATCGGCCTAGATCTGTGATGGAAGGGTACATATCGAGATTTTGATTCCGATTTCGGTGAAGTGTCCAAACTGAAATTTCACGAAATTGGAAACACTGAGTGTGAGTCAATACCTCCATTATTTGTATGAGCCACAAATATATGATAATTTATTATAGAAGAGCTCTGACCCCTATAGGTCGGAACCCCCATAGACTATTTCCACTACACTGGTGGTGCCCATTAGCTCTCGTGGAATGAACTGCGAAAATCTACCCACTCTAACACTATGACATTGTCCGTTTGCCTTGGCTGATTAGAAAGACCCTGCTGGGAATCTCCCAGAACTCCTTACCTTGGGGCCCCTTTGTCTAATCGAAAACCTGATGCTCCACGCATGAATCATGAATTGGCCATTGCGTTTGAAGGTGGACCAAGTATGACAAAGACCAAAGAAAGGGGTTTGGTATTAAGAGAATAATAAGGAGTCCAAAGGTAAGATCTAGTTATCTTAGCCAATGTATGAGAAAGGCCCGGTTCGAGGCTCTCTTTGAAAAAGACCAATTGCAACGGCTTAATGATGGAAACTCATTGTTCAGATCTTCATAAGGAGGTAGCACTCATAGAGGCCTTTATTGGAGAGACCCACTGCAATATTAAACATACATAGCATGCAAGAGCCAAGAAACATCGATTGCAAATTTTCCATATCACAAGTGCGAGAGATGTTTTGATTTTGAATTTTATTGCATTATACAAGCTAACGAATTGTTCAGTCTCACGTGAATGAGTGGTGAGACTTGGTTGAATTGGTGGGATTGTATATAGAACCCCACACCCCATATTCACAAAGAGAAAATACAATAGAAATCTATCGTGGAACTTTCTCTTGTGGTTTCATCCTACTTCTTGGGGAATATGATTCCACATAAATCATGTTTTATTATTGTTCTTGATTAAACTTTATTTGTTTTATATTTCCATAAAGGGTAACTTCATGGGAAGGAAGAAAAGACTTATCACAACATCAGATACCATTTTAGGCCCTTTAATAAAGAAATCCATGAAAATCACAATTTATGTATTCATCAGTAAATGTACATGGGTTTAAATCCACATTTTAAATTATAGATAAGAATAGGGTAAAACTTATATTCTTGCATGTGTTCAATGTTTGCCCTCATACTATCCGTTGGGTGTTTTTTTAGTAAGATAATGGGGGAGCCCTCCCGAGTCGGGAGTCACCACACCAAAGCATTCATTAATAAAGCATAGGGTACATCAGTTTAATAACCAGAAATTGTACAAAGCATTACAGTGGGCAATAACATTTTCAGAGTAAAATCGTTGCCCCTTGAAAATTGTATCATTCCTACCAAGCCAAATAGCCCAAAGAGCGGCAAGAGGCTTGGAGACATCATCGGAAGACCCAAGGTCGACCCCACGAATTGACCTCCGAAACCGATCCGCATCGGATGCCCGGACCCACGGAAGCCCCAACGACTCCCAAACCTTTGCCGAAGACCTGCAACCAAAGAAGATGTGGTCCACATCCTCCAACTCGTCCTCGCATCTGTCACACTTTAGATCCGTCCCACCTAGCAGTCTGCCTCTTCTCACTTTGTCACAAATACGACCTCTCCTCATACACCAAAGGAAGACCTTGACCTGGGCAGGAATCTTAGTTGCCCAAATTACCTTCACGTCAGCACACAGATCTTCATCGCGCTCCACCAAAACCGCACTAACCTTCCGATAGTCCGCCTTCACCGAGAACTTACCATCAGTCCACTCAAAACGGTCCGGGTCTCCCGACATCTCCCCGGCAGGGGGAATCTCAGACAGCATCCGCAAAAACTCCTCCATCCTCTGATCCGAGAGATCCGCAAGGAACCTCGGCGCCCACGACCCAGCTTCGACGACCTCCGCCACCCACGCCCCCCTATCCACGGCCAACGCCATCAATCGAGGGAAGCGGAAGGCCAAGGCCCCATCCCCCGTTCAGTCATCCAGCCAAAAATAGAAACGGAGACCATCCTCCAAAATCGGCCTAAGAAGCGGCCGGAGCCCCGGAAGCACGGCACGGATCCCACTCCACAAGGAAGACTCGTGACGCTTCCTCACTGCCACCAACTCCCCAGTAACACCATATATCTTTCTCAGCAGCTGCAAGACCATTGATATCCGTTGGGTGTTGTGCAACATGTTATTGATATCTTACATTAATCCCCAAGATCATTGACATTTTTAAACTTAAGAATAGAAAGTTTTTCTTTCAATCTTATTTCAGAACTTTTTGTTTGACATTGATTAAAGAAAAAAAAGTAAAATAACATACACAAAAGATTTCTAAATGCACATACAATGCAGAAATATGGAACAAGCAATTACAAACTAGCATACCATGCAATGAGTTGTGTGAATCTTTGATGGAATGTCCATGACGCCATCCCATTTTTAACAGTAGCTTTATACCTGAACAAGATGAAAAAGGAAATCTTATTGATATTTTAAATTCAAAACGGGGAGTTTTCACAAACATGACCTGTGAACAGTTTGTTTTATACATGTCCCGTAAGAAGATTCATATTTATGTAGGTACCTTCACAAAATAGCTCTGTTAAATAGCAGCATTCACTAATTTGTATGACAATGTTGTTATCAAACCAGTCACGAGTTGTGTTACCATTATTGAGTTGGCACACACACACCATTAACTAAAAAAGGTGTGTAGTCAATCTCAAACAACAATATTATAATAGAAGCACAAAGCCCCTCCACGCAACATGTGATGACCATCCCCTGGTGGTAATTATTACCCCGTGCACCTTCTTCCACGCTGGTTGCTGACTCCCTTTGCAGCATGGATTGACATGCAAAGTTTTATCTACCCGAGTATATTTATGCATCAAGCAGTTATTGTAACCATAAGACAGAAGCATGTGCATGTGAATGAATGTACGGATGTACACATCATTATTTATATGAGTAAATGTGAAAGCTCCAGGGGCATATACATCAAAAATATTTAAAGAAGACTTAAAGAAACAAAATCACAGGACAAACCAATTGAATTGGCGGCAGGAAGAACTATTTCCTCAGGGATAGGCCCAGGTATAATTGACGGCCTGAAAAATCCATCAGCGATGATTAAAAAGATGTCAGGCAACTGCAGATAACTCTGTGATCTATTCAGAATCGGCAACTATTCAGGATGTGACAGTGTGCAATCCGATCAGAATCTATTGCTGGACCACTTAGAGCCATTTATGATGCAACTAGCATGGGAAAATTTCAGTTGGATTACTGAAGATGCAAATATCCAGCATAAGAAAATATTAAAGGAAGATTCAGGATCTTAAATGATATTAATTACATTTCATTTGATCTACTTAAGGCTTTACCTCTATTTTAAATATTAGTTACTATGATGATACATGATTCTTCAAGTCTCGTCATACTTTTCGCTGTGATAGTTACATCCAGTAAGTGTGAATAATGCTTAAACAAAAATGTGATTAACTTAAAACAAATAGCTCAGATAAATGAAATCAACTACCAGAAAAGCAAACCACATTACACAACCACATTACACAGAGATTTATACAAGTTCACCATACATAAGAGCTAGAGCTTGCAAACACTCACTATATGAACGACTTCCGGTGGAATCCAAATCGTTTACGAAGCACACAGTTTACCACAATTTATCTTCTTCACAAGAAGAAAAACTTTTTACAGAGAATGACTCAATGAACAAATACTGATGAGAGGCTTTGCGGGTACAATATAAGAAAATTTGTTAGTTGGATAATTCAACGAACGTGTACTGGGTTAGAGGGTGCATCTGTGCAATAGTATGTTCATGAACTGGTGCAAACGTAGATGTGGTGATGCAACAATAACATATTCTGTTGGATGGAGAGCAATCACGGATGTAATGGTGCAGTGAGTTGTACAGGTGCTACAATATGCATAAACACTAGTAAAGTGGATTTTTTACGCATGAACAGCTTTGTACAATGTAACTAATACATATTACTACAAAGTACAAACTAACTTGATTAATATTTAAATACACGACTTTTTTTAGTTTCCGCATGCTATAAAAAATCCATAAACTCCATTTGTAGAACTTGATGTCCATGTATATCAATTAGTATGACAGTGATATCGTATCCACTTGACAATTTTGATTTCTGCAACGAACAATAGTAACATATTTGTTGTGAAAAATGAGTGATCTATTATTCAAGGGAACCCTAGGGTCTCTTATATAGGGAGAGACCTTATGGGTAAAATACATAGAAGTCCAGAGAAAAATAAAAATGACGAACAGGTACATAGCATATGAAAATATCTATCTCTACACTCCCCCTCAAGGTGGACCATATGTCTATCATGCTCAACTTGGAAGAACATCTCTGGAAAGGTCCCCTAAGCAACGGCTTGGTGAGTACGTCAGCAGTCTGATCCCCTGAGCTCACATGAGCTATAGATATCAATCCTCTCTGGATCAAGTCTCTAGTGTAGTGGCAGTCAACTTCAATATGCTTTGTTCTTTCATGAAATGCTGGGTTGTTGGCAATAAACAAGGCTGCTTGATTGTCACACTGAAGCTGCATGGGTAGAGGTACGGCTACATGTATATCCTCTAGAACCGATCGAACCCACATCATCTTCGAGCTTGCTTGCGCCATGGCCCTATATTCGGATTCAGCACTGGACCTCGCCACAATAGTTTGTTTCTTGCTTTTCCAAGAAACTAGAGAGCTCCCAACAAAAACTGCAAATCCTGAGGTCGATTTTCGATCCTTAGGACATCCTGCATAATCAGCATCAGCACATGCTGAAATAGATAAATCTGTGCCCTTTTGAAACAGCAACCCTGAACCTGGAGAAGACTTCAGATACCTCAGTATCATGTATATGGCATCCATATGAACTTGTCTTGGCTGCTCCATAAATTGGCTCACCTGGCTCACTGCAAAGGCAATATCGGGTCGAGTTATGGTAATATAAAGGAGCTTACCCATCATTTCTCTATATCTCCTCTTGTCCACTTCAGCAGTGTCATCATCATAAAGCTTCATGCTTGTATCCATGGGAATACTTGATGGTAGCATCCAGCCATGCATGTTTCAGTCAAGAAATCTGTAATGTACTTCTTAGGGTCATCATCAGACCCTGTGCATTCTTGGCAAATTCCAACCCCAGAAAGTATCTTAGGGTTCCAAGATCCTTCGTGACGAACTGACGGCCTAGGAATACCTTCGCCTTTTCTATGCCCTGAATATCATCTCCTGTAACCAGAATATCATCAATATAGATCATGATAACAACCGTACCTGCTGATGATTTCTGAACAAACAACGAGTGGTCTGCATTCGATCTCTTGAATCCCTGTCTTTCAATCAAGTTGGAAAGCTTCTGGAACCACGCTCTTGGACTCTGTTTGAGGCCATAAATTGCCTTGTGAAGTCTACACACCATATGCTTCTCCCCCTCAGCAGTAAACCCTGGTGGATGCTACATGTAGACTTCCTCCTGCAGATCTCCATACAAGAAGGCATTCTTGACATCTAGTTGAGAAATACCCCAGTCACGTACCACAGTAACAGATAAGAGAACGCGAAGAGTAGAATGACGAGCCACTGGAGAAAAAGTATCCATATAATCGACGCCATAGGTTTGTGTAAAACCTCGCGCTACCAGCCATAATTTGTACCGATCTAGACTGCCATCAGCGTGGTATTTAACTATGAATACCCACTTACATCTCACAATAGATGCATCAGGAGCAGCAGTAACCAAGGTCCATGTGCCACGAGACCGTAATGCACGCATCTCATCTTACATAGCCTCTCTCCAGCAATCAATCTCCATAGCTTCCTGGTAGGTCGTGGTATGTCCACGGAAGTCAAGGCTGCAGCAAATCTCTGAAAGTCGCCTGTAGGCGATGGAAAGACACCTGTGAAGCAAATGGATAAGATGTACACGTCCGCTTCTGCTTCCGAATAGCAATAGGAATATCAAGATCATCTTCCGATGTGTTGGATGGTGTAGTCTCCTCCTGCAATGAAGAATCTTGCACATGTACCATATCTGACCTCAGTAGTAATGCCATCTGAACATACCTGAGGCGTGATGGATGTCTAACGTGTAGCCTGAGTAGGACCTGACCGACGTGTATAGAATTTTGGTAAAGGTGAAATAGGAGGTTGTGGAAGTGGTGGAGGTGGTGGAGGTGGAGGTGGTGGTGGTGAAGATGGCGTAGAAACAGGAACAGGAGTAGACTCAGGGTGAACTCCACGTAGGAGGCGGAGGGACATAGACATCATCGTTGGTAGTAGATGGTACCAGTCTGTCACCTGCAGGGGAAAAATACATAACCAGCTCCAAAGAAGGTGACATCAGCACTAACAAAGTATTTCTTGTTTATGGATCATAACAACAAAGCCCTTCTGAGTCCGAGAATAACCAGCAAAGACACGCTTGAAAGCTTCAGAAGTTTTCATCCAAGAGTCAGGAGAAGAACAAAGGCAACAGGTACCAAAGACACGTGGAGTAAGTGAGAATAATTCCTTGTCAGGGAAATGATAAAGGAATTTTTCTCAAGCATGCAGAAGCAAGCGATGCCAGCACCCCAGAAAGATAAGGAGCCAACTCTGAATCAGTAGGGTTCGATTAATGTCAAGAGGGTGGCATGCTTCCTTTCTGCCACATCCATTCTGCTGAGATGTGTAAGCACAAGTGGTTTAGTGAATAATGCCTTTGAAAGAAAGTGAAAGAGAGAGAGAGACCGTGTGCAGAATTCTAGAGCATTATCTGTACGAACATATTTGACAGTAAAAGAAAACATATTTTGCACTTCATTAATCAAATTCTTAATCACATCGCCTGCTTCAGATTTATTCTTTAAAAGAAAGAGCCCACGATACACGAGAAAAATCATCTACTACCACTAGATAAAATCTGTGTCCCTGGTGATCGGGTACACGGCTTGGACCCCATATATCTTATGTGAAACAACTCAAACAGGGAGCTACTGCTCCGACTCTGACGACTAGGAAAGCTAGACTGATGATGCTTTCCCAACTGACACGCTTCACAGCGAAAGGAAGAACTGGGATATATCTGAGGCAGAAGATGTCGCATTTTCTGGAGCGGGAGATGACCAAAACGGAGATGCCAAATGTACGGAGATACTGGTCCGTCAGAATGAGAAGAGACACCAACATAAGAATTCCGGACCAGTCGATACAGACCATTCTGCTCAGAGCCACAGCCAATCACCCTGCCCGTTAGTATGTCCTGAAAAATAAGAGAAGAGGGTCAAATATAGCACGACAGTGCAAGTCCTTCGTAATCTAACTAATAGACAAGAGATTCATTGAGAACTCAGGAGCATGTAGGACATTCTGTAGATGCATAGTAGGAGATAGGAAAACATCCCCTGACCAACAAGGGGGGAATGAGTACCATCTGCAATCTGTACTGAATGGCCATGAGGAATGTCCCTGTAGGACGCAAGTCTCTCTCGATCTCGACAGAGATGATGTGTGGCACCAGAATATATAATCCAATCAGAGATATCATGAGAAGATGTAAATGCAGTAGCACTACCTGAGGTACTAGCAGTAGCAGAGGAACTGGCAGATGCTGTAGCAGCAACATCTGAAGGTCCACCAGAAGAATCACCAGATGATTGTGGCGTAATATCACGTAAACGTGCCACAAGTTCCTCGAAACAATGTCTGACGTAGATGCCAATTGGGGCAGAGAATGCTCTGCTACACGTGCCGATGCTGGGAACCCATGCTTAGAGTAGCATGTCTTCTCCGAGTGGCCTGTGCGGTGACAGTATGAACACGGTTGACGAAAGCGACCACCCCTACTCTGGGGCCCACGTCCACGACCACGACCAGAAGAGTGACCACCTCTCCCACGCGATACTGCCATCGCCGATGGGGTGGAGTAGAGGAGCTGGAAGAAACTGATATGGACTGAGTCTCTTGTAAACATCCTCCACCGGAGGAATAACTGCATCAGCCAAAATCTGAGAGTGGGCGGCCTCATACTCAAGATCTAGGGTCGCAAGTAGAACGCCCGCCATGGTGGCATTCCGAAATGTCTTCTATTGTTCAGGAGTCGCTGTGAGTGGGAATGGTACTGTTATAACTTCTCAAACATTCCCCTCAAGGATGTGTACAAGGAGAGAAGAGGTTTGTCGTTCTGCTTCATCGTGAATATATCATGCTGAAGCTGTAACATCTTAGTCTCATTTCGCACCTGGGAATATGTAGCAGCCAAAATATCCACATCGCCTTGGCAGTGGGGTTGATGGAGGACATCATTGACAATCTCCATCGACGGTGTACCTGACAACCAGACCTTGGCATACGAATCATCAGCCTCCCACGAGGCATATATCCCTGTGTTCTCTGCTGGCTCATCCTCGGTAAGAATGTGCTTCTTACCGTTCGACTTCATGAGGCTCATGAACTGCATCGCCCAGAGCTCATAGTTCGACCCGTCCATCTTACTATTGGCGCGGGACCTTTGAACGCGCCTATGGAGGGCATATCAACCTTTGATCTGACATCTCGTTGCTGGAGAAGAACTAGAGTATGTAGACAAAGTGATAGATGTCTACACGAACTGCATAGGATTCGAGTGCGTATGTAGACGTTACGCACCCAATCCATATATCTGGAGGAAGAGACGGCTACGATCAAAGTGGCAGAAGTCCGGCTAGGGCAAGCCGGAAGATGAAGGCGAGATCCCGGAACCGACGGCGGACTGGGGGGGTTCCGGCGGCACTTGGGGGTGACCCAGGGGGGTCCGGCGGACTGGGGGGACCCGGGGAGGGTCCTGCGGGACTGGGGGGGCCGGGGGGGTCCGGCAGACTGGGGGGACCCGGGAGGGGTCCGGCGGTGGCTGTGAGGGGCCCGAGGGGGGGCGGCAGCGGCGGAAGAAACGAGAGGGGGGGTGGGCGGCGGGTGGGGAGAGGAAGCCCTAGGGCTCTGATACCATGTTGTGAAAAATGAGTGATCTATTATTCAAGGGAACCCTAGGGTCTCTTATACAGGGAGAGACCTTACGGGTAAAATACATAGAAGTCCAGAGAAAAATAAAAATGACGAACGGGTACATAGCATATGAAAATATCTATCTCTACAATATAAAACAATTACCTCTTTTCAATGATATTTATATCAAAACAAAGATGTTTTAACAAACTCCTTTTAGATAATGACTAACTTTAAGGTAAATAAGGCAAGTTTATCGGCCAATTGGCCTAGTTCCAAAAAACATCCGGACTTTTTTTAAATTATACAGGCCAATTCGCCTAGTTCCACAAAAATGGAGAACTGACCATAAAAAGAACGAATGATGAAGGGGGGAGGCTAAAAAGGAAAAGAAGAAGCCCATAAAAAAAGAAAAAAAAGGAAAGGAACCGTAAAAAAATGTCATACAAGAAAAAATGTCAAAGTCCAAAAAAATATATACACTGACGAAGAATGGACTCAAAAAATGGTGATGTTTTATATTTATCCCCCTTTATTTATTCTCCTAGCTTGGTCAATCATGGTGACTTTCTGACAAGTATGGGAGAACGAGGGAGTATTGCATAGAGGATTCCGTTCAGATTCAAATTCAGACTCTGCCATTCAGATTGTTTCAAACTCTATGTTCGAGGCACTCTATTTTCAACTGGCCTAGTTTCTTTGTCTCTAGAGAGTGAACGGAGGCTCCATTCTTCAGTGATCGTGAACTCCAATACGAATATTCACGCAGCTTCCTCCAATGACCGTGAACTCCAGTACGGATATTCCATGACTTTCTCAAGTGATCGTGAACTCCAATGCAGGTATTGCCACGATTTCTTCAGTAATCGTTAACTCCAATACGATATCCTTCCGAGGTCCCTATGAGAGTGAGCTACTTCTCATATCTATGCATAGATATTCCTACAGTGTTCCTCGCTTGGCCCTTCAGAGAGATGGAGCATTTTTTTCACATGTTGCACAAACTTCCAGCATGTTGGGGGCCAGAGTTCTTCATGAATGAGACTCATTCTAGTACCATTGACTCTGACAGAAACATATGAGCCAATCGACCATATTTCTCCAAGGATCATTGTTCGCACTCCAGGCTCTAGTTCCTCCTCTCCACCATGGCATGAGAAGCAACGTCCTCCGCAGGCAACCAACAGAGTGTGTGTTGAGTTGATATTGTCTGTAGTGTATTGTATTCAGTAAGTACCTTCTTTCTATTCGTCCAAGCTGAGCATTACATGGTGCAGCATGCAGGAGAGTGTTAGAGAGCTCGTGTATGTGGGTAGTTGGAATTGTATGAACCAAAAAAGGAGAAACATGCTATGGTGTCCGTCCCAATATTGTATTATTAAAACTAGTAAGCCTTACAAAAGCCAAGACTCGAAAAGAGTCTTGGAATGAAAAGTAACATTTTCACAATAGAAACGTTGCGAGGAAAAGAGTACACTATTTCTAGCTAACCAAATAGCCCAAATAGTTGCCAAGGGTCTGAGAAGGTCCTCCCTAGGTTGGTGTTTCACCTCAATCAGTGAACTCCAGAACAAATCCAAACTCTAAATACTGACAAATCTCCGACCACTGTCATTCCAAATAGGCGTTGTTCTTGTGCAATGAAAGAAAAGATGCTTTATGGTCTCAATTTACACTTCACACAGAGGGCATCTGTTGGATATATCCGCAAAGAGACTCGCGCACTAAGTAGCCACATAAAAAAGCCAATTCTCTCCGGCAGTTTCAACTCCCAAATAAACTTGCAATCCCGGATCATATCGTCTGTCCTTGGTGGTAGTGGTCTGCAAATTGCTCTGTACGCCTTGTTGACCGAAAAAGAGGTGCCCTTCCACACCCAGTGATCTCACCCATCACATGGCATGTCTAGTTGTCTTAGAGATTCAAGAAGCAGCAAGAAGTCTTATAAACGTTGACCAGAAACGTTCGTCAAGAAGGAAGGCATCCAATTAGCATCAATCCAGCAATCCGCCAAACGGGTGTCACGATTCCCAGCTAAAGCAAAGAGTCGTGTAAATCTACGAGAGAGCGGACCATCCCCTATCCAATTATCCATCCAAAGAGCAAAAGAACTTCCATTGAATCCATTCCCAAGGACAGGACGAAATGGTAAATGGATGTTTCCGTGATTCAATTACCATATGCACCCATGTTAGTCCCACATCGTGTAGGAGTAGGACTTGGTCATATCGATAGGGCTATATAAGAAGCTCACACCCCTTATATTCATTGAAAGAAACTTAATAGAAACATCAACCATGTGAGACATTCTCCTGTGGTTTCATCCCACTCATTACGTAGTAAGGTTCCATGTAAAATCATGTGTGTTCTTCATTTTTATATTACTATTTCTAATTATGCTTCCGCATTACGTTTTCTACCAATACCATATTTAAGCAACAAATATCATTTGTTGATATGAAATTTGTTCATACTAACTAAAAGCAATTGCTCGCAATGATGGTTGTTGATAGTTGTATAATATATATTTATGAAATAATATGTCTCGAGATTAACATATAATATGACACTATCAAGGTTACAAAAGTCGGTAACAAAAGTCGGTAGTCAGTACTCGGTTGGTCGGATCACTGAATATGGATTAATTGCCAGTCGAGCGACTAAAGGAATTTGATTAGGCATTAGTCGGTTTTTTATTATTTTAAATATATAAGTCAATTTATATATATATATATATTCATATATATTTACATACATTTATACTTTTTTCTATACTATCGTAATGACATAAAAGAAACGATTGAATTCCAATCAAACATTAAGCATAGCTGCTTAAGTTTGCAAAGCAGAAAAGAAATAAACACAATTATGTTGCAAAAAAATGCTTGATTAATCGACCTAGTCGGCCGGCTAATTGAGCCAACTAGTCGATTGGCTGAGACTAGAGGCCACCTAGTCCTAATCGAGCTGAACAGACTAATCGACATTTTTGCAAGCTTGGACACTATAATATATTTTGTGAGTCTTTTGATTCATATATATAAGAGGAAATATGACTAACATATATGATCACTACCTGATATATGGGTTTGATTCAATATATTAGGTTTGTTTCTAGACGTGTGACTAACAAAGTAATTGTGATTGCAACTTATATATTTGTGATGAACATATAGTGTATATTTTTTATATTTTGTAAAAGTATAACTTTACATGGTTTTATTTGTTAATTTTTCAAAAAATGCATAAACTAAGGTGGTGTCTCGATAACACATCACCGACTTGGGTGAGTGAGGCCATAGATTAAAGGTAATTTTCATGGAAAGAAAATGCCTCGAGATGTACATCTTAGCGCCTTATTAAAACCATGGTCATTATAACCTTGGCTATAGATGGGGAAGAGGTAAGCATGAACAGCATGCTTTTGGAAACTATACTCTTCTTTAATGTCAGAAAGAGTAGTGCATGAAAAGTTCCATCATAAAGTAACAGATATAAGATGATCAAAACCAAATGAGAGGTGTTGAAAGTTACGAACAAAATGTGATGCAGCGCGGAACAGGGAAATAGGGCCGAATTTGAATTAAATTTTAATGTTCAATTTTATTTATGTTTATTTAAATTATCGTACCTCCAATTAAATAATTGAGATCGCCTGTGATCTCCAACAATTATTCGTAGATTTGATTTTAAATCTGGTCAGTTAATTAGTTAGAGTCCAATTAGGATAATTAGTGGTCAAATTAAATTAGTTTACTATTTTTGTAATGCCATCCCTCCTATATAAAGGGATGAGGGTCCAATGTTTTATGCAGTTCAGTTGTTATGAAATTTGAGATTTTATCTCTATCTCCGTCTCTCTCTCCCCCCTCATGTGATCTACACGTTTCTTCCCCTCAACCCCTCGTTCCCGACGAGACTTCTTCTTCCCAACCTCTCTTTCTTCTACCACCGAAAATCCACCATAAAAAAAATATTCGACGTCAACGCAAATCCCTTCTGCATCATTTGGTATCAGAGCATGGATACCGAATCGTTCCTACGATTCGACGATCCGGTCGAGTATTGGTGTTTGAAGTTTAATCTCAGCCATCTATCTCATGGTTCGCGCTCGCATTCACGTTCAAAGAAGTTCCGGCAGCGACTTGTATCGTGCATCAAGGTTCAAGCATGGCTGGACGCGCTAACCGACGAAGATCACGCCGTCCACGACAAAAAGCTCGCTGTCAACGAAGAATCCGCCGTTGTCCCAGCCGTTTTAGAAGAAATATTCGATGAAACAGTGGCTGTCCAGCACCTTCCAGATCCAATTTCGCCACCGGAATCGGCCCCGTTGGTCCCTTCGACCGTCCCAGCACGACCTCAACCACCCCAGGTAACTCCCCTACCCTTCCCAGCCCTCGCGGCCGTCATCCCCACCCTAACAGCCCCTCCGTCATCCCCATACCTTCCCACGGCACAGGCCCCGGCCACAGCCCCGCCACCTTCCCCGCAACCCTCCCTCGCTCTCGCCTTCCCCACCCCCTCCCTCCCTGCGGCTCCAGCCCCATCACCCTCCCCCATAGCCGCACCAACCCAACACACCCGTCCGTCGCCAGCCCCTCTCCACCAACCTCGCGGGAAACCCCCACCAGTCTCGCGCCCCCAGCCTCGGCGCCGCCGTCCCCCGCCCCTTCGCAAACCACTCTCCACAGCCCTCGATACTTCCTGATCCTCCCAGCAACAGCCGCCTCCATCGCCCCACCCCCGCGCGCCAGTCTCCTTCTTCCCCATCGCCCCCCCCCCCCCCCCCGCGCGCCAACCTCCTCCCTTCTGCCTCCCATACCCCGGCCGCCCCCGCACTCCCTTCAGCACCCAACGTCACGCGCACCAGCCCCCTTCCCCGTTGTCGCCATCCTTCACGCGCACCCTTCCACCGGGCCCCCGACTCGCCCCCGCCGCCAGCCGCTGGAGATGCCATGCCGCCCTCGCCGCGCCTAAAACGAAGCTCCAAACCCTAAGGGCGAGATGGGAGGGAACCGAATCCCTGGAAGTGAGGGATTGGAAAATTTGCAAAATAAAAATTCCTAAAACCCCTATTTGCAGAAAGGTCAAAGATCATAGGAAACTGAGGAAGAAGGAGGGGTGTGAAATTTGCGCACACACCCCTGGCGGCAGAAATATTTAAAAAAAGGGGCTACAAACCTGAAATCCGGGGTTCCTCCTTATCCCAATAGGACTAGGGCCTTAAGCTTCCCCTATATAAGGACCCCATGGCTTCAATCCTTGGACACATCCCCTCTTCTCCTCTTCTTGTGCCATAGCTTCACTATGGATTCTCCAAGGACCATATTATTCATGCCTCATCAATTTTTCCATCATCACAATGAGGAGGCAAAATTCCAGAAGACGCCGCCGTTTGCGCCACACATGTTCTTCCACAACGAAAGTCGCGCCCGCATATGGAGTCCGCCATTCGCCCCACACCAGTTCTTCCAGAAGATGGCGGCGCACGCAGATTCGACCTCCAAGCCTACATCAAGCAATTCGTCGGGAGACGAATTTTTTAAAGCAGAGGAGAGTTGATGCAGTGTGGAATAGGAAAATAGGGCCGAATTTGAATTAAATTTTAATGGTCAAATTTATTTACGTTTATTTAAATTATCGTACCTCCAATTAAATAATTGAGATCGCCTGTGATCTCCAACAATTATTTGTAGATTTAATTTTAAATCTGGTCGGTTAATTAGTTAGAGTCCAATTAGGATAATTAGTGGTCAAATTAAATTAGTTTACTATTTTTGTAATGCCATCTCTCCTATATAAAGGGATGAGGGTCCAATGTTTTATGCAGTTCAGATTATTATGAAAATTGAGATTCATCTCTCTTTATATCTTTCTCTCGGTGTGTTTCTCTCTCTTTCCCTCGATGCATTCTTTGCAATTCCTCTCCAAAGTCTCGCGCAACCGGCGTGTTCTCCTCTCTCTTCCTCTCCTCTCTAAATTTCTCCACCAAACAACTATTTTTCACTGTTGCAAATTTCCATTTGCATCAATAGGCAACTCAGTAGTGCCATCAGTAGAAAAAATGTGCTCATTACATACCTGAGGCGTGTTGGATAATGGGGAAGACCTGTGAGCAGGGGGATAGAGTGAGACCTGCAAGTAAACACATGTGGCAAAAACTGAGTCAAGGTGGGTGGTGGTCTAGGGGCAGCTACAAAAGCAGATGTAGGTACTTGAGATGGTGATGGAGGTGGTGGTGAGGGAGATGATGGATGTGGTAGAGCAGGTGCAAGAGGTGGTAGAGCTGTAGGAGGTGGAGGCATAAAGCTCTCATCACAGTCAAATGGGGCCAGTTTGTCACCTGTAGGAGAGAATACATAACAGACTCAGAGAATGTAACATTAGCATTGACAAAGTATTTCTGCCAAAGCAGATCAAAGCAACGGTATCTTTTTTTAGTACGAGAGTAGCCAACAAAGACACACTTGACAGCTCTGGGGAGAGATTGTCAACCAGGCGAAAGATTGTGAACAAAGGCCACATATCCAAACACACGGTGTGCAAGAGAGAACAGATCTTTCTCCGGAAATGCAATTGAAAAATGAACCTTTTTCTCCCAAAATAGAGGATGGCATACGGTTCACTAAGTAGTAGGCAGTGAGAACCGCATCACCCCAATAAGAGTGAGGAGCATGACTTTGAATCAGAAGGTTCTGTTCACATCGAGTAAATAACGATGTTTGCGCTCAGCAACACCGTTCTGTTGAGATGTATAAGCACACGAGGTCTGGTGTACAATGCCATGTGATCTGAGAAACTGGGAAAGCTGTAAAGTACAAAACTCTAAGGCATTATCAAAACGCAAATACTTGACAATAGCAAAAAAATATTCTTTATCTCATTAATAAATGATTTAATGGCAAACCCAGCCTCATACTTATTATTCAACAAGAAAACCCGAGAAAGTCTAGAATAGTCATCAACAGCAATCAAATAAAAATGGTATCACTGGTGATCAAGGACACGGCTCGAACACCAGATATCTAAGTGAAGGAGCTCAAACAAAAAAGAACTGCTCCGAATTTGACGAGATGGAAACGAAGAACGGTGATGCTTCCCAAGCTAGCAAGCCTCGTTACTGGAAGGACGATCGCGTGGATATCTGTGGGAGGACATGACATAGCTTCCGCAGATGAAGGTGGCCAAAACAAAGATGCCACAGGTACAATGAGATTGGTCCAGTAGGAATAGCGGAGGTACTAAACATGAGGAGGCTAGACCCGTTTGTAGAACCTCTGTTGCTCACAGCCGCATCCAATCACCATGCCCGTGAGTATGTCCTGAAACACAAGAGAAGAGGGGTCAAAATGGCACGACAATGCATATCCTTTGTAATCTAACAAATAAAAAGCAAGTTCATCTAAAAATCATGAGTATATAAAACATTCTACAGGCACGTGGATTGCGTTAAATGCACCTTCCTCTGTCTTATAATGATGGATAAGTGAACCTCATTTGCAATGACGACCCATCTACCAGGGGGTATAGACCTATAAAACATGAATTGGGTTCTGCCTCCACAAAGATGGTGAGAAGCACCAGAGTCCATGATCCACTATGTCATATCTGCACTACTACAACCAGTAAAAGTGTATGTGATACCTAAGGAGCTCGAAGAGACCCCAGCTGCAACTGCAATATATGTGGATCCGACAATGGTGGTGTCGGCCACTGGAGTCATGATCTCTCGTATACAAGAGACAATGTCATTAAGGCATGGATCTGCCTAAGGAGTTGTAGTGTCTGAAAGATCAAGCTGCTCTGCCACTCGAGCATATGCAAGGTATCCATGCTTCTGGTAGCATGTATCCTCAGAGTGTCCTGGACGACGACAGTAAGTGCAGAGACCACGCTGACGTCCACCACCTCTGCCACGGGGACTATGCCCTCTGAATTGAGTAGAACATCCTCTGTCGTGAGAAGCAGCTATTGTTGAGGAAGGTTGTGTGGTGGCAGGAGGTGGAATAAGAAGCCTGGTGAGATGACTGTAAACCTCCTACATGGGAGGTATGGTCGCCCCAATAAGGAGTTCTGCTTGCGTTGCCCCATACTCTGGGTCAAGTGCAACTAAGAAAACTCCACACATCGTGGAGTTTATGTATATAACATGCTACTTTGTGGAGGTCGTAATCGGCATGAAGCTGTAAAGCTACTCGAAAATGCCACAAAGCGAGGAGTATAACGTGTGCAGTGGACGGCCATTCTGCTTTGCCTGTATATGGCAAACTGGAGCTGAAGAATCTTGGCCGCGTTCTTCGCTTGGATATAAGTGGGTGACAGA
The DNA here is from genome assembly GCA_037367405.1 of Ottelia alismoides. Lineage (NCBI taxonomy): Eukaryota > Viridiplantae > Streptophyta > Magnoliopsida > Alismatales > Hydrocharitaceae > Ottelia > Ottelia alismoides. The sequence continues at coordinate 233,258 of JAZKJV010000825.1, forward strand.
ATATCCTACATCACCTTGGCGGTGGGCCGGTTCATAATATTATTTGTTATCTCTGTTGTAAGGGTCCCAGAGATCCAAATACATGCATAAGCATCATCTTGCTTCCACGAAGCATTGCCCCCACTCTTGTCCGTCGGCTCTGCCTTTGTCAGAATGTGCTCCTTGTTGTTGCAATGCATAAGGGTCAGAAACTGCATAGACCACAACTCATAGTCGGTCCCTCCCATCTTCACGATGGGAGCCAGGCTCTTGAAGGCACCGGAAGAAGAGAATGCATCACCCTTGTTTTCTGACATGATGAAAGAAGGCCGAAAAACGAAACTCGACTGGGGAAAGTAGACCGAATCGAACAAGTCTACATGATCATATGAAGAATTGGTTGTATGTGTAGACTCAACAACCATCCTTGTTACTTCTCAAGCCGTGCTAGTACCGAAAAATGAGATTTATACATCTGAAATCTCTTTTTCCAGTCAAAATTGGACCGTTTCAGAGTGCAGTTTGGCGATGGAGAGGAGAGAAAACCACCACGGGGGTCGTTAGCAGTGTACGGAGTCGCGCGAGGAGGCGTTACAGCACGCAACAGCAGGTCGGCGACGGTATGCTGGGGCCCTCCGCAGTTGCGCGGAGGCACGTTGGGTTGCTCGCGGTGCTGTCGGGTTGCTCGCGGTGCCGCTGAGCTACCTCCGCAAGGGAGGCGACGATGCGTGGTGCGGTTGCGAGGTGCAGCGATGGTGCGTGACACGGAGGAGGTTGTGAGTGGGTCTAGAGCACGGTGTGTTATGAGAACTTAGGTCTAGGACCGTTGCTCTTATACCATGTTGAGGGAAAATAATGAATTGCATTCTCATGAGACCCTAGGTTTATCTTATATAGAGGAGAGACATGTTAGGTAAATTACATAATGAAGACGTAAAGAATAGAAAACACATAAAAGAGATAAAAGATAGAAAATATCTTAATATTCGGTATTCGAGAGAATATTCGGAATTATTTGTTATGTATATTTTTTGTTATTTTAAATGTAAAAATTATGACTAAAATATTATAATATAATATAATATAATATATTTACATATATAATCATCAATCAATAAGAATCCGAAATAAAAGTACCCATTACTATAGTCATCAATCAATAAGAAATGCATGTGTGCCCTTTAAATAGGGTACATCAATCAATAAGAAACGCACATGTGCCCTTTAAATAGGGTATTTAGGGGTAGAGGATATCAGCCGAAGTAAATCCATCATCATTAGCTTATACTGAGGAAAAGCAGAAGCAAGAAAATCCGTTTTGTCTTCCATGATGAGTAGAAAACAAGGGGGTATTTAGAAACTCAAGCCTCAAGATTGAAAGTTAACGAGGATGAACTCGTAATAGTTAGAATACAATCAGAATAATCACAGACACATAAGACGATGAAGACCTTAACCGTTTAAAGCAAATGTTAAAATAGTGCTCGCAAAGGTCTAAGCCATATCTATGTTTCAAAAATTATTGAATATAGCATGCACAACTTTCTTTAGGTTTGTGGGTTTTTTTCCTATATATCAACTGAATATAGTGGTATATTCAAGGAATATATGAAACTGACCTCTTGTTTTGTTCCTTTTCAGCTTGTTTTCGAGCAACTTCAGCTGCCGTAAATCCAAAAGTATCAAATTTGGACAATGTTTTGAGAGAATTCTCCCCGAGCTCCTGTAAAATAAATGAGAAAACGTTATAAGAGGAAAAAAATGCACCTTTAAAGAAAGAGTTTTTATCATGTGTGCTCCTTTTAGATGCTGCAGTTCAGTTAAGCCCCTCCTTTTTTAGCAATATCAGTTGTGCCCCTGACTTCTTGCAATTTTATCAGTTGCACCCCTTGGATTAGTTGTCGTCCATACACGTCCCAAACGGACATGAACTTTTGGACATGAAGGTAATGAATATGTAGGGTAGATATGTCATTTTATGTAAACACCTTCTTTACCAATCACCCCCCCCCCCCCTCCTAGAACCACGCCCTTCAGACCCCTCCTAAGCCGCCCCTCAACTCAGGTACATGCGGTGCCCCTAGTGATGGCAGTTTTTCGTATATGGTTGTGTGATCGGGGATGATGATTCTTGCACGAAGGAGAAGCTTCATAAGGCAGATGCTGAAAGGATAGGGGCTCCTCGGAAGTGCTGCTCGCAAATGATTTCAGGTGGATATGCTCCTTATCTGTAGTGTTGAGGGTCGTGATGCTCCAGATCCGGCCTATGCAGTTAATATGAATGGTGTGGTTGATCGTTATTGCAGACGGTGGTTCTGCTCCAGATCGAAGGTGGCAGCTCCAGAAGATGGTCTCCTCACAAAGACAGTGCTGTGGTGGTTATCTCGTGTTCTTGAGATGAGATAGGGCTCATGGGTTGAATAAGATGGACTAGAGTCTTAATTGGTTGCAGATGGTGCAAACTTGTGCTACAAGATGCTCTGTAGGTGATCGTTCTTCTCATTTCTTACAAGGCCGATGACGCTCGAAGGAGTACTTCTATATTAGGTGTGAATCTACTGTGTCATGGACGGCGTTCTCTGATGCGAATTGAAAGAAAACGTTGCTGAAGATGCTTATACAGGATGGTTTCAGATCTTGATGATTTTCATATGTGGATGGATGGTACTAGCATCTGATCCAACCCAAAATTACTTTTACAAAGATAAAAATCGACTCGATTCTAAGAATTGGTCCAATCAATGTTAGCACACAGATTATTCAGAAACCTTAATACTAAGGCCTTAAATGTCGGTTTCGGTCACCATTTCGGTATCGACCAAAACAGAATTTCGATGGAATTTCGGTGGAATTTCGACCGAAATTTCGGTCATTTCGGTCATTTTTTGTACTTCTACCCCCATATTTCGGTCATTTCGGTCGAATTTCGATTTCGACTGGATATCGATATTCGACAGAAATTCGACCGAATTTCGCTGAAATTTGAGGCCATGCTTAATACATCTCTTATTGTGTGGTATTCAACAAAAGCTTGACCAGAACTGAGTCTGCCTGTAAGCTCAAGGGTACGGATCAAGGAGCGGTAGTCGATGAGGAGATGGGAGGAGAGCCAAGAAGCTGGTTCGGGGGAGTCAGACCAGGGAGGGGAGGCGATCTGGTCCAAGGAGGAGGATCGACCAGGGAGTCAGTCCATGATGGGGACCTTGTCCGAGAAGGTGACCAAGGGGAGCTGGTTCAGGGAGGACTGTAGGTAGTCTGTGTGCTCCAGATGCTGGTGGTGGAGGAAGAAGAGGATGAGTCGAGTGTATAGAAGGATCCCTACTTGGATCGAAAGGCTGTTTTCGAGCCAACCGGGAAGAAGAACTTGTCGCAGAAGTCACTGCCGAATCGGATGATGCGGTTGAGCTCGCCACGGATGGTGTACTCGCAGATGGCAGTTAGCTGGTCCATGCTCCTTCCGGTTTGCGACAGGGGGTGGGGGAGGAGGTCATGGGTGATGGGGCTAGGGGGAGGGTGTGGGGGGCAGTGAGGTGAGGGTTTCCAGTTATGCCCCTCTTACCCACGCTCGGTTTGAATAAACCATGCTTTAGTTCAACTCATTGAAATGACAGCCAACCTAACACAAGAGCACAAGGGATAAGAAGTCAAGGGCACAACTGATATTGCAAAAAAGGGAGGGGCATAGATGATATTATAACATCTAAGAGAGGCACAAGTGATAAAAAAAACCTTGAAGAAAAATGATTAGATTAAGCTGCAGTTTTGATCATTGGACAACTCGAATAAAACAAGTTTAGATTCAGAGTATTATAGAATTTTAGTGGCTATTAAAAAATAAGATACCTGATTTGATAGTATAAAATACAGAACTGTGTGTTGGACCTCCTAAATGACAACCACTGACTACTGCGAAATAAAGAGCTCCCCCATATGTGAGTCAAATGAAATGCCAACATGATATGCATTTGTTCATCAACTTTAACCCATGTTATGAGCAGGTTTCAACAGAAACGAGCTCTTCAGAATCCAGTACACTAAGCATTTCCCCACATTAAGTGGGGACGGCTACTCTTCACTATGGTGATAAGAAATTGAGAGGTCATTAAAAGAGGAATTATATACCTCCTTCTCATCTTCATCTAGAAAACTAAAAATGCTTTGCTGTTTGACCTCAGCTCTGTTTTTGCGAGATGAGGTGAATGACTGAGGTACCCATCCTGCAAAATTAGTTCATTGAAGCAAACATGAAATACAATCCATGAAGTGGCACGTGATGCCTGCTAAACAATTAAAAAATACTCAAAACACCTTCTTTTGAACCAACAGTATTATAATAGCCCGCAGAAAATCCTCCAGTAAATGCTCCATGAAATCTTCTCCTCCCTTCCTCATCTCTAACCTGCATAGCATCATTTTCAATCAATTAGAGTCGAAAGAAGCTTACATAGAACCAAAAAACATGTTCAGAAGTTCAGTTGTGTTTCAATCTTTGCATACGTAAGGTCTAATACTTGAAACAATAAAAAACTAAAATATCCATAAATCACGAACGTAATAACTTTTTGCCACTAATCAGATATAAACAAGACTGCTTTCTTTCCTTTTTAGATGTAAAAGAATGATTAGTCACGCATGACAAATAGATAAATACTTTGTACATTTTCTGTTTTGCTATTGCTTTATGACGAGATGCGCTTCTCCATCTTATGAATGAGGGCTCACCTCAATATCATTTCGTTTATTTTCAGTTCATGGTAGAGAAAATTTTCAGTTCATGGTAGAAAAGTGAAGTGGCCCCTAGTACATTTGCATCCTTCAAAAAAAATAAAAAGGTGATCATTTGAGATTAACGATCCTTCAAAAAAATTATATACAAGAAAAAAAGGGGTACAAAGTAATTTAAAGATAACACTCCTCTCAAGATCTATAATATATAGGATAGTGTAAGACATTCTCCGCAGAAAGGCAACAAGATCTAAAGACTACATCGCTTGTTTCCAACAGTATGACCAAAAATCATAACAAATGGGCGGCAGGAGGGGCTTTCTTTCAGTCTTAGGGGCTGTTAGTCAGGGGCGTCCACTTGTGCCACTGCTTTTCAATTTTTTTGAAGAAAAAAAGATGTTTATCATAAAGATGTGTGTCCAAAAAACTCACCATTAATTCACAAGATTAATGTACAGGGCTTAGCAACCACAGAAAATTTACTTAGATTATTTTTCAATTTTGGTGGCTGATGCTCTCTCAAAGATAGTTTCTTAGTTTCTCGGTTATTTTTTCAATTTTGGTGGCTGATGGTTTCTCAAGGATAGTTTCTCGTGCAGTGGAGAGGGGACATGTGTTGATTTCCACCTTGACCATGTGTCAATTCCTCTCTTGAAGTATCTTGATAACACTATTTTCTTTGTGGAGTGGGTACTCATGAGGCAGAGGGGATCGCTATAATACTGTAGTTCTTTAGTGTTGTCTCAAGCCATGGACTCGCTAACGGCAAGTCTAATTTTGTGTCTTTTGGGATCGAGGAGGCAGAAATCATGGCTTGCAGGGCCTCTTAGCGGTCTCAACGTGGAGCCCTCCCAAGTCCCAATCAACTATATGGGTATGATTATGGTATGTAGTTGATTACACCAATCTGACTCAAGGTTCAAAAAGTCCGTATGCAGTATTTGTTCAATTAGGCGGTCTGAAGCAAGTAAGCGAGCAGGCGGAAGTATATGCAGAGTATAAGCATAGGATGCGATTTTTATTATTTTAATTTAAAAATGATTAAAAATATAATAATAAATTCGAACATTAGATATTTATGCTTCAAAAAATATAACATGGAAGATTTATAAAGTGAAGACCTTTTTGTACAATGTGATTTCAACCAAAGCATTTCCAAAAATCATCCATTTAGATAAAAGAGTGGATCAATCCCCCCTTGTAGGGGTTGTGTTAGGTTGTCGACAACCAGCGTAAAAAATAGTTGAATCTTTCAACATGGATTTGAGCAAGAATCCATGTAGCCGACCCTACTTATAGTGAAAGAAGGCTTCACCAAGATAAAAGAATGGATCACAACAAAATAACTAAAAATGTCAACTTAGACAAATGTTCATATACATATGACTGAACTCCTAATCTAAGTCGTCAAAAATAACATGGCGAACTTCTTCATCGCTGTCAAAATCTGTAATAAATTCATCTTCCTCCTCCACACTTGGTAATGTACCTACATTCCTTTGGCTCCTCCTATGCTCCACCAATTCTTCTGCTCCACTTGCCTCATACACCAAGTTCAACGTTAGTCCCAAGCCTTGGAAAACCCCCTCTTTGTCTCCATTCAGGCCAATCCACTCACTTATATATGTCCTATCCTTGGAAACGAATGGGTTTCGTCGCTTTTGATATTGTCGCTCTTTCAGTTTTAAACTGAATTTCACAAAAACCAAGTCATTCAGTCTCTTAATTTCAAGTTTATTCCTCTCTTTGATGTGGATCTGCAATGCACGTATTCACTCAAAATGTTAATTAAATAATTAAATAAACATCAATCTTAATCTAAACATAAATCACAAATGTAGTTATGTATATGCGAAAGAGCTCCAATTCCTCTCACATCCAAAAGAAGAGGATGTCAGCTTTAATATCTTCATTGTCATTGCCTTCATGTATGGTGTCTCACCACAATATAGCAACCACCAGTTAGCTACTAACATTTAAGATGTCAACTCATTAGTCCTTACATGCTTTAAATATGTGTAAAGTGTATATTATAAATGAGTTAATGACATGCTACTACCTAGATCGAACTTATCGTCATTGACGGATCATTTCCTAATAGCCAATGATATTCCGAATGCACCGACCCTTTTTTTATAAAAGACCATTCCTTTTATTGTGATAGCATCTTGAATGTCCAAATCAGGGTAAAATATCTCCAAGCATTGCAAAAAGTTATTTATGGGAAAGCTATCTTCTAAAACGGCTTTATCGACCCTATAAAATGATAGGGATCGAGATAGTGAGCTACAAGATGGAGAGAACTACCTAATCTCCCTTTCGACTTTGAATCAATGGCATCAATGTAGGGCTTATACAAATGCTCAAAATCTATTTTTTGAAAAGAAAAAAAGGCATCCATCGTATAGGTATGTGCCCAAAAATTTCACCGTTTATCACCTCAATAATAAGTACATGCCTAAAATAAGCAATAGTAAAGCAAGAAATTACAAGTTCTAACCCTATACAAGCGCCTTAGCATGCACCACCATATTTTCACCATACACTCGATTATGACGAAATACCACACCATTTCTGGCAATTCTAATTGTCCAGATCAGCACTAAGTACCCGGACTGCTCCTTCTCTGTGCCCCTCCACCCTTCCCTAATGGACTCCCAGAAACATGTCATACCATCGATATGTACCACATGACTCCCAAACAGAGTCCAGGCCTCGATAGAGCTCCTACACTTGAAGAATAGATGGTATGCATCCTCCACTTCCTCCTGACAACGCAAACATGTTAGAACAACACTTGGAATGAATCGCAAATCGATCTCCAGTCAGTAGTCTGCCCCTTCTATATATCCACAAGAAGACCTTCATGCGAGTTGGAACCTTCCATTTCCATATTCTCCTGCAATCCATCTCAAGCTAGCAGCCTCCAGGATTAGATCATAGGTCTCTTCAATGCTCTATATGCCTTCTCCACTGAGAAGACACCAATCCCGCCAGCTCCAGGAATCTTGGCCCTCAGTGGGCCCAAACACATTCTCAAGCTCCTCAAGCAACACCAACAGCTCCAGCAATCGATGATCTGAGAGGTCGAATCTAAATTGGGGGAAGGAAGAATGTCCAACCCAAACCTCAACCATTGAGGCCTCCGTGTTAGTAGCCAAGCCATCAGCCATGGGAATTGCACTCCCAAAGCTCCACCCTCAAACCAATCATCAGTCCATAACTTGATATCATTGTCGTCCCCAACTACAGGTCTCAGGAAAGGACGGATCTCCTGCTCTACTGCACAAATGCACCGCTAGAAGTATGAAGGCGCCAAATCAAGCTCCCCGGCTCTGGGGAAGGAGCTACCATACCCATAGATCTTACGTATAATATTGCAAACCAGGATGTCGCAATTGCCCCATATACGCGCAATCCACTTGCTGAGAAGAACCTTGATCATCTTTTCCAGGTTGCGTATCCTGCAACCCCCATCATCCTTTGAGCATGTGACCGTCTTCCAGTCAATCAAACAGCCCAAGGAGGACCAGAAAAACCTCCTCATGATGCCCTCAAGTCTCCTCACTCGACCGGGAGTAGCCAAGATGAGAGGAGAAAATTATGTATTGCGGAAACAATTGACCTCAGCAACACAAGTCTGCCGCCTCTAGACAAACAAACCGATTTCCAACCTGTTAGTCTCTGCCTCATCTTCTCAACCACCGGAAGCCAATCGACCATGTTCATCTTTCATGCCACTAGAGGAACACCGAGGTCAAGCGGCGGCAATTGGACCCGCGTGGATCACAACCAAGCTGCACATCTCACAATCTCCTCCTCATCCAATCCAAAAGTACGAACTCCAACTTCTCCTTGTTGATTCTCCCTCGAAATCGTCCCGAATAGATCAAGGATCGTTGACACATCTCTGCAACTCAAAGATCCCCCCTCCACAAAAGGATTGTATCATCTATATACTGAAGAATAGGAATCAAGATCTCCTCCTTTGAATAACCTCTACAAAAACCTCTCATGACCGTAGGTTCAACCATAATTGATAAAGCATCAATCGAGAGAACAAAAAGGAGGGGTGTTAAAGGGGATCCATGTCGGACATCCTGCTGCGGCTGGAAGAACCCCCCTCCCCTTGGCTGACCATTGAAAAGCACCGCGCATGATGCGGCCATAATACAACTCTTCATCCAAGCAATCCACATATCTGGAAAACTGTGCATGTGTAATGATGCCTGGATGAAGCGCCAATCAATGTAGTCGTATGCCTTGGAAAAATCTACCTTCCACATCCCTCTCTTGATTTACACCTATGCCAATCAGCCATTATCTCATAATCTAGGACCATACTGTTCATCAGCCATCTGTCGGGAGGAAAGCACTTTGAACCGTCAACACAAGCTTGTTCAACACCCCCCTTATACAGCTTGCGTAAGTCTTTGCCATAATCAAGTAGATTGCATTCGATAGGCAATGGGTCGGTACTCCTCCACTTTAGTAGCAACGTCTTTCTTGGGAAGCAAGAAAAGAAAGGAACGGTTGATTCTATCAGATCCATAGTTTCCTTCCATGAATTCCGTCACCACCGCCATTATCTACTCTACAATGAGATCCCAGACCTCCTTGTAGAAGAAGACCATAAACCCATCCGGGCCAGGACACCCGTCCGAGTTGAGTGCGAACAGGGCTTCACGAATCTCATGTAACCCAAAAGGGTCTCGTCAGCTCCTGCACATCATCAACCAAAATGCAGTTTACCGCCAAGCCCATCCACCTTGAACCGTTGGGAGTTGCACGCCTTCTCATGCTCTTGAAATAACTCGTGACTACCTTTGCGACCTCCACCTCCCCGTAAACTTCCACGCCCCCAACCCAGTGTTCACGAAATCGGCCGCACGGGCCGCATATGCGGCCGCATATTCCCGTGCGGCATGCAGACCGCACCGATTTCATGAATCAGTGCATTATGCGCCACCCCCGCATATGCGGTCCACATATGCCCCGCATACTGCTCCAGCAGCTCCAACTTTTCAATCTTCTCATTCAGGTCCTTAATTCCATAGCTCTGCCTCTTCCTTCATTCAATTGTAAGAATATGATAAGTATTTCTATACAATTGCAATGCATTATACCATTATGTATACGCAATGTTTTATGTTTTTCTCATGTATTGTTTTCACAAGTATATGCAATGTATCGTCGAATATATTTTTATATGCCAATTGAGATTTTGCTCATGTACTGCATGTATGTGTATTGCAGTTTTGTTATTAAGAATCATCTAATGTGTGAAGTTTTTATGGTAAATATTTTTTGTGATTAAATATGAGGCAATTAAAAGCATATATACACATACATCTGAACTGTTTTTCTTAGATCTTCTTTAACTCCACTTAGATACATAAATTCAGTGGTAATGTTATTCATAGATATTTATTTATTTTTAAATTAAAAAAACCGTGTAGAATCGCATATACCCCGCATATGCCCCCGCATACCGCTTATTCAGTATTCGGTGACCAGTCCGAACGCATACGCATACCGCTTTCCTGAACCTTGCCCCAACCTCGATCGCAGGGATCAGGTTCCTCCTCTTTCTGTCATTTGCAGCATGAAAAAACCTAGTGTTTGCATTGCCCTACTTTAACTAATTTTGCCTTGACCTTTGTCGCCACTCTAACTCCATCTTCATATCCTCTTCAATGATTTTTTTGAGCAACCCCATGGCTTAATATCTCCTCCTCATCCAGTTCCTTGTCATCCTCCAGTAAATCCAGTCTCACTAGCTCTTCCTAGACCTGACTCATTCCAAGTCGCGCTCAGCACTAGTTTCCTTCCTGAAGTCTAAGAGCCGACATAGCAACACAGCCAACAAAATTCTAACCTGACTGTAGATGAACCCTCTACCTCCAAACTCATCTAGTAAGAAACAATCAGGTTGCAGAAACCTTCCTCCAACATCCAGCACCTCTCAAATCTGAAGTACGACAAGCAGCCTCTATTATTGCATGTATCTAGACATGGCGGTGTTCAGATCTCGATCTAGGAAGCGAAGTAACAATTGCCAAACTAAACATCTCCAATACCTCGATCGACGGGAGAAATCGGTCAGTCCGCGATCTAGAGGATGAGTTCCTCTAAGTATACTTGCAGTTCAATGCGTCAAAGCCTCTAAATTCAGCTCATCCATTATACTAGCGAAAAGACCATAGTTTGGATCATGTACACCCCTCCCACCAGGTCTATCATCCGCGTAAAGTGCAGCATTGAAATCTCCGTCCACGATCCATGCAGCCTCCGTGAACCTCACCATTATGCTCCGCAACTCTTCCCACAAAGCCACAGAAGTCGACGCTCCTGAAACGCCATAAATCGATGATACAAGGTGGGACTGATCCGCCTTACAAACCAAGAGCATCGAGACCCCGGAGCCATCTTCACATCATCAATCAACTCGAACAGATTCCCATTCCAAGCAACCACAATTCCCCTGAAGCTGCCACTTGCTAATACTGCTCTAAAATCCGTGAGATGAGGCCCCGATGTGGAGTTCCATCTCATAACTTCCCATGACTCAATATTTGTTTCCTGTAAACATGCCACGTCAATTTTCCACGCAGCCAACATGGAGTTGATTATCAACCTCTTTTCAGGTTGGTCTAGTCCCCGCATGTTCCATGATAAGAGTTTTATTGGGAAACCGAGGGGATTGTCTCTGCCAACTGAACTCTCACACTTGTGCAACTTCTTGTTCAAAAATCCTTTCCGAATCACCCCCAACCATCACCTACTAGGTTCGACAAATTTTTCACAGTAGGATTCCCCCCAACTACCACCCTCCCCCTTCCCTAGAACCATCTTCCTCCGGAGCCACAAGACCCTCTTCTTCTTGCCCATCGCACTCCGCTCCAACATTTAGAGGGGACCCTTCTTCGCGTACGCATTCCAATCTAGTGGTTTCCCAATCAAGAGCATATCTCACTGATGTTTACGAGAAAAGCATCATAGTTACGGTCTCACCTCCCGCAGCACTCAAGGTAGTATGCCCAATCCCTGCCACCGCTTCTCTACTTTGATGCGGTCAACACCTCCCTTTACCTTCACATGATGTGGCAACATTGCAGCTCTATGCCTTCCTGTTGCTCGCTCAAATGCAAGAACTTTCGACTTATCGTCGCTCCCCTTACTAATAGCCTCCTCGAGGCCACCTTCGTGTCCAGGTCTCCCTGAAACCTCCTACGCAACAATCCAAGTTAGATCCAATGTCACCGCGAGGTCTTCCGATTGAAGCGAGTCCTCCTCACCACATTCCAGAGAAAGAATACCCTTCATCAAGTCAAAGAACTCATCAAGATCCGAAGTTCCAGATCCGAAGCTTGTAACCGGAAAGATCGCCATGCTCTGATTCGAGAGAGTTGGTAGGGTCAAACCATGAAGCTCTGGATCCACGTGACCCCCGAAGATAGTCTGGCTCAAGGGTTTATCCGAGTTTAACGAGTCGTCAAGATGGTCGGATTCCAAGTCTGTCGCTTCAGGTCCCGTAAATACTACATGGGTATCGATGGTGGTGCTATTAGGGTTCCTCATTAATGCCTCTACTCCACCTCCCCTGATTTCCTCCTTTTCCATTACTCCAGTGGCAAGTTGTGGCTTTTGAGCTTCTTCAATGACCGTCGACCTCTCCTCCGATACCTACATCGCCGACATGCCTCTATGGGGCTTCTCGTCCAAAGGAACTAGCCAGATCGGCATCGATCTATGTCCGAGCCATAATGTCGCCCTCGTCGGAATAGGCGGCTTTGAGCACCGCATCAGAGCAATGACCTTCGACTTCTCTCCAGATCTCAAACTGGAACAACAAAGTTTCACGACTTCACCTGCATGTAGCAACGTCTCTCGGAGAGCCTCCACCTTCTAGCATCTCAGCGGGACGCCTAGAATCTTCATCTTCCATGTCGTGCCGAGACACCCCCGAAGCACCATCTAGATAGCGTGGTCTCAACCACCGTCTTTGTCCCCTTTGATTGCACTGGTAAGCAGCCCTCAATGGCCCCCTTCAGCACCTCCTCCGCACCTGCAAATGATGACCCCCTCACACAAATCAACCCTCTCAGAATTTCGAACATATCGGCATCTGCCTCGGCTGTCGCAGAAAGCCCATCGTGGATCGTTCAAAAAGTCTCCTCGTCGCCTTCCCCGATCAAGACTTTGTCCATCTATTGCACTAACGCCATTCCGTCAGAAAGATTAAGGAATAGGCTCGCGAAATCCGTTTTTGGATGAAACTGCTTTCGATCATCACATGTCGCTTCTGCTGCCAGAGATGCCTTCCTTAAAAAGACTCTTTATCTACTTCTTGGCATCTTCAAACCCTCCATAGGCATACAGAACGCTCAACGATAGCCTCCAATCACTATCAACAATACATAAGATATAAACGAGCAAGGAAAAGACCTTCAAGGTCAAGGAAACTTGGCTCCAAAATGATGTACTTAGGAAAATTGATCCAGCCATTTCACCTTTCCTTGTCTTGGACCACTTGCACTCTCTCCATTCATCAGAAGAAAACATCAATCTCAACTTCTTTTTTTATCGATGACACTTTGTAGCTATTTGAGTATGTAATAGAGGGGTAATTGGATCTCTCTTACCCCCAACTCCACGTCTAAGATATGTAGGACTCATCTGTATGTGGGACTCATCGAGAAATTTTAATAGAAGATCTAGTCCTTTGAGGCCTTCTCCTGTGGTTTCATCGGGGTCCGGAGGGAGTAGGGATCTATGTAACATGATGTTTGATGCAGCGTGGGATGGAGAAATAGGGCCACATTTTTCTACTTTTTATCCGTTAATTTTATTCACGTTTATTTTGAGTCGTCGTAATTTTAGTCAAATAAAAGAGATCGCATGTGATCTCAAAAGTCGTTAGTTTTAATTTGAATTTCAAAATTAGTTAGTTAGTCGGTTAGAGTCAAATTAGGATAATTAGTTTGAATTTGAATTTGAGTTTCTATTGTTTGTAATCTCATCCCTCCTATATAAAGGGATGATAGACTAGTTATTTAGATAGTTCAGTTGTTATTGAAAATTGAGATTTATCTCTATCTCCGTCTCTCTCTTTCTCCCTCAACGTGGTCTTCACGATTCTCTTCTCCAAAGTCCCTCGTTCTCCGACGAGTTTTCTTCCCTCAACCCCTCCATTTCTTCTCCACCGAAATTCCACCCTCAAATATTTATTTCACGCAGTCGTCGGATTTTCAATTTGCATCAAGGATTTTCAATTTGCATCAATTGGTATCAGAGCATGGCCTACAGATCGTCCTCACGATCTGACGATCCGTCCAGACATTCTCGCCGACATGCGACGAAACCATCATTCGTCGGAGCGGAAACGACGAGCCGAGGAAACTTACAACAAGGAGAAGGACAAACGATGTGAGTTCCAGTCCAAATGTCAAGATTACGAGGCCAAATGTTGAGATTTCCAGTCCCAATATCAAGATTTCAAGTCTGAATGGCGAGAGATGATGGCTAATTTCGAGATGATGTGCGGCCTATCAAAATCTCCCACTACCAAAGCCGTTGTTCAGAATGTTGACGAAGAAAAACTCATCGTCGATGACGATGTGCTCGCTGTCCAGCCTATTCCAGAGGAAAAAGAGGCCGTCGCCAACGAATTATTCGTTGTCCAGGTATATTCAGATTCGCAAAAGCCGCAGGAGCCAAGCTTCAGCCCTTCCGCGGCCCTCTCACAAACCTCCTCCACCACCCCCGTAATCCCAGCAACCCCCGAACCCCTACCACCCCCAACATCCAGCCCAGCCCCACCCTCGTGCCCCTCCCAGCCCCTGCACCCTATCCCCATACCCCCGCAAACCCCTGAGGCACCGCCCCTAAACCCCGTGCTCCCTCCCGCAACAACCCTCTCGGCCCCACCATTGCCGCAAATATCTCCCACCGCTCCCGGGCCCATCGCGGTGCATTCCCCAATCCACGTGCCCCTTCCTGCGACCCCAGCTCCGTCGCCGCCACTCCTTGCGCCATCGCCGATGCCCCCTGCCCCCGCCCCGTCAACCTCTCCCACCATCCCAGGACCTCTCGCGATACCCCCCCCCCACCCCCGTGTCCTCTCCCACAAATCCAGATCCCCCCCTCGCCGTGACTCCCTCACTCCCAACAAGACCCCCTCCCGACCCCACCCTCCCGCCCCTCGCGCCACCACCAATACCCCCTTCCGCCGCCGCTACCTGCTGTCACCCCCTTCCCACATTTGTTGTCCCCTCCCAGACCAACCCTGCCGGCACCGCCTTGGCTTGAACTCCAGCCGACGAAGCCGCAGTAACCCTCGGATTAGGGCTCAGCGCCGTTTCCATCAGGGAAAGGGAGACCGAGTCCCGCGGGCTCCAGGATTGCTTCCCAAGAAGCAATCCCGTGATGTCAGTGATTTAGGGAGAAATTGCAAAAGAGTAACCCCTGTAAA
Organism: Ottelia alismoides; assembly: GCA_037367405.1. Classification (NCBI taxonomy): domain Eukaryota; kingdom Viridiplantae; phylum Streptophyta; class Magnoliopsida; order Alismatales; family Hydrocharitaceae; genus Ottelia; species Ottelia alismoides. The sequence continues at coordinate 248,436 of JAZKJV010000825.1, forward strand.
AACTATTTGCAAAGAGGCCAAAGCTGATAGGAATTTAAGAAGGAATGAAGGGATATGAAATTTGCACTTCAACCCCCTGGAGCAGAAATATTTTAAAAGAAGCGATGAAAAGAGGAAACCTGGAAAGCCACCTTATCCAAATAGGATTAGGATCATGGGTTTCACCTATTTAAAGGTCCCATGGCTTAATTCCCTGGACACATCTCCTCCTCTACTCTCCTTGTGCTATTGCTTTGCTATGGACTCTCCAAAGGCCGAGTTGATCAGCATGAAGATGCCCCATCAGTTCTTCGAGCAGCACGTCAAAGGGATAAAACCCGGATGGGAGCCCTCATATGCGCCACACCTGCTCTTCCGTCACGAAGTCCACGTCGCCAACACTCGCACCCCACACGCATGGATCCCGCCATTCGCGTCACACCAGTTCTTCCATGGGATGATCGAGAACGCTAATTCGAATTTCTCAACCTCCAAGCCTGCAGTTCCAGCAATTCGTCGGGAGACGAATTTTTCAAGCGGAGGAGAGTTGATGCAGCGTGAGATGGAGAAATAGGGCCACATTTTTCTACTTTTTATCCGTTAATTTTATTCATGTTTATTTTGAGTCGTCGTAATTTTAGTCAAATAAAAGAGATCGCTTGTGATCTCAAAAGTCATTAATTTTAATTTGAATTTCAAAATTAGTTAGTTAGTCGGTTAGAGTCAAATTAGGATAATTAGTTTGAATTTGAATTTGAGTTTCTATTGTTTGTAATCTCATCCCTCCTATATAAAGAGACGATAGACTAGTTATTTAGATAGTTCAGTTGTTATTAAAAATTGAGATTTATCTCTATCTCCGTCTCTCTCTTTCTCCCTCAACGTGGTCTTCACGATTCTCTTCTCCAAAGTCCCTCGTTCTCCGACGAGTTTTCTTCCCTCAACCCCTCCATTTCTTCTCCACCGAAATTCCACCCTCAAATATTTATTTCACGCAGTCGCCGGATTTTCAATTTGCATCAAGGATTTTCAATTTGCATCAATGTTTATGTTTATTGATTTATTGTTATGATTATCGATTTGCTTTTGCTTATTTATTTCAACATGGTGTCATAGCATGCTCGATTTTAGGGATTTGTTCGTAAAGATTCATGGGTGATTATATTCATGTTTGAGATTTGTTCATGTTTATCGATTAGTTCAACTTCGAGATTCAGTCATAGGGTTCCTTAAAACCCTAATTCTTTGTCATCATCGATAATGTTGTCGATCTTCTGATCCAGAACATGCACCATCTCCCAGGCACACCACAATTTGTCTCCAGTTCTGACCACACACCATCCAAGCTCGTACTTCGTCTTTGTCCATCCAAGTTCAAGATCTCAATCAGCCCCTATTTTGTGATGGCAATAAGGAGCACACGTGTTGCTCGATGGATCAAAACAACATAGAAAGAGGGGGATGAGCACCCCCTCCAGGCGCTATCTCTGGTGCAATCTCGTCCCTAATCGCCGCCAAGAAAACTCCTGACTGCTCCCTCCACGCCAAGCGCCACTAACCACACAAGAGCATCCCCGATCACCTCGATACCAAGCCACATATCTCGAAGAAGAAGAAGAGGAGGAGGAGGGAGGCGGCGGATCTCCCACCTACCGCAACCTCACTGATCGCCGCAGATCTTGTCGCAGGCGCCCAAGAGGTGCCTCCTATCTTCTCGCGTACGGCAAATCCCTCCTCCTTGCCAAGCTTCGCCACTCGTAGAACTCCCATGGTAGTGGCACCTCCAAACCATGCCTCTTCGAACAGGAAGTAGCAATGGGTTCTCTTTCTCGTGGAGAATCCTAACCTTCATTGGGTTTTAAATGCCATGTTGGGATGTTCCTTATATAAAAAAGGGTGGACCGTGTTTCAGGAAGTTATGGCCCAAGGGTCGTGGCTTGCGTTGCAACCAAGCCTAGATCACAACCAACCCGACACCATAATTGAGCTTCAGATCGAAGGAGTAGCTTGGCATCAAGTACATGCATGCGGATAGATTTCAAGGGCAACACAAAGCTTCTAATGGGCAGAGACACGTCTAACAAGAAATAGCAAAAGATGTCACCTTGGCAAACACATGGATGATTCCCCATAAAGGCTGACAACTCATGACATTTGAAAGGACGTTGGCCAAGCACATGGTATTAATTAGAGAAGAGAAACTGCCACCTCATGAGAGAATGAGGAAATGACTATATAAGGATATGTATGCCCCCACAATAAAAAGGATCGAATGAGAGCCAAAGGACAGGACCAAAGGAGAAGAAAGGTACCAAGCATCAATCGTCGTCCTCCAACAGGGGAAGAATGAAGGGAAAACAGGAGGCTCACGTGACTTCGGCGTCGCCCACTGACCACGTCCTCGGATCGGGGAAAGAAGAAGAATGATGTCTCTCGTATGAAGCATGGCAACCCCGACCTCACCTCCGGTCCGTGAAAGTGCGAAGAAGAGAGAGTGAGAAGTTGAAAAGGAGAAAAGAAAGAAGAGTTGCCAAGTCACTGTTTATAAGGGACACACCGGGATAGTTTAAGACGTCGACCCATCCTTTATCAAAATGGAGGACATGCCGTAACCTCTCCTCGAGGGAGATGACTGTAACCTCCTCTCATAAAGGAGAATGGTGTAACCACAAAGGGTTTATACTAGAGCAGTTGAGGAGCCGAACCTCGAAAGTCTATTGGCAAGTCCCCCCACTTTAATGGGGATTCCTAACCAACATCATCTACTACGTTCAAATGCACGAAGGGTTAGACAAGTGACGTTTGTCGTGTTCATGATTGAACCTATACTGAGGCTTAGATTTCTGACAAGAACACATGAAAACAATGAAAGCAGTTATGATGTAAACCTAATAGAATTCAGTTCGAATGAAATGCAACAAATAAGTCTGCAACCTCTCCATGAATTCAATAATCTCCCCTACTTGAAATATTCCCTAAGAAAGAAAGAACTGGAATTTTTGAGATCTAAATAGAAAGCCTGAGAGGAAGTGGTAGACCTCTTGCTTCCAGGAGGGGAGGGCGCGGAGTTGCCCGGCATCTGCGGCCGCCTTGCGCTTGCGAATAGAGGTGTCTTCCTCACGCTCGATCGGCGCTCCAAAGTAGACGAAGTCGGCCTCGTCTGCATCCATAGCCCCAACGTGATATCACACACAAGGAAGAGCAGGAACGGTGATGGAGGGGCTGGCTTCTCGGAGGCGGCACTGATGGATGGTTCCGGCGGCGTCGGAAGTAGTTGTTTGCTGTAGATTTTGACGGCTGTGATGCGGCAGAGGGTCGGGAGAGCGACGGAGATTAGTGGCGACTGCGACTTCTACGAAGGCGGTCGCAGTTATAGCTCTGCCACGAGGATGGCGATGATGGTGCCGGCAGTTCTCTCTGGCGATGTTTGCTGTCGACGGCGAGTGAAGAAGATGGACGACGAAACGGGAGCTTTGCAGTCGACGTAGCCAAAGGTGTTTCCCACGAGGGAAGGATGATGGGTTCCACCGAAGGCGGTTTGTCTTTTCTCCAGGGAGATGAGGATGCGGTGGCGAACGACGGCGAGGCTGCTGAGGTTTCCAAAAGATTGTCTTCGCCTGCGAACTCTGAGGAGCGGTGGGCGATTTGTTTTCTTCACGAACAAGTTGTCAAGAATGAATGAAATTTGATCGATTTCAAACCCTTGTCATTACTTAGATTTATGTACCCAATTCGATTCAATAGATCTTAACCCTAATTTGTTTTCCAACAACAAAGTTTTATTTAACTTTTTAATTCAGAATTTTAAGTACCTAATTTTCCACATCTTCACATGATTATGAACAACAATTTTCAATTTGTATTCTTTTCTTTTTTATCACTTTACAGTTCTGTCTCGTAAATTTTGTGGTTGATAGTGAATTTTTTTTTCTTAATAAAGTATCTTTAGGGCATGTTCGTTTGGGGAGTTACCCCTACTTTGAGTGGGTTTCCCCTCAATACCCAATTTTCTACCCCTCTTGCACGGCACACTCTCTCTTCATCAAAAAAATTATATATTATACCATCATATAATCTAAAAATTATAAAATACTCAACTTCTACTTATTATTCCAAACTTCAATACAATCACATCACAACAACTACCTATTTTTCAAATTTCAATACAATCACATCAAAATAACTGTCCACTTTTTCAAAATTCAATACAATCATATCACGAAAACCCTCTCAACTCTAAACCCACCAACCAAATATCAAAACACAAAAAAAAAGATTACCCTCCCCAAGATAACCCACGAGCTCTAGATATCTTCTTATGAAGTTCAATTATAACATTTATAATTAGTGATAGCTTACGTAGACAGTATGGTAAATACACATCTACAAGAATTAACTAGCCGACTCTTAGAACGGTATTATAAGAATCGATATTGAACATCTCCCGTTTATTTTTACAAGCAGACACGGCAGAGCCATATTTTGATCTGAGCATTTGCTCATATAATTCACATACCTACTAGATTATTTTATTAAGCATAAGGAGGAGGAATTTATTCCGCAAGTGCAATACTATCGAAACTTCATGAAACCCTTATAAAGGTTATGTGCACTTTATTTATAGGAACCATCGGAGATATATTTTGCCAAAGAGTAATACATCTAAATCTATTGTCCAAATGTTCGACTCCTCCAGAAATCTGTGTTAACACACATTTTCTGTAAAAGTTATCTATTTATTTTTATTTCTTATTTTTATTGATTTATTGATTATTTATTTAAATCAAAAATTCCTATTTATGCATAGGTTGTATATTCAACATTGTAAAAAAACAAATGAATTCCCTTATTAGGGACGTCAACAAACATAATTATGGAGCTCCGGGATCTGGGTTACCCGTTTATATAACATTTGCATTATTTAATTCACCATTGATCACATCAAGTTACTAAAAAGCAATGAAAAAATTCATGATTTAATTGAGATTCACAATTTATTTACAAGCCATAACATAACACATGTCACTAAATAAACATTTACGTTACTTCCATTATAATATAACATGTATCGAAAGAAAATTTATCATTCATACATGTATCCCATAAATATGATCGGAAAGAAATAAACACAGAAGAGATACAATTATCTGTATATTGGCTATCATGTGTGCCATCAAAAGTAATCGTCTGAACACCAAAAACTATGAGTTCTGCTAAGCAAACTATTGTGTCACAGGTGCCTTCCCTGCCATTATGTTAAGAACAAAGAGCAGTGGCTCCCACAGTGGCTTCCACAGTGGAAAGACCAAGGTTCGAGTCCCACTGCCCTCACTTTCTACCAGAAAAAAATGGTACTGAAAGAATGACGGGTTAGGGTATGACATTCTAAAAAAAATGTTAAGAACAAAGAGATGTCAACAAATGTTGAGTATAAATATTAATTATTTCAAAAAACACATGAGGTTAAGTGGTTACAAAAGGAAGCAAGTAGGCATGCAATAACTTGCATAGAAATAAGGTTATTATAACAAGTCAGCATACTAACTACCTTCTCACTCACACACCCCAAATTCAATGCTAAGAAACTTGATTAGTTAATTATATTATGAGAAGATGTGGGAGTAGGAGATCTATAGATGGTTCATGTCCTCCCATTTGTTTCATATGTATGATGTATTAACTATCAGATGATATGGAAGTAAGAGATATAGAAATATATTACCTTCTTGCATTGATTTCATTTGTAAACACGTGTGAAAATCCATAAAGAAACACATTTCGTGCTAAATGACTTTTATCAACTTAGCTTCTAAATCCAACCTAGATATGAGCATGTGTTTAACAACAATTCTAACTATAAAGATAGTAGGATCACAGTAAAAAATATAACCCAAGTTTCATGGATAGTCTGTATTCTTGGTCAGAGTGAGACCTCACATTATGACTCTAAGGCAAGAGTAAAGCTTGGGTTGGGGTGCCTTCGTAGGCATGCGATGGGGTACAATACATCATAACTAAGTTCCTAACATGTCCACTAACTTCACTTAACAACTATCGTAATAGATCTGAATAAGATATAGATGCTTGATGATGATGTCCACTTCATTAAGATGTAGATGATTTCCATTCAAGATATTTTCCTCGCCAAAGCCTCATGGCAACACCGTAACCAACTCAAAGCCTCATGATAAAATAGGAACCAAACTCAATGCCTCAAAGCAACCAATAACAACTCAATTAATGAAGAAGCCCCATCAAGGACCCTTTTGTCTCGCTCCCCCGGTGGAAGGCGGTCCAGAGGGGAGCTAGGTCAAACTCCAACTATGCCCCTAAGACGGGTGGGAGAGACTCTCCGGTCTGAGTCACTCCAGTCCTGTCCGATCGGTGTAGGAATGAGCTAAACGAGCTCAAAGAAAAACTAAGGGTCCTCCAGCTTAGGAACCCTAACAAAACTCAGGGTCAGCAGAATTGGTCAAATGAAAACACGTGGATCCTATGGAAGAGAAAAATCACGAGCTCATGATTAAACAAATGACGAAGAGACTGGGATCCTTGACCTGCGCATGTGCCCAAATCGGGTGTCCTAACTCCAGCCCAGTTGAGAGTCATCGTACCCTCGCACAATCAAGTGTAAGTGGCACCTCGACCGACACAATGTATGCCATCACTGATTCTCATTAAATTAATTATCCGAGGAAAGTAAAATATTCGATCAACTTGAGACAAGGCAACACACTGTGTACTTTTTCCAGCAATTTCAAATATTATCTTACTCGTATTAGTGGACAATAACCAACTACTGATAATTATAACAAAAGTTCATGATAATCATGTAGTTAGAGAAAAATGATGCCATGGAACCTCATTTCAGATAATGCTAAAGATAACACCTTTGGTTACTCATATCAGTAGATATATATGCCTTATTTTAATATCAACCTGATAAAGATATACGACAAAGCAGTAACTTACGTAAGAGTCACAACTAGATGGACAAAATCATTTTTTAAATAGTTATAAAAATTGCATCAAGAATCAACTTTGAGAGCTTACATGTTTACCATGGTCATAGATAAATTAAGAATATTTAACATCGACTAAATGGCACCAACTAATACTTTCAAATAGGACTAAAAGTAAATGCTAAAATGATCAATTGCGTGAAGATGGACCAATCACCATGGCCAGGAAAAACTTTAAGAAATGTGTGGGACTTGAAGTATATGCACTTGGATTGAATAAAGTTTGAAGATGTGGAATCATACGGAAAATGTGGAAAGCTAAAAAATATATGTGTGCTCCAGTTATACAAGAAAATATGTGAGAACAAGCAGGACAATGTTTCCAATTCTAGCCTGAAGCAATAGAGAGTGGAACTCCTCAGGCGCTTTTTTGTGTGGAGTGGCATTGTTGAGGTTGGTCCAAAGACTAGATGCATTCCCCTCCATGTGGATTCTTTCACATATAAATGTATAGCCTATCAAGTTGACAGATATCTCAAGGTAAAAGAACAAGTATACCTAAGTGTCATATCTTCAAATATATAGTTAATTCCAGATAACCAAGGATTAATCATCTTTATTAATATTCGAGGTGTGAAAAAATACTAATATGATTCCAACATTCAAATTAACATCTAAAATGATTTTCTTTTAATTTCATAATTTCAAGGGTACTCTGATCAATGATCATCCATTAAATTAATCCTCCATATCCTTACAAAGTTACAATTTCAACATGTTTATAAGAGAAACTATTGTAGCAGTAGAGTATTAACAATCTCAACTCTCAAGGTAATCAATTAATTTAAAGAAATGGAAATAAAAATGTAACAATATTGTTTAATCAATTAAATTTCAGCATGTTTATAAAAAGATATATACCTTCACAATGTGTAATTAAATTTATGAGTGTAAACAATAGAGATAAATGGTGTCAAAAGTGCCAACAGAGCTGAAAGGTCATAGTTTGACGCTGAGAAACCTGTGGTCTCCAGATGTGTGATTCTTAAGAACCAAAGCTGAACTATGGTGGTGATACCCTTTCTTCTATTCCATTATGAGATGGTTCTTGTGGTAATTGCAGTGACCGCGGATGAGCATGGGTCGACCCTATAGGGTCTGGGCCCAAGTCCATTTATTTTTTCAGTCTTTGGGTCGGGTCTAGGCCCACTATTTTTGATTTGGGTGGCCCAAGCTCAATCCTGGCCCAAATATTATGGGTCCGACTTGGGTCAGGCCTGCCCATTAAATGTGGGATGTCAGTTGGATTTGGGTTGGTCCAATTTTATGGGCTCGATACATGTGTTTCTACAATTTCCATTTCTACAAACCCATGTGGTTGTTGATTTTGATTATATATTTTGTCATGAGTTGTGGTTTTATATGTTTTTATCTCTTTGTAGTTGGGTGTTTTCCGAATTTGGTCACAACATATGTGTGAGGGAGAGGAATTTGGTCTGACGGAGACTGTTGCAGCTCCATGCGATGGATGCTATCAGTTGTGGGTGACGAGGCAGCGTGGGCAACCGAGGTAGGATGAGAAGAGGGATTTGAGGAGGGGCTCTCGTTCAAAGAATCAGAAAGGGTGGGGAGGTCACTCATACGAGGGGGATGGAAATCCCCTAGCTAAGGCTCGCAATGGAGCTTTGGGGCCTTCCATCGGGCTTGTGGACGGAGCTTCGGGCCTCCTATCGAGTCGAGCTCATGAACCTTAATTCATGCTTTAAATGGGGCATGCTTTCGGGTCAGATGGGATGGGTCGAGCCAAGCCCGAGCCCAGCCCAATTAACAAATGAGCCCAATTTGTCGACTTGAGCCCATCCCAAAATGGTTTCGGGCTTGGGCTGGGCTGGGCCGATTGAGCCCAATGCTCATCCCTAGCAGTGACGCTAAAAATGATAAATAGATGATTGGTAAGGAAATGTAGAAGCATCAACACTATCAAGATGGATATGAAATAAACATATAAACCCCCAGATATTCAGGATCACTAGGACATTATATTACATGCTGATAAGCACGTGAATGCCCTCTCAATTTAATCAAATTATAGATTAAAAGATGTCCGTTCGTTGCAGACGGGAAAATCAGATTAATCAAAAACCACTTTATTAATTTCTTAATTAAACGCAAGCAGTCAATTATTTTACTTGGGCAAGCCTAAGGTCAAACTCAAGGAGGACACTGTCTCCTTAGGTTGGTTTTTAATAGATCTAGAAGTTAGTTTTTCATAGGAATATTTTTTTTGGTATTTTTAAATGCAATTAAAAATGCAATGCAATTTCATGCTAGTTTAAGGATTAAAATGCAAATTTCGATCAATTCAAGTCCAAAAATTCTCAAACTTGGCCAGAATGTGGAGTGTGATGAAATTAGACTACTATAATTTTTATAATTTTTGGATCAAAATGAATTAACTACGAATAAAATATGCATACTAGGTTTTTTTGAGTTAATTAATTTTAATAAATACCAAACTTCAATGTTTTCCAGAAATTAAATTATCCTAGATAGGTCTATGTGAGAGGTATCCAAAACATTTTTAATTCCTAAAAATACTATGTGAGGGATTAATTAAAACCAATTAATATAATCACCATTTCATTTATATCGACCTTGAAATATGTGCAAATGACATGCAATTTTTTGCATAATGTAGAAAACATTAAACGCTAGTTGTTGTGATATTTTCTTAATTTTTAGAGTACAGATTAATCTAATATTAATTTCAGAACAAACAATGAGTAAAACATGCAATATTTCACCAAATTAATTTTATTAAATAATCACGACTCACAAAATTACAAATAAATATGCTCTAGATAAAGAATTGATTATTCTAAGAAGTGCAACTATTATGCAGTTCCCAGGGGGCGTACTGCACGCGTGCTATCTGGAAGACTGGACTCTTATGCAGTTCGATGAATCTGCAAGGCTTGACTGCAAATCTTCCAAGGGGGCACGTGCAACGTGCGTGACGCTTGCTGGTCAGGGTGCCTTTGTCGTTGTGGGGAGTTGGAGGGGTGTGGGCGTAAAACTTCCCCGCTCGAGCATGCTCTGCACGTGCGAATGAGGTTCAGAGGGTGCCTCGGGCCCGTAGTTGAGGTACGACCACCCAAGGCGCTACGTGGTTGCGCCAGGAAGCTTCGGTTGGCCCCAAGCTCTGGCTTCGTAGCGGCTGAGGCTTAGATGACCAAAGAGGGTTGATGTTCGTGTCGATCGAGGAGCATTGCTCGTCGAGGGAAAGGAAGATCGACGATGAGGCTAAGACCTGCAAGTAGAACGGACGGTGATGGCGATCGCGGAGGGTAGCCTGTGGGTGGTGACGAAGCGAGCCTTGGTTGTGGAATGGTGTGGCGGAGTCATGGATCGATGGTGAAGGGCGGAAGTTGATGGCGGAGAGGGTGGTCGGTGCTAGGTGGTGGAGTGTGCAGGTGCGAGCGGATTGTAAGGATGGTGGTGGAAGGATGAAGCATATATGGCGATGGATCAAGGGCTCTGCTCAAAGAGCAATGAAGTGCTCAGTGAAAGATGGTGCGGGAAGACGAGAGAGGGGTAGATGGGAACGGAGGTAAAGGAGATGATTGAAGAAGAAGAAAGAGGAAGGATAGTAGCAGAGAAAGAACCGAGGAGGAGAACAGAGGATAATAGGGAATAAGAAGGAAGGAGTCGTTACCTGGATGTTGTCGCTGATGCACGGAGGTTCGCTTGGGGAAGAACCTAATGATTCTTTGTCGTCGCTCCAACCACCGTCGGAGGTGGTGAGCTCAGCAACCCACAGAGGAGCTGCGTTAAGGCTGGAAAGAGCCTTAGATCTTGTCGGCCAAGCCTGCTGTCGTCGCTCGACGAAGGTCTCTCTCTCTTTGTTGTCACCGAGGGAGAGGCGAAGCTCGGCGTGCTTGTGCTCGATAATGGCAGATGATGAAAAATGGAGTTGATGTGGGGAATAAAAACGATGAGGGGGAAGTTAGAAAAGAGGCGGAGAAAGTGGAAGAGTGGTGGAGAAAGTGGCTTGGGTGGGAACTTGGAGTAGGGAACAAGTAAAAAGAGAAGAGAAAATAAATAAATAAAAATTAAGCAAAATAAGTAGGCTACTAAAAATAATGAAGAGAAAAAAATAAAAAATAAAAAAAGATATAATAAATAAATTAATTAATAAATTAATAATTGAAATAAATTAAGTAAAAAAATCAAATAAATTACGAAAATAAATAAATAAATAAAATGGGGATGACACGCGGCGTTTCAAGAGCGGCCACATGTCACTCCCAGAAAATTCAAAAATTAAATGTAAACAAAAATAAAAAAGGAATAACAAAAGAGGTCAAATCAAAAAGTGGTCAACAAGAAAGTTTTTCGTCTTGACGAGATCTACAACTTTCATGAAGTATCAAAAACCAAAATAAATCATATGTATAAAGTGTATTTTTGGGTGGTATCTTATATGTATTAAATATTTATTTTTTATCTTTTGCCATTTTTTGTCATTCTTAAAAAATAAAGTTAGAAAAATATGAAAGGAATATTTACAACTTAATCTATTTTTTTTGCATTTTTAATAATTAATAAAATAAAAAGGTAAAATGAAGGGTATTTTAGTCAATATGTACAATATACAATAGGGGCCCAACATCCAAGTTTAACATACGATCTTTGATTTTTATGAAATTGGTCTTGTTTTGAAGATCTTTGAATGTATATTATTTTAAAAGTGAGTAGACCTAAATCGAAAACTGTATGTGAGAGATATGTGCATTTTAAGGTTCATAGTCTCAAACTCAGATTCGGGTTTTATTAGACAATTTTACAAGTTAGTATTTTTTGATATTTTTCCTTTGTCAATGTTAGTAATATATACACTATAGAGTTGATTTTATTAGATTTAGAGTTAGTATAAAATAGATACAAATAGGTGATTTTAACTAATATATAAGTGAATAATTACAAGTGAACTTGGCTTATTTTTTAATGCAAGTATGAATGCTAAAATGCGAACATTAATTCTAGATGCATGAATGCAAATAATGCATAATAAATGGAAATATGTAGCTAATTGCTCAATAACGAAGCTCTATTTTCAACTTTTATTGAATCTCAGATTCATCAACCCCCTATACTTAAACCTTGCTCGTCCCTAAGCAACTGAAATAAAATGAAAAAGTGAAATGATTTTGGGTTCCATACCAAGATCATGAATAAAAGGTGAAAATGGAGCTTGATTCTACCTTTGGATTAATTGTATGGCAGAACCTTATTGGGAATTGAATTTAAGACCTAACAAATATACACACTTCGGCAAGCATTTTATTTTCAATCAAGCATGTCCACTTTTTTGGAGTTCTTTTTTTTTTTCTTTTTTGAACTATATACAAGGTGCATCATGCACATCAGGAGTTTTTCTTCTTGATCTAGTAGACTATCCCTCTTTTGAAGCATTATTGCAACCCGCAACATCCCATCGTTAGACGTTGACGCCACTAGACTAGGTTTAGATGCACTGCCCTCCCTAGAGGAGGACGGATGTTTTCACCCGTGTGATACTCTAAGCCAAAGGATTCTACATCTTCACCATCTCATCAATGAAGAGCTACATGCATGGTTCTTTTCCACGTTAGGTCATTGTCTAAAAGAATCGTGCATGTGCATGAAATATTCTACTTAGACCAATCAAGATGACATGTGAACATAGACTTGCAGACTCAAAGAATTAAGTCACTTGACGAGAGAAATCTTAACTTTAGTTCCTATAAGGTTCCTTTGAAATTAGGTAGATCAAGGTCAAATCAAATCCATCCTCGACTTCAATTCGTAACTTGGTTCAGAACCCACTAACTTTTCACTTTGCATATGCTAGATATGCAGATGAGATGCAGATGGCATGCAATGTAGATGAATGAAGTGCAAGACACATTTTTTTGAATGCAAGAGTAAATAAGAAGCCTATTTTTTTGGTGTACCTCCTATTTTACAATGATTTTTTACAAAAGATTTTTTTACAAGAATGCTACAAGTTTATATACAATATACATACTATACAAGTATAATTTTTTCAATTTTTACCCACCCCATAATTATTGCATAATATGTACAAAAATATACAAAAGTAGGAGCTATGGGTATAGTATATATATGTAATATATACGCACCCCCTGTACTTAGAATGTATTATGTCCTCATAGCACGGGAAGCGAGGAAGAAGACATGGCTCGTGCTAAGTGTAGGAGAGCTAAAATAACAAAAAGTATAGAAGTCTCTCCGCCCCCCTATACTTAGACTATGGCATCCTAAGTGTAGAAGAAGATCAAAATCAGGGTGGGCGAGGTTAAGAGGGGAAACGGATGGGTATATATACATGATGGGCATCGATCCCACCTATACTTAGGCTATGGTTAGCCTAAGTCTAGGACAGGGGTGAGTGCGAGAACCGATGAGATCTGGAGAATGTATAGAGAATGATGAAGAGACTCGAGTCACTCTCCCCCATACTTTGGATGTGGTCATCCTAAGTATAGCCATAAAATGAAACGATATGGAGCAGGGGCGAGTGATTCGAATCACTGGGAGGGAGGGAAAGAAAATATATACAAGGAGGAGTGAGAATATACAAGGATCAAAAAGGTTTGTAACGAATCTTCTTGCGAGAGCGAGGAGGTGGATAACATACATATGTGTCGCCGTCAGAATCATCCTCAGATTAATAATAATGAGGTGTAGGGATCATCTAATGAGGTTCGACACACGACTTCTTGCTCAGATATGGATTAAAAACAACCGAACTGAGCTCACTCATATAATCCACCTCATCCGAACCTGATGAGGATTCCTCCAAAAATTCCTTCTCTGGTATGTTGAAGGAAACTTTCTTAGTCGATTTTCTAGAACTTGAATCATTGAGAGGGGGAGGAAAGCGACAAGCCTTGAGGGATTTGGGGGAACACCTCGAGGAATCAATTCTCGACTTCCTCTCACTAGATAACTGACTAGAGGAAGGAGCAACCATATTTTTGGGTGGGGTGAGTTCAGTCCTAGTTGTCTGCTTTGAAGGTCCGAGATGTGGTGTGGTACTGACCATGGGTTCCTCATCATACGAGTCTCCATATAGATCGTAATATTCCTGAAGGGTCAGCACACGTCTCGGGGAGGTGCTAGTGATCTCAGTAGGCTTAGCATTATGAGCGATGCAAGCAGCAGGAGTCAATGATGTGTGGGGAGTCTCTGATCCAATGGTCAGCTTGACAATCGGTATCTCATGTGTAACAGAGGGGTGGGACTCACCTACCTCTCGATGGTCACGACTGCCAGTAACAATCTGGGTTACCTTAGAGTATAGTGTTTCAAAGAATGGGTGCGGTCGGAGTGCTCCCAATGCTGTGAAATCGATCTTCCATGTCTCACAATCTATAGTCCCTTAACCGAGTCTAAGAACAACTTCTTGAGAATAATAGGAGACTAGGCAAACTCTCTTCGGTGCTCAATGTCAATGACCATGAAGTCTACTTGGAGTAGAGCACCTTGGAAAGTAATGGTGTTTGAAATGGTTCCTCTCGGTCGTTTTATAGATCGATCATCCATCTGAATGATCTCTCTTGACTTTTTGATTGGCTTGAGTTTGAGTTTGTCAAACATAGAGGTTGGGAGGATATTTATCAGTGAGTCATGATCGATTCTTTCATGTGTAAAGGTAGTGTCTTTGATTTCACATTCAACCTTGGGCAACCGCTTCACTCTGTGGCTCTTGGTCTTTCTCCCCATCACCAAGGAGGTGGCCATAGACACTATATGTCTCTCAATCCTTGTCCTCTTATTGCACGACCTCTTGAGCATCAATTTATTTCTCACAAATCGTTTGAGGTCGGGGAAGTGATCTATGTCCTTTATAAAGGGAAGTTTAAAAATCAATTCTTCATCGAGTGCTTCCCTTAGGGAAGGATCCAATTTTTTTAGGTCTTTTTTATTTTCTATTTTTATGAATTTTACTGATTTTTAATGTTTTTGGTCTTTTTGGGATTTTCGATTTTTGTTGTTGTTTTGAATAGGTGAAGGAGGGGAAGGTAAGTGGTTAGTAGAAGAGGGAGATATAACGGACTCCGGCTGTACATTGTGTGTTTTTCTTTGTATCCTTTAAGTTTTCAACATTGAATCCGCGTATTCCATTCTCCACTTCCATACCTGAGCTGGAACAAATTGAAGTAATTTAGTCGATGACATTTATAAGTTTATCCTCAATAAATTCATATCTCTTCACAACCCTAGAAATGTTATCCTCCAAAGAGTCCTCATAGCAAATCATTGAAGCAGATTGTCTACTCGGAGGATACTGTTGAGATCTTGAAGTCTCGAACTCAACATGCCTAGACTCTGGCATGTAATACTGGGTTGAGTATGGACCACCCGAAAGGTAGATATTGGTTGGAGCCTAAAATAATGGAGTCAATGAACGGGGGACTGGTACTCTAGCTCATGAGTCCAAGCCCTTGAATGTGTAGGCTCTCCGAATGAAGACTGGTCAATATGGTCTTGATTACTAAGGTAAATTAAGTCAGGAAGATCATATGGTGCAAGCCTCTCCATTCGATCTGTTTGATCGACCATGTTATGCCCTAAGGTCATGTCAGGATGTGCATATGTGAATTGTTGTCCGGTCCCATCTTGAGATGAGAATGAGGTTTGTGGGGGCATATAATTCTGCCAATAATTTGTCTCAGTAGTGGCTTGCTATACGAATTGTTCATTGATTCTAGCAAACGATCGACTATAAGGTGAGTTAGCCAGGTTGGAAGTGGGTTAGGGGTGTAAGAAGGTGGGATAGGTGAGAAGTACGAAGAAGTGGGAAAGTCAGTTGAAGTTCTGACTTCACGGTCTTGATGGGTGATGAACCTCAGTTTCATCATCTTTATTTCCCATAATTAACCCCCTTGCTTAGACGTCTGTCAATAAAACCATGTTATTGTCTAATAATTAACAGAGTCCTAAATAAATTAAAAACCACAAAAAAATGACAAAACAAAAATCAGTGGTATTTTTAGACTCAAAAATACCCTCAAAAATATTTCGGGTCCTTGTTTGATCTCTTTTCGAGTTTTGATCAACATGAAACTTGTAGATCTCTTCAAGATCTACAACTTTCATGTTTTGAGTTTTTTCAAATTCGGCCAATAGGGCCCTTAAAAAGTAAAATTACTATCTGAATAATCTGATTGGGCCACGTGGCCCATTCTGGGGGCGCCACGTGGCCCGGCTCTCTTGTCCTATCCGCCCGCGATCTGGGCCATCAGATCTTCTCCTGAGATCAACGGTCCCAGCCTCTCCACGTACCCGCCTCTTCTTCCACCCTTCGATCAAGACCCACACCTAATCTACACCGCACGTGAGCGCTCTTACCAGAGCGTGCCACGTGTCGCCTCCATTGCCCTCTGATCGCAAGTCAGATCCTCCATCTCCACCGTTATCTCCTGGCCATCTTTCAGCCGCTTGATCAACCCCAAGATGCAATCTCGGCCGTTCGCTTCCGCCTGCCCCCAGCCCTACACGTGGCGCTTCCATCCGCCACTGATCACATCGCCCCAGATCCCATCCGCGCCTCTCATTCGCGCCCAAACGTAGGCCGTTGGATCTCCAGATCCAACGGCTGATCTCCGTCGTCAACCTCCAGCAGACCCCTTCTCTCACACGATCACCCACTCGCACACCTCGCCCCCTTCCCATTTTCCCGCCTTCATCTTCCACCATCTCCACTCGCCAACTACCCCATGACCTTCTCCAGTCAACCGTAACCCTCGCGAGCACCACCTCCACCCACGGAGCTCTCTCCACGCTCTCCATTTCCTCCTCGAAACCCACGTCCCCCATCATCGGTTCCGCCACTTCTCCCTTCAAAAACGCCGCTCCTCCCGACATTGCAACCCGTCCACCTTTACGTAGGGGCATGGCCCAGCCCCCCTCCGTCTCCCTGTGACAGGGGGAGGCGGAGGGTCGAGCGAAGACGACCACTGTCCCCGGTGTCGACCCTTCGCCGATCACGGCGTCGTCGCGGCGCTCCGAGCCTGCTCGAGCTGCCTCCAGTCGCTGCGGAGGTCCAGCGAAGACCGGGGTTTCCACCGCGAAGCCCAGCCCAAGCTCCCGCTCCATCTCCGACAAGGTAAGTCCTTCTTCTTCTTCCTTTGTATTTTTCGTTAATTTCCATTAATTTTCTCTGCCATTTTGTTCATCCTCAACCTCCATGGTCCATTTCCTTAGCTTCGCCTTCATCTCCCCTTCACCGCGCACCTCCTTCTCAGCTCCTCCAAACCTCGTCGCTTCCGACCCATCTCCTCCGCCGCGAGGCGGAGGAGCTCCGAGCTCACCACCCTCTACGTCCGCACGAGCTCCCCACCTCACATCGCCTCACGCACGCACCTATATACCTTCGGCTATGCAAACTAACTATGCAGGTCAACACGGGCCTTCAATGGCCGGATGTTCGCCGGAGGCTACTTCGTTGCAGCCGCGTTCGAATTCAGAGCTCTGTCAGCCTAAGCCATGAAGCCCGACATCTTCCCCGAGCTCCCCGCTTCACCGACGACCGCTTAGGGAGTTTAGGGGAGGACCATGTCGACGGAGAATGAACGGCGGAGGAGAATCACAGTCGCCGGAGACTCGATCGCGCCGCCGCCTTAGGCCGAAGAAGGAGGAGCAGTGACCGTTGGATGCTCCGCCCCGGAGTTCATCCAACGGCCACTATGCAGCCACGTCGTCATTCAGATCCTCCACCAGAGGCCGTTGGATGATCGATGATCCAACGTCCTTTGTGCACCCACGTCGCCCAGGGGCACCTTCACCAGCAACCCTTGGATTATCACGATCCAAGGGCCGAAATTCGGCCACGTGGCATCACCAGAGCCTCACCGAACCTCAGCCACCGAGCCTCCAGGCTTGGGATGTCCGAACCGCCTCCGAGCCTGCAATGAGTCCAAGCCTCAGCCGAGCCTAGCCGAAGCTATACCGAACCTCTACCAAGCCTTCATCCGAGCCTCGAGAGCACGTGCGTTGCACGTGTGTATCTGGGCTAATTGCAGAGACGCCCTCTGACTTCTCCAAATTTGCAAAAAGGTCCCCGCACATATGGATAATTTACAGGGAAGACCCCGTATTTTATTTTTATTGCATTTCAGTCCTTTCCAGGGACGTTTTTGTAGCTCTCATTTCATGTTTTCTTTCAGTTATGCCCTTGCTTTCCTTTTTGCATATCTTGAGCACCGTACCTCTGTTTTAATTGATTTCAGTTTCGTTTGAGAGCTTGTTTGATGTACTTTTTAATGGCATGACTCATCTTTTATATTAGAGACTTGAATTTTAATGAAGTATTAAGTTGTCTAAGTGGCCCTTAATAAGTTCTCATGCTTTGTTCATTTTGACGATCAAGCTCTGACACTTCAAATAAATCTGGAATTGACTCATTGAATATTTTGCTCATAAATTTATGACTAGGGCATAATCGTGATGCTTTGCATGTGCATTCATTTGCATGATAAAAAATGTTTAAAAAAATTGCATATTTATTTTAATGCATTGTCTTGTCATGTCTTGTCTTGTTGTGTCTTAGCATGGTTTGACCTATATGCTTCAACTCTACACTTAGTTAAACAACCTTAAATCTGAATAATACGAGAGAGGCTCGTGTCCCTGAGTTCGACCTTGGTATCTTACCAAGTAAAAATAATTAACGAGCACCTCATTTCGATTCATGGCATATCTTTAAATGAGGTGATCTCTTTGACGACCGAAATCGGCCCGACTACGATGATGATTCCATGTGCTAAAAACACTCTTTTAAAGGGCCGATCTTGCGGTTCGTCAATGGGGTATGAGGAGGAAATAAGAAAGTGAAGATGACCGGATTATGGTCGAAGAGGAGTGACCTGGATATGATGACCAATGTCCCGACACTTTGAAGAGGTATGGATGATTGTAAGCGAATCGAAGTAGAAAATGTACAAATACACTGGATAACGCACACAGACAGACACAAAACAAACACAAGAGCAAATCCCAAATTCACCAACTCTACACATGAGGGTCGTAAAGGTTCGACTGAATTATCTTGTCAGCTTTAGTTGGTGACAAATGCAAGTCTTGAGAGATTAACGAGTTGTTGGGTACCTGTACTTCCTACAGACTATCTCGATTCTTATGAAACCCACTTTCAGCCAGTATATGAGTAAGTGCAGACCGTACTACTACCTGTTTCTTGAGGACAAAGCCTTATAAGGCATCCTCTAAACCTCCCACTCTGGTAAGGAAATCCAGACTGTTTACATACTACCTATAGATCCTCACTGAAAAGTGGCTATTGTTTCGAACCAGTAGTCTATATGAAAATCCTGACTTTGGCTCTATCCTAATGTCGTCTCTCTCTCTCTCTCTCTCACTTGTAAGTAAATTAAGACAACGACGGGGTTGCTCTCCTGCAAACAAGGGTTAATTTTAATCATTTTTTTGGTCAACTCTAATTTAACAGTCCCGATTTTAAGTTTGATTTTTCACTTGATTAATCCACTAAATAAGGCACACCTAACGATCAGTCTCGATTTCCTTTTAACTAAGTTTCAAAACCAAAGGGAAGGGAGTCGAGAAAAACTGATGCAAGTAATGAAATCAATAATGCATGCCCAGTTCAGAAGACTTACATCGATCCCCACACTCTATATGCAGGATGCAACGCAGATTTGAAATTTTTTATGCTATATGAAATAAAAGCAAGAAAATCGTTCCTAGAAAGGTAGTTCTATTAACGAGTGAGGAAACAATTTAATTTTGACTAATAGCTCTGCGGTCTAAGTGTGTCTCATTAAGTGTGATGTGTAGTCCTATTGAGTATGAGCACAAGCAAATTTGAAATTGAACTACCGGGTACTATCTTAATTTTGCCACTCAAGTCGAGCCCCACCCTCACCGGAGGTAAAACAGGTCTCGACACACCATAAAATAATGTCAAGTGTCAGTTACACACGCGAGATCCCAAACAGAATCCACTAGAAATGTACAATTATTACAAATTAATTTAAATGCAGAAAAATAATCATAGACTCCACACTCTCTCACAATTCGAATCGATCTTAATTTTAATGTGAATCTTTCAGTCGCCTTATCATCAGAAAAAGCTAGCCTCCGAAGCTCCTGAGATGCTCGTCCACCTAAGCAGCCGCTCCGTTGTGTCGAGTCCCTCGCACAAAAATAAGATGGTGGTAAGAGAGATAGACTTAATAAAGGAAATGAACTAAAGTACTATAAAAATGCTGGAAAATGAATGGGAAAAACATGCATAAGAAAAATCAGGGGTCAGAATTCCCGAGAGTTGGAAAACCTGAAACAAGAAATTAACCTAAGCCGTGCCTCCTCGGCAATGGCGCCATATGATAAACTCATGAATTACCCTTTCAATTTAATCAAATTAATAGATAAAAGATGTTCGTTCGTTGCAGTCGGGCAAAATTGGATTAATCAAAAACCACTTAACTAATTTCTCAATTAAACGCAAGCAGTTAATTTTTTTACTTAGGCAAGCCCAAGGTCGAACTCGGGGAGGCCATTGTCTCCTTAGGTTGTTTTTTAGTCGATCTAGAAGTTAGATTTTCAAAGGGAATATTTTTTAGTATTTTTAAGTGCAATTAAAAATGCAATGCAATTTCAGGCTAGTTTAATTGGTTAAAATGCAAATTTCGATCAATTCAAGTCCAAAAATTATCAAACTTGGAAAGAGTGTGGAATGTGATGAATTTACTGTAATTTTTCCTGTAATTTTTGGGTACAAAAGGAATTAACTATGAATAAAATATGTAGACTAGGTGATTTTGAGTTAATTAATTTGAATAAATACCAAACTTCATATTTTCCAGAAATTAAATTATCCTAGATAGGTCTATGTGAGAGGTATCTAGAACAATTTTTAATTCCTAAAAATACTATGTAAAGGATTAATCAAAAAATAATTAATATAATCACCATTTCATTTATTCTGACCTCGAAATGCATGCAAAATGACATGCAAATTTTGGCATAATGTAGAAAGCTGACTGTTTGTTTTTTTCATAACTTTTAGATCACGGATTAATCTAATATTAATTTCAGAACAAACAATGGGTAAAACATGCAATATTTCACCAAATTAATTCTATTAAATAATTCACGATTCACAAAATTACAAATAGTATCCTCTAGATAAAGAATTGATTGTTCTAGAAATTGCAACTTTTAGAATAATAAAATGATGACAAATGAGACTGAAATTAATATCCAAATCCAAGGTATCAATGCAATATACCGAATAAAAATTGACAATGAAATAAATATGCTGACTGGACTTTTTAAAAATTATTTAAACCCGCTTGGTTTTTATTGCAAATTCCCTAGGGGCGTGTCGCGCACTTGCTATCTGGAAGACTGGACTCTTATGCAGTTCGATGATTCTGCGGGGCTTGACTGCTAATCTTCCAAGGGGCACATGCAACATGCGTGATGCTTGCTGGTGGGGTGCCTTTGTCATTCTGGGGAGTTACAAGGGTGTGAGCGTAAAAACTTCCCCACCCGCGCATGCTCTGCACATGCGGATGAGGTTTGGAGGGCGCCTCAGGCCCACAACTGAGGTACGGCCACCCGAGGTGCTACATGGTTGCAACAGGAAGCTTTGACCTGAAGCTTTGGCTCCGTAGGTGGTTTAGGCTTAGATGATTGAAGAGGGCTGATGTACATGTCGACTGAGAAGCGTTGCTCGTCGAGGGTGAGGAAGATCGATAATGAGGATAATACCTGCAAGTAGAACGGGCGCAATGGCGATCGTGGAGGGTAGCCTGTGGGTGGTGACGAAGCGGGCCTTGGCTGTGTAACGCATGCCGGAGTCATGGGATCGACGACGAAGGGCGAAAGTTGATGGCGGAGAGGGCGGTCGGTGCTAGGCGGTGGAGTGTGCATGTGCAAGGGGATTATAAGGGTGGTGGTGGAAGGATGAAGCAGAGATGGCGATGGATCAAGGGCTCCGCTCAAAGAGCGATGAAGTGCTCGGTGAAAGATGGTGCGGGAAGACGAGAGTGGGGTAGATGCGAACGGAGGTAAAGGAGATGGTTGAAGGAGAAGAAAGAGGAAGGACAATACCAAAGAAAGAATTGGGGGGTGCAGAGGATAAGAGGAAGAAGAAGGAAGGAGTCGTTACATGGATGTTGTCGCTGATGCACGGAGGTTCGCCTGGGATAGAACCTAATGATTCTTTGTTATCACTCCAACCACCGGCAGAGGTGGTGAACTCAGCAACCCACGGAGGAGCTACGTCAAGGCTGGAAAGAGCCTTGGATCTCACTTGCCAAGCGTGCTATCGTCGCTCGATGAGGGTCTCTCTCTCTTGCTGTCACTGATGGAGAGGCGGAGCTCCGCATGCTTGTGCTCGATAATGGTGGATGATGAAAAATGGAGTTGATGTGGGGAATAAAAAGGATGAGGAGGAAGTTAGAAAAGAGGTGAAGAAAGTGGACGAGTGGTGGAGAAAATGGCTTGGGCGGAACTTGGAGTAGGGAACAAGTAAAGAGAGAAGAGAAAAATAAATAAAAATTAAGTAAAATAAGTAGGCTGCTAAAAATAATAAAGAGAAAAGAAAAATAAAAGTAGAAAAAAGATATAATAAATAAATAAAACAATTAATTAATTAATTAAAATAAATAAATACAAAAATAAATAAATAAAAATGGGGATGACACGTGACGACTCTAGGAGCGGCCACGTGTCACTCCCAGAAAATTCAAAAAACAAATGTAAGTAAAAATAATAAAAACCAAAAGTGGTCAAATAAAAAAGCAGTCAACACAAAAGTCGCTCGTCTCGACGAGATCTACAACTTTCTTGAAGGGCCTAAAAGAAAATAAATCATATGTACAAAGTGAATTTTTGGGTGGTATCTTATATGTATAAAATACTGATTTTTGTCTTTTGCATATTTTTGTCATTTTTAAATAAGATAATAATAAAAAAATAAAATTAGAGAAAATATGAAAAGAATATTTACAATTTAATCTATTTTTTATATTTTTAATAATTAAGAAAATAAACATATAAAATAAAGGGTATTTTAGTCAATATGTACAATATACAATAGGGGCCCAAAACCCAAGTATCACATACGATCCCCGCTTTTTATGAAATTGATCCTGTTTTGAAGGTCTTTGAATGTATATTACTTTATAAGTGAGTATACCTAACTCGGACACTGATGAGAGAGATATGTGCATTTTAAGGTTCATAGTCTCAAACTTGGATTTGAGTTTTATTGGACAAATTTACAAGTTAGTATTTTTTTGATATTTTCCTTTATTAGTGTTAGTAATATATACACTATAGAGTTGAATTTATTGGATTTGGAGTTAGTATAAAATAGAGACAAATAGGTGATTTTAGCTAATATATAGGTGAATATTTACAAGTGAACTTGGCTTCTTGTTTAATGCAAATATGAATTCTAAAATTCGAACATTAATTCTAGATGCATGAATGTGAATAATGTATAATAAATAGAAATATGCATCTAGTTGCTCGGGAACGAAGTTATATTTTTAACTTATAGAGTGATGAATCACAAATTCACCACATGCGCAAACTTGTGGTCTCAATCAACAAGAGGATGCATGCAACAATATCTTATCATCTATAAGTGCGGCAACAAGAAGAAAATCATATAAATTCCAGCAAAGGTGGTTTAGAAAGTACATTTCAGATATGAGATACTTAATATGCCTTCAAATCAAATGTTATAACTCCAGTCCAAGGGTTTGAAATCTAAGTCAAGCATCAAATATGGAATCCAAGGTATATAAAGCACATACATGACAACAAGAGGAAGGGGAGGGGGTAAGAGTTTGTACCTTGATCTTCTAAATGGAGGAAAACATTGGTCTACAACAGTTGAAATTGACAATTTCAACATCTGCACAACAGAAAGTAACAACCACAACAGCGACAAATCAACAACAGTGACTTGCAAAATGGCATGCAATAGCATGCAGGAGGAGCTATGGCATCTTGGAACAGCAGCACAGCTTACAGGACCTTCAACAGCTGCTGGAGCAGCAACAACATCAATCAGTAGGAGGAAGAAGTTGGAAGAATCCTTCGTTGGGGAAAGAAGAGGAGAAAAAGATGTGGAAAGATAAGAGAAGATGGGGTGATATTTATAGTGAGAATGGGGAGTGTGAGGTGTTGGCATTTGAGGAAGGGGGTTGCACAAGTGTGTGAGAAAATTTTGAATTTTTTATTTTTTTACATTTATTTCTAACTTAAGTAAAATACCAAAGTCGTCATCATCATCACTCCAAATCTTCGATTCATGCGAAATAATGGTCCATTTGGACTGTCTCGGGGTGACGATCAAAATGAGTATAATATGCATATTTTTCTGACATAAGATTCGGAAATTGGTGAAATATGATTATGATTCATGATTAAATTTTTGTGATAAAAATTATCAAATGATCTTCGATCGACAAACGATCGGCTCTGTTGGTTCCGATTCGTCGAAACGGAATTAGTGATGATCTCCATTCATTTTGTCATTCAGATTACGTCACTGACTTTTCTGGTGACATGAGGTTCAATGCGATCGATTTTTTGGTTGATCGCATTCGAACATGATCCGATCCGGGTTCATTCAATATTAATTGGATATTTATCGGGTCACACGGACCCAAGTCGGGTCGGATTCGATTTTAGATTTGGGTATTTCGGATTCGAGTGTTACAATAATAAAAAATAAAAAATTACAATTCGTAGTCTCCACAATATGAAAAGTATAAAGAATATAAAAAATCTTGAGGCATAACAACAAACTAGATAAGAGGTTGTCGTGGTTCAAAGAGATGATTTCTTTGATTTTTTTGTTCGAGCATCGTTTAAATGAAAACTTTGAAGTCTTCCCACTTAATTATATTGTGGTTTCTTGTAACATCCTTGCCTGAATGCAACATGATTATTGTTGTATGAATGAATTTACTAACCACAAATTAACCAAGATTGTTTAGCATTCAACAATAGGTATATATGTTTCAACATTAATTCGCAACACACTTCACAATCTCATTCACCATGTTTACTTACATGCCATATATGAATAGTAAGTACCAATAGTATTCATTAATTATCACAACATTCAAGGCCATCGATTCTATTGTAATGTAAAATCTGAATAAAAAATAACCCAGTATCATCAGCAAGGTTCTCTGCAAGGTTCTACCTCACACAGCTCATGTTTAACGAATAATATCCCCATGTATGCTCTTTCACTCTCGTTTTATTTGGTTCCCAAGGTAAATAATAAGCCAAAACAATCCCTTTAAAATGTAACTTCTTGGGCATAGATCTTTGGATTTTTATCAAGGAAGACTAGACCTGGCAAACTGTCGGGTTTGACAACCACCCAAAATGCTTAAACTCAAGTTCTCAAGAAGTAATCCCCCACTCCCACAACTCATTCTCATATTCAGTATTAGATTTGGGACTATGTTTGAGGCATTACAAACTCCTCCATTTATATTCGCAATATCCTTGTTACGACATGACCTATCACATATTCCCATTAGTAGCGACGATTGCACAATCTGGATAACCTTTTTGTCATATCACTTTGTAAGAATGGTTTCATCTTTTGATTATCCTTTTCCACTACTTTTTCCACTATTAGAGGGAACCTACTCTGATACCATTTTCAACGTTTCTAACTTAGATCATCATGCCGTTCTCAAGGAAGACTAGCCTTGACAACTTGTCAGGTTTGTGTCTATTTGAACATGTTAACAATCACCCAAATTACTTAAGCCCAAGTTTTCAAGTAGCATCTCCTATTCTTATAACACACTCTCGCACTTTGTGAATATTATATGTGGGACTATTGTAAGTATTAGAGTTATTAGATTTACATTTATGTTTGTAATCCTTCGGGTTCCAGAACCTCCCGTGACCCTTCGGGTTCCGTAGCCCTCTGTGACCCTTCGAGTTCCGTAACCCTCCGTGATCCTTCGGGTTCTGTAACCCTTGTACTCTCTGGGGTTTTCTTTCTATATAAGAGACCCTAGCTCTATGGAATAAACATCTCATTCGTCTCTCTTCTCAACATGGTATCAGAGCAACAATCCTAGACCGAAGTCTAATACCCTAAATCTGCCGCCACCACCAACCCTCTCTTCGTTGACAAGGAGAGAGGGCTGGACCTCCTGCATCTCTTGTGGAATCCATAGTCTCGCGCAAGTCAGTCCGAGCCCCAGCAGCACCAGCTGCCACCTCCAGCGACACCTAAAGCGTCGCCTGAGGCTCCAACAGCTCCTGTCGCTCCTCCGACGTCGTCGGCACTACCTGGAACCCCCCCTCCAACAGCCCATGCTTCATCATGACTTGTTTCTCCTAACTTTTTGTTTCTCCCAACTTCAATTTCCATACTCTTTATTCTATCAGGTATGGGAGAAAGGGGGAGTCAGAGATGATTCTTCAGGACGTCTATTGCCCTACCATGACTGACAAACCTCCGCTCCAGACTACTACTCAGATCATCCATCTTCACCGAGCATCGAGTTCTTCGTCAGGACATATACTTCTTTTACGACCCGACTATTTCTCCGCGTTGGACTTCTTCTACAGCGATTATTCTCCAGGCACGACAGAGATATGTTCCGGTGACCTGCAGGCACGGCAGAGATACGTTCCAGTGACCTGATATCGCAACGGCTCTATAGGCATGACAGAGATACGTTCCGGTGACATGAAAGCCGCAAACCCGTCCTCGAGCGAGGTCTTCTACCAACAACGGACATATGTTCTTATGATGCATCGTGTGAAGATGTGATGTATACTTTTTCTTTTTGTTACAAGCTGTAGTTTTTTCAGCTCCAGCTTGAGGGGGAGTGTTAGAGTTATTAGATTTACATTTATGTTTGTAACCCTTCGGGTTCCATGACCCCCCGTGACCCTTCGGGTTCCGTAGCCCTCTGTGACCCTTCGAGTTCCGTAACCCTCCGTGATCCTTCGGGTTCTGTAACCCTTGTACTCTCTGGGGTTTTCTTTCTATATAAGAGACCCTAGCTCTATGGAATAAACATCTCATTCATTTCTCTTCTCAACAGTAAGGGTTTTACATAAACATGATTGTACACGCACGCGTGTACTCGTGTATGTTGGGGTAGTGGATAGAGATAATAAAAGTGTTGTGTGCAAGGGAATGTAGTACGGCAACAAAATCTAAAGATGCAATTCTACTGCATATGCTTGTGCGTGTGAGCAAGTGGATACTTGAATAAGGTCACGTTTCACATGAGTCTGTTCCTTGTTGGCTCGTAGTTACCTCTAAGCTTTCAAACAATGTTTAACAATTATATAGCATATACCGAAAATATTTTATTCACCAACCCTCTTCTTTTTCTCTGATATATATATTTCTAATCGAACATGAAAACTAAAAGAGAGGAGATAAGAATTAAGTCAATCACAACATGTATTATCTAAATAAGTGAAATATATAATTGTTTCTTGAGATGTTATTTTATCGATGGAATGCAGTTGACCTTCACATCATATCCTGCCCTTAACTTGAGTTAAAAGAGCCAGGTATAGTATTATGTTAAGTTTCTTATCATGAAATATTCTTAGTTAGTTATATGAGCTAGAGAACCATCATGTATGTCATATCTTTTGATATCCTGAAAAATAATTATAAGTCCTTTAGGTATCAGACCACATTTTTGCTTAAATGAGCATTTTATTATGTATTACTTGTCGATACCTTTCGAACGAGCCCAAGAACATCGAAATTCGAGTTCGTATGCAAAAGTTGCGCGCATTTGAAGTTCGTGATTTAGTAAATGGATCTTGATCTGGAAGACTCAAATTTGAAAGGAGGCAATTGTACCTCATGTATCATGGAAGCGCCAGAGTTGGATCGTGGCTAAGAAAAACAAGATTTGACATACAAGTCGCAGTAGCAGCATAATTTAAAAAAATCGATGGAACCACATGGCTTGGAAACTTTTCCCAATCTGTTCCATAAATATCACACAAGTATTAGGTTTATCTCTTGAAGCATGATTGCGATCTTCTAGTCTCTGAGTGAAGAGACTCCTATCATAAGTCTGATCTACTTGAGACAACATTTGTAAGCACGAGGATGAGCAACATGACTTCCGCAATTCACGAAGATGATCTGAGTTGTGAAGCTCCTAATTTTGTCACATGAAATTCTTATCCTTCTTCAAGAGCGTGGGGCACCGAAGAAGCGTAACCTCCTTGAATCGATCGAATTGATCCAGCAATATGACGGTAGGGCGACTAGTACCATGGACTCCAAATACTAAGGGCAGGTGACAGCCACAAGGGAAGAGGAGAGAGGGGGGTATGCGGTATAGATAGATAGATAGAGAGACCACATTTTCTCTTATTGTGTTGTAACTTAAAAGATCTAGGGTTACCTCTCTTTTATAACAAATTGGAAGATTAGGATGCACTTTTAATAATAACTAGCGTATGTGCCCGCGCTTCGCTGCGGATTGCAAGAAATAAGTCCATTTGCTTAATTGAAAAATTATAAAATTAAATAAGATAAAATATCTTTATTCTATTACCATTAGTAATAGAGAATGAAACACTTTATTTTGAATATCATTCAATATTACATAAAAAATAAAGCAAACTTAAAATAATATTTTTTCTAATGTAATTAGCGAGTAAAACTCTAACTAACATATCAAATAAAATAAATATTATATTCAAAAACCCCATAATAATTAATTTTCCTACGTAATAAATAAATAAAATATTAGAATAGCAAATCATGATTTTTTTTAAAAAAAAAAGTGAATAAAACATATTTGAAACAATTCAATCAAGACCCAAAAGTAGCAAATCATGTATAACAACTGTTAGTTGATGATTTTAATCCTATGCAAGTTAATTATCAAAACATGCAACCATCAATAAATTAAAATAATTATATGTATGTTTAACAAATTAGAATTATTCACATGCATCATACTCAATCAGCTAATAGCTATATAAATATCATATGACCAACTGATATTACATACATTGAACATCAGAAGATACATAAGAAGATTTCTATCTTCATGAACGTTCTAACCAATTATAGACATTATAAATAGACTACATTTAATTTCTATCCTTCATCAAAGAGGTAGATCGAAATTTGTTACGTATGTGGTAGCAATCCATATTCTTGAGAAGATATTATATACATCTAAAATTCTGGCTAAGGGAAGACTTATTATCAACTTGGCAACAACAACATACACATTAATTCAACTTACCCCTTTTTTATAATAGCTAAATGTTTATATATTTCATCTTTTTTTATAAGAGCTAAAATTCATATATTTCATTTCAGATATGAATAGACATGTAACCGGTTGTCGACATGAATTGTAAGAGATACTTTACAATTGATGGTGGCATTTTCGTCACTCATTTTGAATTTGAAGAAACATAATAGCAGCGCTGCATATACTTTCACCTGTCGGTAGGCGAAATCCTTTCCCATGCATATAAGTGGGCCTGCCTGCAGATCGCAATGGAGTTAACTGTATTAATACAACTTTAGTAGCTTAAAAGTACCAATGATTTTTGTAGAAAGAGAAAACACTGGCAATGATAATTAGGTTTGAACATTGATCTTGTAAGCGTTGAAGATAGATTTTGATTTATTTTCTGAAAGACCAGTGATTTATAAGGATTTCAGGACATAATCGGCTATGTTCATTGAGCAATCTCTCTGGGAAAAAAACTTGAGAATTCTCACCCCAATGGGATTCCATTCTGCCTATCGTGTACATGTGGTAACCCATGAAGTCTCCTTTCCTCGAACTGAGCCCATCTGGAAGTATATCGTCAGACATGCATATCTTCAAGTCATGAATATAACAGAGATACAGGATCCACGTATCTCTCTCTCTCATTTTAGTCCATTACACTAATTATGTATAAGTATAAACTCAACCACAATTAACATATTGCTTAAAGTATATAGAAAGAAAAGTGAGACTAAACAAAGGGATTGAAAGATGTAATCTCGAGGTTACATCCTCTCAATTTCCTCTTTAATTATGTCTTTTTCAAAAAAACTGCAAAGCCAACATCGTGTATGTCATTTTTCATGATGATTTTTATAGCCTCCTTAATCTCTAAGGTGACTTTCTCGTATACAGAAGGATGCTTGCGTAGCATATAGATGAACCAAGAGAGCGCTCCAACATTTGTCTTTCGCCATGATGACGAAACTTAGTAATACATCTCTGATATGTCATTGCTGATGGAATTATATACCTAGCTATTGTGCAATTTTTTCTAGTTTCTATCCTTCATCGAAGAGGTAGATTGGGCTGAAGTGTTTCACACCTTTGTTCATTATCAATTGCACCAACCTCACCTTTGTTGTCATCTGTGATCAGTTGAGTCAGTAGAATTTCAATGGCAGGATTTGCGCACTACTTTGGGGGTCTACACACGAAGCATCATATCGTGTTAGAACAATATACGCTGCAAATATATATATATATAGTTATGCTCAACAGAATGTATATGTTACCTATATATGCATGGAAGTCGGGTTTCCATGTTTCAATCCTTGCATTGATGCTCTCGGGACTGTCCCCTTTCGGTCACGTTCCTATGCAAGAACAACGATTTCAATTTTTTTAAAAAGGATTATATATGATCTTATGGGATCAAATAGAAGGAAACCATACCTCGAATTTGCCTAAATCTTCCAGATGAACCTCACCTCAATGCCTATGTCCAAGTAGATGTCGAGGATCGTACCCACGATTGATGGAATATGGAAATTATTGGTTATAATTTAATTGGTGAACTCAATAGATATCTGAATCTAGTTTACTATAGAAATTAAACATGAAAATCCTTTAAATTAAGATTCTGCATCAAACACATCAAGAACATAAACACAACATCCAGACCTCTCAGCAGAACACAATTGAATTATTAAAATTATTGAAACACCCAACAACTAAAAAAAGATTACCAACTACTTACATCAGGTGCCAGATGGCACGCCATATGGGCTTGATGAAGCTGATTCACATATAAAGGGTAATGATGATTTGACGGTTATTATTGAAGGGGGGAGGGGCATCCAATGAAGGCTGTAGCGTCGACTGCCTCTTCCCCTTCTGCCTTCTTTGATGTTATGGGCACAGGTCTGAGGCCACGACTATGCCCGTGACAGTGTTGTCTGCGCAAGCGCACCTCAAGTTACCTGCGAGAGGGAAAGAGCTCGAGCATGGGTTCATCTAAACATTAGTGAACATAAAAAAGAGGCAAATGAGTGGATGTTTTGGGTTCTCTTATATTGGGGAAGAAAGAGGAAGCTCCTCCGCACGAACTCCTTCTCATCGTCAGATCGGAGAGTGACGAACGGGAGGGTGGTCCTTGCGCTGGCATCGAAGCGGATGCCCGCATCAACCACCTTGTTGTCGCAGAGGAGCGCAACAACATGCAGTCAAACTCATTGTCACCGAGCTTCCCGACGAAGGTGGAGCGGTCGAACCGAGATGGGACACGACGGTGGCGACGTTGGCCGAGGCAACATTGGAAGCCTTGAGGAAGGCGGGCATCTCGATGGTAAATGGAAGAGGATATGAAGGGAAGCTTGGTGAAGAGAACAATGTGTGCTGGGCGATTTGGGGGTGGGTGTGTGTTATTGACATATGTCCGATGGGTGGCAAGGGAAGAGAATAGGGTGTGCGAAGGAGTGGAGAACAGGGGGAGGGCCACGTGTCTCAAGGAGGGAAAAAGATGGGAGAACCCAGCTTTAGTATAGATATAGATCATTGGTCAAGATTACATGTGGCTCCAACCACAATTAGGATTGAGAGTTAATAAATAAATTATCAATTATAATTTCAAAATTAAATTAGAAATAAAATCAATCTCCGTGAATTGGATTAGGAGCGAGAGATAGAGTTCTTCTTGGGGGGGCAACTACCATGGTGGCTCCCACCATGGTCGTCTCACCCTAATTAGTAGTGGGAGCCTCTTCTTTCCTAATCCTACTTGATGTAATATTTATTAAATCAAATCTTAATTCATAGAAATATTTTATTAATTATCACCGAATATATTTCAAATTCTTTGCGATGATTGTAAATAGACCATTGACAATTATGAATCATATTAGCCATTCAAAACTAAAGGTAAATCACATATTTGATGGCATAATGTGAATCCAATTCACATTAATTTTGATGTTGTGAATCTCATTCACAATTACCTCTCTTTAGGATAATACGGATCGCATCCACACTATCTAAGATTAATGTGAATAGATTAGCCATATTAATCATATCCAATTAATTAAATCCAATTTAATTGTCTTAGATGTCTCTCTGCACATATCCAAATAATGCGAGTTATATTCACATTAATCCTGATAATTAAATATAATCAAATTATCTCTATTTCTTTTTATTCTTAAATACTCAAATTTATCTGATGGAACAATCCTTGAACTCTTTTAAGGACAGTGTGCCTTCTCCTCAGATACCTGGAGATAAGGATAGGACGATTGTATAAGCAATGTATAGTGACTTGGAACGTGAGATCTAATCTCATTTCTAGATCTAAAGGGCCACCCAGAGATGTTTGATCATGTCAAATATGATACCCAATTTTTTCATTGCAGAATCCAATTCAAATCTATGTCCATCTTTGTACCGAGAATGGATTGATAATTCGATGAGTGGAGTCACTAGAATATAAACATGTTTCATCATTCCTTCAAAATAGAAGTTGTTAGTATCATGATTGTATACTAATTGTATCATTATTTTGATGATAAAAAATCTTTGTGAGTACATATAGTTCTGCAGATTCCATGGTAAGTTTACTCCAAGTTTGGAGCACAAAAGTTGTAGGCGAGTTGAAAGATGTGGATAAAGTGAAGAAAAAGAAGAAGAAGAAAGAAGACTTTGTAATATGCATACGTAAAAAGTCTCAAATATACATGCATGTGTATCATGTAACCTTCCTGATCTGATTGATCAACTGCTTTTGATCGACCAACCTAATTGACTTGATCGACCATTATCGATCGACCAACCCACTTAACATGATCGATCACCCTTGATCGACCGGGTGCCTTTTATGATTGACTATAATTGAATGGAAATATCTAATGGTTATTTTATGATCGATCACCTTGATCTACATGATCGATTAACTTGATATGATCGATCACCTTCCTTGTAGGATCAATCATATTTACCAAATCTTGATGAAAAAATAGATTTGTTTCCAGCATCTATAATTTTTGATAGATTGTCCCCCACTACTATAATAGGACCATAGACTTGTTGAGAATACACATTCTAAAGAAAAGCCTCTCTCTTTCTCAAAGCTATATTCGAGGCTATCTTTCTCACTCCCTACGTCAAGATCACATATTAAGGGTCAACCGTCTACACGCTCGATTTGCAATTCAATTATTTATTACAGAGTGTATTTTCCTATACTCATTATTTGCATTGCATATGTTTATTCGAAGCTTTTATAGATTTTTGTAATATTTACTTTACTACTATACTTTAACACTTGGAATTTGATCCAAGGTGTACACAACACTTCCAAATTGTGGGAAAGACTTCGGTGTGTGATCCAAAGCAGTTGTAAATGGTTGAGTTATCTGTGGAAACATAACTCGAGATATTGGAATAGTTCTTTGACTTGGTTAATCAAGAATCCAAGTCAGGTGGCTCAGGTTGTGGCTTTTTAACCAGTGTGATTTTCAAGTTAAAATAGTTGTCTCTTGTGGTTGTTCTTGTTCTCTGACTTGCTTGTCTCTTCTATGGTGATTATTATCGGTTATATCTGTTTATTGGCCATAACATTTTGTTTTGCAATCCAGATGAACTCATATTTGGTATTTGAGCATGGTTCGCGTAGACGATGTAACTAAAATACGTACTATGGACACCATCACCAACACCAATGAAGGACAATCAATGATAAGACCTCCATTGTTTGATGGTACTAGCTTTTCTTATTGGAATATCCACATGCAGATTCACTTGAAAAGCATGTGATATGGGATATGAGATGTCACCGAGAGTAAATATCAAAGACCTAAGGGAACCATTACTGCCAACAAGGAGAAGAAACTGACAATAAACAACTCCAAGACGATAAATAGTTTATTCTGTGGATTGAGCGTGGAAGAATTCAATAGTATCTACATGCAAATCCGCTTACAAAATATGAAATCAACACACCGTGACATATGAAGTTATGTCAAAGCTGAAAGAAAGTAGAATCAGTCTATTGCAATAAAGATATGAGCTTTTCATGATGAAAGAAGGAGAAAGTACCATGGAGATGTATACTCATTTTATGGAGATTGTGAGCACACTTTAAAATTTGGATGTAGAGATAAAATAAGCAATACTCATGAAGAAGCTCCTTAAATCTCTTACGGATGAGTGGAGGACCACAACCATGGCGATTAAGGACGCAAATGATTCATATACACTTCCTTTAGATGAGGTAATCAGAAAGCTGCTGGACATGCGAGCCCACGACGAGCCATTATGCAATAAATGTTATTGCAAATATCATTCCCTGATTCGAAATGAAGAATAACTAATTTGCATAATAGGCCCCTTAGTACAATTAGGGTTAGACTTGAGATAGGAGGTCTCTTCATTTAGAGACTCGATCGCAACCACGCTTCAAGAGGCAAACCTTATACCCGATAATGGTTTAGATGAAATGATCCGAAAAAGGTTCTTGGATCATGTAGTTTCATCACATTAATTTTTTTTAAATTCTGCTGCATCGAGCAACTAGTGCGACTAGTTGCTCCCGATCGCATTCGATGCAATCCACACGCTTCCGTGATGCACTTGAGGATCTTTCCATATCCTTTAAGTGGTATCAGAGATAGGTTGGAGGTTTTGGATTCAATCCATGAATCTAAGAAGATTTGAGCTCGTTAGGGTTCGTGAAAGTTTTATCGCATTTTAATTTTCGCAGCCCTATTTTGTGATAAATTTCGTCCCTATTTAAAACATTTAAACATGAAATTTTAAATCGGATAATGTTTCCCATTAATTGAGGAAACAATAGGATTTGAGTTTGCGTGATTTTGAATCCGATAACTCAAGATATGATCATTTTAATGAACCTATATCACTGTTTCGGGGTGACAAATCATAGCGTAATTAAGGAGTTAATTACTATTCTGAAATGCCTAGAAATGCCATGATTGTCGCTTGGATTCTGCTAGTAATCAAATTAGTAAACTTTGGAAACTTACTTTGCTTAATTTGGATTTAAAATGAATGAGATATGCTAATTTTAGTAAGTGAGGGTCACTGTTGGAAATTGCATACTTAATCATCAACCATGTGATTGTTATTTAATTTTTATAAAAATTAATAGTTAATTTCTTGAGATAATTATTGATAAATATTAGTGAAATATTTAAATATGATAATTATTTTATTAAACGACATTGCCTTAATCAATAATTAATTAGATTTGATCTAGATCACAAATTGGTTACATCATACACTTTCCAACAAACATGTTGCTTGAATAGATTGGGGATTTTTTTAGCAAATCTCCTTATAATGTTAATCAAAATAGTTTTGATTATTATTTTATGGTATAACTTTGATTGAAAAACCGATTATCATCTCAAGTACAAAGTGATTGACTTGGCATTATTTTTCCCGAGGCGGATATGGTGTCTAGTCGGAGAGCGTTGGGGTAGCAGGTTGCACCATGTGCAGTCTGTCCCACTCCCGTTGGTACTGACCATGACAGCGGGTAGGGAACGGATAATGATTGAGAGATCATGATGTATTTTTCTAATTATTAAAATTTGAAATAATACATGTTTGAGATAATACCATATTTTCAAGTAACATTTAAAAATATTTGTTGGATATTAATTAGATCATTAATTTAATATGATTAGATTAATTGAAATCAAATTAAAACTATAACACTCTATTATGAATAGAGTTGTTATTTCCTTTGGAAGAATTAATCATAATGAATATGATTTATAATGATTAATTAGAATTTGAATATGAGATGGAGGATCACATAAGTGACATCCATGGTCTCCCGTCAAGGCGACGGTTTCCGTCACCAGGGATTGTATGAGGAGATGTCTGTCTGAAGTGACAGCTCCTGCATACAAGCACATCTGGATCGAGCTCTTTACTTCTCGAAAGAGTAAGGTCATATGCGTAGTGACCCCAATATCGGTTCCTCATATTATTGGGGCGATATTGGATTGCACATAGCGAGTTCTAATCCTGTTGACGGTTGGTTCAATTAACGACGGGTCAACATCACCTTAGGAGTGGTGGGCTCAGATGTTAAAGACCGAATTAGGAATGTAAGTTTGACTTGCAAGACGGAATGTATTCCCACTTCTTTTTATCCGAGTTACAGTTTCTCATATTATTGGGATGCAACAAAGTTAGAAAGGAGATCCCAGATCTTGTTGAGATATAAGTATATCTCTTACATTGAAAGTGATTAAGGGAATGAACTTTCAATGTTGACAAGGCAAGACAACTTTGATATAAAAATTCCTAAATTAAAGTAAAATGTGTATATATATATATCTATATATATATTTATACAAATTTCTTATTTCAGATAATCCTTCATTAAACCCACTCAATAATATATTCAATAATAACCAATAAAATATCATGGATTGATCCATAATCAAAATATTGTACTTGCAGTTGGACACATATTGTATGTGGTTGCAATGTGCAAGTTTCCTCATAATAACGAGGAATGATAATTAAATTGACAATAAGACAACAACCTAGAGTTTGTATGTCTCTGTAGTCTTGATCTATCATCGAATGTACTTTGGAAGTGACATATCGATGATGATCGTAATTGTCAAATAATCCTAATAAAATCTAAGAAAATGTTCTGGCATACATATGTGCTTTCGACATTTAATCATGAATGACATGGTTCACTGCAACATGCAGAATGGATTCTCTCTAAGAGATGATGTATTCAAATGTTTGAGTACCTACCTGAACCAAAGTCTTTAAGAGTTAAGATGTATGTAGATATGATGAGTGTCATTATCCTACTATCTATACTCTAGTCATTCATGAAGATTCATAATATTCATATTATATGAATTGAATGAAGCATGTATAAATGTTCAAATATATTTATATTGACATGATTTGATTGTTGGGAGATACAACTGGATCATGTGTGACATGATTTGATCAATGACGAATATTAACATAATTACCTCTTAGTTTCCAAGGTATATATAGTAGAGACTACACTATATATCCTTAATAAGGTTCCATGCAATTAAGCTGAAATCTAGCACAAGAGAGTGCCACTTCATTAGGAAAATAAAGGATGGTATTGGATGCCCACTTTATGACCTTGAAATTCTTAAAAGATCTCATATCTAAGGATGCGATTCTTAGAGGATGACTCTCTTTAGAATCGAGATGAAAATGAAATGAAAGAACTCATTTAATCTTGAAAAGATGATGAGGCTCCTGAAATTAGAAACTAAAGGGATAATTAAAGGTGAAATACTCATACCCCTTTAAATGAGTTTGAGGATGGATTCCATGTATCAGAGAAATTTGACAGTGATCGAACTTCATGTGATGAAGCTTCTGTAGATCATGACATGGAAAGATGGATGTTTACAATTAAGTTTAAAGTAGACTTCGTATACAAGTGTTGTATATGGACCCTCAAGGATCCACCTATATGGGTAAGACCCATTAAGGTGTAAATGGATCTTCAAGAGAAAGAGGGAACCTGATGAGAAGGTAGAGACCTTCAAAGCATGACTCGTAGACATGAGCTACACACCGAAGAGAAGAGATCGCTTGCGATGAGACTTGCTCTTCAGTGACCATGCTTAAACCCATCAAAATATTGCTAACTATAGCTACACAAGTTGACTATGATATCTTCGAGATGTGAGTCAAGATTGCATTCCTCTATGAGTACCTCTCCGAGGATATTCATATGAAGTAGCCCCAGGGCTTCATAGTTGAGGAAAGCAAGTCGTGCAAGCTGAATAACTCCATCCGTGAACTCAAATAAGCTTCTTGTAGTTGGAACATCAGATTTAATGAAATCATAAATGTTATGATTTCAGATAGAATCTTGATGAACCATGTGAAGCTTAGTAGGAGTGCCATTGTGTTCATCGTGCTAATGTAGATAATATCCTAATCATCTGGAATGATATAAGGATAATAATAAGTATTTTATACTCTGACTATTCCATATCTTGATAATGAATGCCTCTTAAGATCTTAGTTCTGAAAGTGTTCACAAGCAAAGAAAAGAGGGCACTAGAACCGTCGCATTAGTGGTACATCTTGGACATATTCCCTTTTTTGCAAAATTCCAAGAAAGGATTTTTCCCTTAAGATGTGGTACTGACCTATCTGAAGGATAGCACCTTAAAGAGTTGAGGAAGTGAATGCTAGAACTGCTTGCCCTTGTGCATCAACTATGAGAAATCAGATGTATGCCAGATGTGTACAAAAGCCAGATGTCTGCCATGCAGTGGGAGTAGTAAACTGTTACTATTCCTACTATGGAAATAAAACACTTGATTGCAGTGATAACAATATATTCATAGATGGCAAGACTTTAGAGATAGTGAAATCTAAGTCTTTTCTTCAAGAGCTTGAGACTTTATAGATGGAGATCTAAAAGGTCTTAACCACGGATACCTTAGGAGATAGAGATCTCCGGGAATAAGGGTATTCGGATAAGGATAATAGAAATTACATATTAGTTATAATAATTATCGAGCTATAGTGTCAATGACACTATAACTAACAAAATTGAGTATTGGTTGCATAAGATGCAACATTCGCATTGGATGCGAGCACTGTTACTGGGGATATGCATCTGCTGTAAAAGGGCCTGGTGTAGTTTCTTGGGAACATAGTGACTGATCAGCTTACCTAGCTATTTTTCTAAATAGCCTATGATTGTAACATGAGTGCGGGTTTAAATGATTAGCCCATTAATGGCTCTTTGGGCTAGTGGGAGATTGTTGGACATGTGAGCCCACAACGAGCCATTACGAAATAAATGTTATTGCAAATATCATTCCCTGATCTGAAATGAAGAACAACTAATTTGCATAATAGGTCCCTTAGTACAATTAGGGTTATGTACCATGGCCATCTTAATGATCATACAACTGTTAATTCAATTATTGAATCATAAAGGCTGGTGCTTGGATGGATATCTAAAGAGTTAGATTGAGGACTCATCAAGCACCATCAAATTATTGTTAAGAGATGATCGCCAACTTGAGTAGGAGAAGGCAATCCTTTCTCATTTGGTTGATATCTGACCGACCTCTTGATGTAGGTCATATGTATGGGAATAGAGATTTGGAGGTGTCAGATTAGTTAGGTTTAAAGAGTTGACTTAACGAGATCGAGATAACCAAAGACCTATGTCGTATGCTGTCATGATATAGGCTTGCATCCTCTGACCGGAGACAGATGTCTTATTATATGTTTGAGTAAGTACATTTGGCAGACCAATAGGTTAATGACCTAACCAAGGTCTATACACCTGCGTGCTGGTGTGCATGCAAGGGCATATGAGAATACAGTCTCTCAAAGGGATCATACAGGTTCATTGCTGAACTGGAAAACATGAGCTCACTCATGAGATATTGGGAGGAATCAAATTCTGTACGTGGTCATCTTGCTTTGGAAGCTTGACTGAATTTGTAAGGTTTGATATATTCTTTTGGAAAGTATATGATCAACACCTAGGTATGATATATGCTTTTGGAAAGTATATGATCGATACTGACTCACAATGATCGAATGAGAACCTTAATGATAAAATCCTGAAGGAGGCAGTCTAAGAAGAGATCTACAAATTCGGATTTATTCTAGGTCTTCCAGTGTGCAGGATGTACATGTATTAAGAATGCCTGAGGGTGAATTGTATAACCACGACGCTTCCATTCCGAGGGAGTGATGAAACAAGTCTGGATTTTAGTGACTCCTCTCATAGAGAAGTAATCTGATCTTATTCCAAATGTTGGACATTGATCTAAATGTGATTCAGATGTAATGAGAAGATTAGATTTGCGGTCTTGATTTAATCAAGCATCTATGGGAGGTCCGCAAGATCTGGATTTGAGATGTGATCTCAATATCCAAGTCACTATACATGGAACAATACAATCGCCATGTCCTTATCTCCAAGTATCCGCAGAGAAAACGCATTATCCCTGAAAGAGTTCATGGATAATTTCATTGTTGATATATGTATCCGAGCATTGAGAAAATGGATAATCAAATGTGATTTAACTATCATGAATAATATGAATTTGATTATATTATAAGGAGAGTTATATAAGATAAATAAATGTTATTTAATTATCAAAGATGTGAATAATGTGAATGTGATTCATATTATTTGGGCACATGAGAATAAGAGACCTAAGATGATTAAACGTGATTTAATTACCATGGATATTATTAATGCAGATAGCACTATCCATATTAATCAGATATATTATAAATGTGATTTATAATATATTAGAGAGAACCTATTGTGATTTATATTTATCAATTAATTATTGATGTGAATTGGATTCATTGGATGATTAATTGCAGATATAATTTACATTTTGTTTTGTGATGTGAATGTGATTCACATTTTTCCAATGGCATGATTGTAATATTTACAAGATAATTATGAATTATTCTTGTGAAATAATTTACAACAAGTGTTGTTGTAAATCTTGGAGATATCATGAGATAATAAGATCTCATGAGATAATGAGATCTCATGAGATATTGAGGAGATAGACCCGTTCTCCCCTTTGTTTAGGGATAAGGTCAATATTCTCATTATCTCCAAGACTAGTCAAATGATTTAAATTTGAAATTAATTATATTGATTTATCAATATAAATTAATTTAATTTAAATCAATTGTTGTTGTGTTTTTACAACAACATCATGGCCATTGAAAGAAATACAAATAAATCTCAACCATTGATTGTGTGTTGTCCATGGATTGAGATCCATGGACTCCCAAAACCCTATATAAGAGGATGCACCCCTTGCTCTTCGAGTAACAAGTTTACAACATAAACTAACGCTCTCTCCCTCTCTCTCTACACGTCAAGACTCTCTTCCTCTCTCTCTCTCTCTCTCTCTTATGGACGTCCACCATGGAGCCATTGAAGAGATTCGCCATCGCCACAGCATCGTCGTTATGCTGCCAAAGTATTTGCTCATGGATCTCCATCTCCTTCGGTGCACCTCGCTCATGAAGAAGACGTCGGAACTCATGTGACGAGATCAGGAGATTCACCGCTTGGATCATCAACATGGACTGCAAGAAGGACGCGTCTCATCAACGCACTCGCAAGCGTCTCCTCCGTCGGATCCGACTTTGAGACAGGAGGTCTCTTCATTTAGAGACTCGATCGCAACCACGCTTCAAGAGGTAAACCTTATACGTGACTGTGGTTTAGATGAAACGATCCGAAAATGTTCTTAGATCATGTGGTTTCATCACATTAAAAATTTTAAATTCCACTGCATCGAGCGACTAGTGCGACTAGTCGCTCCCGATCATTCGATGCGATCCACATGCTTCCGTGGTGCATTTGAGGATCTCCCCATATCCTTCAAAAGCTCCTTACCTACAAAGTTGAGAAAGAACAGAAAATGGAAGCCATTGCCTATTCAAATGATTTAGCAGATTCAACCTCTAATGAAGATAAAGAGGAAGAAATAACTTTTAGCACTCATCATTTCAAGAACTATTTAAAGAACAAAGAAAATTGAAGAGGAAAAGGAATGATGCAAGAACAATAATTTATTACCACTGCAATGAAAAAGGATACATCAGATAGGAGTGTCTCCTTTTCAAGGGAACAAAAAGAGATGTCAATACAAAGGAAAGGTCTTTCACATTATTTCAATAGAACTTTGGTATAAGCAGTGATGATGCCCGTGTTGAATTTGTCATAAATCATGATTGCAATGAAGAGGAAGGCACACGAAATGACAATGAGGTAAACTTACCTTATGATGAATTATTTACTACTTTTTTTAAGAATTGCATGATATTGTAGAAAAATTGATTAGTAAAATAAAGAAACCTAGTAATGAAGAAAAAGAATCCCATTAGAAAGAAATTACTTCTTTAAAAGATGAAATTAGTATGTTAGAAAATAACAACAAAAATTAACGGATGATATTGCCAAGTTCACTAATGGAAAAGAAAATTTGAATAAACTATTATGCACTCCTACATAAAACTCCACTAAATTTGGAATATGATATAACATACAAACCGGCATCATGCATCTAGCATTTATCCAAAAGTGAATTAGGTATGGACTCTTAAAAGTGAGGTAGAGAATTACAAAGCTAAACATGTTGGATCAAAGAAAAGGGGATACCAGAAAAATTTATGCAGGTGGAGGAAGACCACTGAGAGAAGAGCCATCAAGAAAAAGCTACAGAGAACTCCAAATCATGCATGGTAGTTTACAAGAAGACCTCGAGCAATGAGAAGTAAAGGTCTAACTTGGACAAACTGCAAGAAAGAAGACAGAAGAGGTCCCCATGGATCTTGTCATACACTCAACGGAGGGATGCCGCCATCGCCATCATACTATAGCTACCCTCTTTGATTATATGGTACAGTCTTTCCACGTTATAATTTTATCAATAGTT
This sequence comes from Ottelia alismoides, assembly GCA_037367405.1. Taxonomy (NCBI): domain Eukaryota; kingdom Viridiplantae; phylum Streptophyta; class Magnoliopsida; order Alismatales; family Hydrocharitaceae; genus Ottelia; species Ottelia alismoides. Next base: position 291,207 of record JAZKJV010000825.1, read on the forward strand.
ATGCATCATATAGTTCACTAAAAAGGGGGAGAATTATTTTTCAAAAATAAAATATTTTTCAAAGGGAAATTTATTAAGGGGTAAATATGTTTGTATTTTTGAAAGGGGGAGGAAAAATATTTTCAAAGAAAAACTTTTTTAAGATGAAATCTTTTTAATATGCCAAAAGGGTAGAAGGGGAGATGTTAATCTCCAAGTTTTATTTATTTGTCATCATCAAATAGGAAGAATGTTAAAATCTTGATTGCATACGAATTGTATCATTATTTGGATTATAATATCTCTGTGAGTATAGATAGTTGTTTAGATTTCATAGCAAGTTCACTCCAAGTTTAGAGCACAAAAGATGTAGACAAACTGAAAGCCGTGGAAAAAGTAAAGAAGAAGAAAGAATTCTTTTGTAATAGACAAATGTAAAACGTCTCAAATATACACATGTATCATGTCAGCATATTAAATCCAATCCCTATTGATCGAACCTTCCTGATCTGATTGATCAAGGGCCAATGATCAACCAATCTAATTGACTTGATCAATCATTATTGGTAGACCAATCCAATTGACCTGATCGATCACCCTTGATCGACAACTGCCTTTTATGATTGATCACAATTTGAATGGAAACCTCCAACGACTATATTATGATCGATCACTTTGATCTACACGATCGATCAACTTGATGTGATCGATCAACTTGAGATGATCACTCATATTCCTTGTATGATCGATCATATGTATCAATTTTTGATGATTTCTTTCTACATTTATTTCCAACGGCTATATTTTTTTTAGAGATTGTTCCCCACCATTATAAATAAGACATGTATCAAGAGATCGGTCGGATGTCAATCTTTGGAGTAAGGATTGTCATTTACTTCTCATGTTGGAGATCCTTTCTTGACAATCACTTGATGATACATCGAATCCTCAATCTTTCTCTTTAAACCCTGTACTAGCCTCTACGATCCAACTTTTGGATCAACAATTGTATGATATCAAGATGGCCTTGGTATATAACCCTAATTCTGCTAAGGGACTTATTATGCAAATTAGTCATTCTTCATTTCAGATTAAGGAGTGATCTACAATAATTATATTTTATAATGGATCGATGTGGTCTCGCATGCCCAACAATCTCCCACTACCTCAAAAAACCACTATGGGTTAATCTTTAAACCCACACTCATGTGTTAATCATAAGCCATATAGACAACTATCAAAGTCAGCTGACTATTCACTCTGTCTTGACAATCTATGCCAAGTCCTTTTACAGACTTGCACATCCCTCGATAACAATGCTCTCATTTAATGTGGACATTGCATCTCATGCAATTAATACACAATCTTGTTCAAGCAGCTTCAATGCTTTGCATCTTTCTAGTTTTAGTCTTTGGCAACATAACTTAAAAAAAATCATAACCAGTTAAGAATTTTTATTATCCTTCATAAATTACACTTATGCTTGAAGATCTCCATCTCATTAAATTAAGACATAGTCTCAAGTCTTTTAAGATTTCTATAGATGAGACTTTGAGATCACTATCTCTAAAGTCTTAAGTCCTTGAAGGCAAGACTTTGAGACCACTATTTTGAAGTCTTGTGTATTTGAAGATGCTTTTATTAATGTAGTTAGGTGTTTTATCTCAACAACAGGGTTGGTAACAATCTCCCACTACATGACAAAGATATGATTTTCATACATATCATGGCATACAACATGATTACTATAGATGATCCACAAGGGCATGAAATTATTGCATTTACATCCTTAACACTTTGAGGTGTTATCCCTTTAAATAGGTCATAACCATATATTAAGGAATGAAGCCTTCCTTGGAATTTCTTATGTGGAATCTGTCCAAGTTGTACTCATGATGTGACAATCCCAATGCCATCTTTTCTTTGCTTTTGAACAACTCCAGAACTAAGATATAAGAGGCATACTTGAAATCTTTTATATCAAAGGTATGGGACGATCAAATTATAAAACATTTATTATTATCCTTATATCATTATAATGATTATGATTTCATCTACATTTAGCACAATGAACACAATGTCACTCCCACTAAGCTTTACATGGTACATCAAGATTCTATCTAAAATCATAGCTTTATTATTTCATCAAATCTGATGTCCAACTATGAGAAGCTTTGTTTGAGCCCATAGATGGAGTTCCTTAGCTTGCACACTTTGCCTTCCTCAACTATAAAGCAATGTGGATACTTCATAATAGTATCCTCGTTGAGGTGTCCATTAAGAAATCATTCTTGATTTCCATATTCTTGATGTCATAGTCAAGTTGTGTATCTACAATCAATAAATTTCTGACGGGCATAAACATGGACACATAAGATCAAGTCTCGCCGCAAGCGAATCCTCTCTCTACATGTAGTCATTGGTCACAAGTCGTGTTTTGAAGGTCTCCACATTCCCATATGGATCCATCTTTTCCCTTGATGATCCATTTACACTCAACATGTTTTACCCCTTTAGGTGGATCCTTTAGAATCCATACACAACATTTATGCATGTAGACTACTTGAGATTTTATTACTAAAATCCATCTCTCCATGTCATGATCCTCCGATGGTTCATCATATGAAGTCGGATCATTGTCAGACTTCTCAGATACATGGAATCCATACCTTCTTGGTGTCTCACCGCCCTTAAAATGGTTAGAAGAGGTATAGTGTTTCATATTCAAATATCCTTTTAGTTTCTAATTTAGGAATCCCATTATCCTATGAAAATTCTATGAGATCCTTTAATTCATTCTTGTTTTAATTTCTTGAGGAAATCATCATCAGAGAATCATATCCTTAGGGATGAAATCTTTAAGAATCTCAGAGTCATAAAGTATATATCCAATACTATCCTTACATTCCCAATGAAGTAGCACTCTCTAGTGCGAGATTCCAGTTTACTTGCATCCATGTTCTGTCATGGACCAAGCAACCCTAAATCCTCAAGTGTCTAACACTGACTTGGGTCCAAATCATAGCTCATGAGGGATTTTGGGTACATATTTGCTTGGAATCTTATTAAGGATATACATTGCAGTCTCTACTGCATATATCCATAAACTAAGGAGTAATTATGATAAGAATCATTATTCATCTAATCATGTTCAGCATGATCATGTTATATCTTCCTGCAACTCCATTGAGTTGGCGTATATATGGAGGAAAGATATAGGAACAATATTCCTTTATCTATAAGGTATTCTTTGAATTCACCAGATAAGTACTGACTGTCTTGGTCAGATCGAATTCTATTCATCTTCCTTTTAACTCTGGTTCTTAACCAAATCCGTGAAATCTTTGAACATTTCAAGGGCTTCTAACATGTAAGGAAGAAAACTCATATTATGAATTATCATTAATGGGCATCACATGTCATAAATGTTCGTTATGTTATATGTTGAATCTCGAATTCAACAACATTATATTGATTATTTAACCCTATATCTTAGCCTATTTAATTGATCATACAATTAGTTAGACATACTTAACAAAAAAAATCTTTGTAGATAATAATTAATACTAATTTCTTTAAATAGATAAAGTCTCAATTATTATATATATGTATCTATATGTTCTCTTTATTTTCCATGTTTCTTACATATTAGAAATCGAATAAAATAAATGCAATATTGTAAATAATACTATGTATATATGATGTATTTTGATTTTGGATTCCACATAAAAGTTATAGATCTTAAAAAAATAAATAACTTTCATGTTGAACACTTTTTATTTTGACTACATTTACTATTTTATATCTATTTTACTTTATCTTTTATATTTCTTTGATTTCTAATTGGACTACATGGCCTCTTCTGGGCTAGCCACGTGGTCGGCCCTTTATTCAACCTGCCTTCCATCTCAACCATCTAATCAAGTGATCAATTGGTCCTCAACTTGCCACTCTCACTCTCATATGGAGCGTCTGATCAACTGATCAGATGCTCCCCATTCACATACTCATGCCTCAATCTCTATCTTCTAATCACAAGATCAGACGGTTAAGCTTCATCGCACCTTGCAGGCGGTTCACCCTCTAGGTCACGCAATCCTTCACTGATGTTCCTTCTCCATGCAACTACTTCCTCTCCACGTGGCCTCTGCACCTTCTTTTGGTACCAATCGTGAGCCCTTTTGTTCCTCTTCTTCGCCAACCACCTCACTACTGCCTCCCACCTCAGCTCCATCAACCACCAGTAGTTGAAACCACTACTCTAACCATTGTTCCTTGAACAAAACGATGATCATGGATGACATTCACCCTTAAGCGAATCTCCTTCGAGCCATTTCCCTGCTTCTGGTGAAAAAGACAGTGAGAATGATCGAGCGAAGAATGAGGTTAAGCTCCAGTGAGACCCACGATTGCTGAATCATCTCGTGACACCTTTAACGCTACTCAAGCTTCACGCCCTTACCGTGCATGTCAAGTGAGGAACCCGAAGCTTCAAATGCTAAGCAAAGAGATGACAAGAACAACAACAACAGATGGATTGTCTTCAAAATCTCAAGAAATTAACTTAGTGAAGATTATCTTGATCTTAAATAATTTCACCGTAAAAAAGGTATGGTACACTCACAAGACATGGTTGCCGAGATCCAATTATTGAAGGATTAACGATTCAAAGTGTGTTCTGATGGTCGTGCCGGCAATCTTTTGGATTATGTGAATAGAAAAGTGATCCAATTTTTGACGTCGCTATCCTGGAAAAAATGGATAATACACATTATTCTCGTAACTACTACTTTTTTTTACACATTTTTAAAAACAACAAACAAACCTGAAATATTAATCTCCTCCTTTTCCATCTTTTACTAACGAATAGGAATGGTGATTAAACTCGTTTACTCCTGATTCCACATTCCTTTTCCTTAAGTAGACAGATTATAGCGTAATTATTGCATTGTTACATTTTTGAAGTTTTGATACAACATTGAAATTAGATCTATATTTCGAAGACTTTATTTAATTTATTTAACAAATTAACTGTTTTTTAAAGGACAAATAAAAGGTCTAGACAATAGAAGAATATGAGGCTATTTAATTAAGCATATATATATATATAGAGAGAGAGAGAGAGAGAGAGAGAGAGACTGTGGTCATAGTATAACGAATCCAGAATTAAGAATGATTGAAGTTGAACCAGAAGTCGAATATGGATTGAAGCCGTAGTTTTTGAATATGTTGTCACACTTCAACGAGAATGCACACGAGGAGCCTTACGCATTCCTTAAAGACTTTGAGTTAGTTTGTACTAACCTTAGACATCCCAAGGTTAGCCAGGACTATATTAGACTTAAAGCTCTACCTTTTGCCTTGAAAGATAAGGCGGATTATTGGATGAAGAATTTAGGGGTAGTTGTAACTACCTATACTCAATTCAATAACTTTTTCTTGACGAAGTTCTGCCCTTTGAGTATAATTAACTTGATGCACGAGTTTCTCCCAATTACCGAATAAACCTTTTTATGATACATGGGAGCAATTCAAGGATTTATTGCAGAAGTATCCTTGTCATGGACTAGAGCCTACCATCCTTATTCAGTTAGTATTCAGTGCCCTCAACCCTAAGGTGTAGGGTTTAGTTAGTGCTGCTTGTGGAGGCAACTATGCTTCATGTGGTGCGGACGCTGTCTGGAAGGTGTTCGGGAGGATGGTCGAGACGAGTAGAGCACATACCACTAGCAGAGCTCATACAGAGACCCGCATCACATTTCTATCTAAGGATGGAAAAAGGAAGCTGATTTCTCTAAATATTCGATTCCCAACATGGGAATCATAGCAGATAAGCTGACAATTGTAGAGAGGAACGACAAGAGGATGGATGAGTTGGACATCAACTTATCCAAGTTACCGAAGCAGATGGAAGAGCTAACAGAGAGGGTATCTAAGTTGAAGATACCTACCGTGACTGCATATGCTGCTCCTTTTATCAAGTACATCATGTATATGAATGATTGATTTTAGGGCCACCACAACCATAAGTACAGGATCAGACTCTTACTCACTCATATCAGCATTAGATACCATCAGCGAAGAATGTTACCGAGGAGCCTTACCAGGTGTGGAAGGTGAATGGTGTGTGGCACGCACATGACCCTCTCATGTAGGGAAGTTTGGATGATCGTCTACTTTACCAGCATCCCCAACTTTTTACAATACATCTTTCACACCTATACCTCTTCCATCACAATAGATTCTGGATCCTACCACTCTCAACTCGAGGAAGAAACAGTCATATGTCCATTAACAGAAGTACCAGTTGGGCCAGCAAGGCCCACAAGTTCATCATCCCCCATAGCAACAGTAAGGGCCAGTTTTCACGTGTTCCTTCTTCTTCTTCATAGCAACAGTTACCTTTGTTAGGGCCCAGCGGTTGTTAGTGGTAGATTCTTGAGGAGTTGTGTTCCAACAGGAATGAAGTACACGATGTGTGGGTTAAACTCAACTGCTTATCCAGTCTACAAGATGGGAAGCCTACACTATCTACATCCATTCACACCCAGGTTCAGACTAACCCCAATAGCCTTAACCAATCTCACTTGTAGAATTAGTATAGTCAGGTATATTACACATACTTACTTAGATCTGAGCATGAGATTCTTCTATTTGATTATGTTAACCATATGTCACTCAGGAGCAGAAGGGCTGTGGTCGTACCTGACCGGGCAAGGGACATGGATGGGGTCATTTCTGAGGCTCTACCTGAGGAGACTTCAGAAGATGAGGAGGACATGCAACAACAACAACCCCTTAAACCAAAGAGGACTATTGGCAGATAGAGAAGAAGGAGTACAAGAACACACCAACAACATGGAGGAAATTCAGAGTCTACGGTGACTTTGCACCTTCGATTGAGGAGGATGTACCTGCAACAGACATCGCCCAACCTATATACACAGTTCCAATTTAAATTTAAAGTTAAATGTAAAAGATTCATGTACGAAGGACACTGAATTAAGTAATAAAAAAAGCATGTTTCAGTTTACGATTCAGAGTCTTCATCTACTTCTTCTACTTGTTCAATCCCTTTCCCCCGTACTCTAAACGCAGGAATGCACTTCGTTAAGAACATTCAAAAAGATTATCCGTATATGGCATGATTCTATAAAGATAATATCATGGTTAAGATTCCATTTATGAGTATGTGACCAGCAATCCTGGATTTCAAAAATACCTTAAGGTGTGATGCACACCTACTAGGGTAACCAGGAAGAATCCAAACAGTTATGTAAAGACACACATCTTATCAGTTGCCACAACTTATTGTCTCAAGAACCAATAATTGCCTAGAAAGAAGAGAGACTTGGGTGCATATTATGTAGTAGTTATATAGATGACACAATGTTTTCATGCACTCTCCTAGATAGGAGTTCTTCTATCAATCTGTTACCTTTGCCTTATATGAGAAGATGGAGTTGGGACCACTTCGCAAATCTAGAGCACTACTCCAGTTCACTAACAAGTCCATGAAGAAGAATAAGGGCGAGGTCAAGAACATTCATCTCGATTGAGGGACAAGAGTACAAAGTGGACTTTCACAGTCCATGAGATGGATATACCCAATCATTGAAGAGACTCAAATGTCATCCTTGAGCGTTCTTTCCTTAAGATCCCTGGAGCTTCCTTTGATTATCAGACAGGGAGGATGAAGTTCTGTTCTCCAAGCGGAGAAGTGGAGCTTAAGATAAAGCAGACGAAATGACAGTGACCTAACTCCGAATCTAGTATATAATTCTCTTCATCATTTGAGGCAGATTGCAGAGTTGTTAGCAGTTGGAATATGGAAACAAAACCCAGCAGTACTGAGCGAGACCCTCTCATCTGGAGAGGACAATGTACACGATGCAGTTTGTGAGATGTTGCCTGAGTTCTTAAGCTATGCATCCCCTATTCCCTAGATGATCAAGAGATCCCTTTGGATATGTGATGAATCCGTGATTCATCACACTAAAAGATGAAAATAGAGCTTCATTCCCGAGAAATTAGCTGCATTTCATCATTTATTCTGCACTTTTACCATTCATGCACTTAGAATTAATACTTGCATTTTAACACTCATAATTGCATTCATAATCATCTTCACATTTTCACCTAACTTCATGTATTTTTAATTAAATCATGCCAACTCCAATTGACATGAAATCGACTTTATTGTGTACATATTATTAACAAGATTAAAGGAAAAATATAAAAAAATGGCTAACTCAAATAATTGGCCCGTGAGACAAAACCCTAATTTCAGAATAGACAGACTAAAACGCGCACATCTTCCTCATACAGTGTCCGATTTTGGTCTACTCACTTTCAAAGTAATATACATTCAAAGATCTTCAAAACAAAACCAATTTCATAAAAAACGAGCTCATATGTGAAAGTTGGATTTTGGTCCTCTTTTGCGCATTATGTATTTTAACGGTTTTGAAATATTTTATGTACATACTTAACCCTTTTCTTTTATTTCTTTTTCATTTATATTATTTGTTGAAAATTTTATTAACATTTAAAAAATCCAAATCTAAAATAAGATTGAATCAAAGAAACTGACCGAGTCTGAGTGTCCCTTGTGAGTATGTATAAATATCTCTCATTTTCCATTTTATTTTATTTTCCTATTTCCTTATTTATTATAAATCCAAAAAAGTGCAGTAATATGTAAATAAGTGTTATTTATTTTATCGCATTTTCTCGATCTTTATCTTAATTAAAAATCACAAAAAAATTTACAAAAACCCAAAACATCGGTGTTCTATGTACATAAAATACCCCAAAATATCATTTTGCACAGATGACCTCTTTTGTTCTTGGTCCCTTCATGAAAGTTGAAGATCTAATCGGACGAGCAACTTTCGTGAAGAAAAAATTTCAATCCAAGGTCTCCTTCTATTTCTTTTTTATTTTTAATTGTTTTTAAATTTTGAATTTTTTTGGGGAGACACGTGGTGCCTCTTGGGGCAGCCACGTGCCAACCCCACTCGTTCTCTCTCCATCCGCCGACTCTCTCTTCTCTCTCCCTCTTTTTTCTGTCTCATCACGTACGTAGAATGTGACATCCCTCTTCTCCCCGTCACATGCCCAACACGTGATTTATTCTTCCCCCCTCGTCACATGCCTCTCACATGAGGAACCCCTTTGTGCCTCCAGCCGCCACTCCCTTGGCCGCCCGTTGCACGCCTCCTCCAACTGCCCCCATCTCTTGCCACCGAACCTCCACAACCATCGACCACCCCTCTCCTTATGCACTTCGCGGTTACCCTAGAACTAACCCATATTTAATCCCCTACGTTTCCATCGACTCAAGTATCCGCCATCGCAGACCTTCAATCCCCATCAGAGTCGAGACGCGTCGTGGGTGGTGACTGCCCCACGCCCGTCGGCGACCACCCTCTTCCAAGGCGAGATCATACAAGCCTCCTCCTTCGCCATGGAGTCGAGGCAAAGACCAAGGAGGAGGGCCATCACCCACTTCCAGACTTCAGGCGACCCCCAAACCCACTTCCTCTGCTTTTTCTTTCTTCTTATGTTTTCATCTTTTCCTCTGTTTCCTCTGTTCCCTGTTCTTCATCTCCTTCTACTCGATCAATTCCGCCACCTTCGCCTCCATCATCAGCCAACTCCATCCACCAGCACCCGTGCGACTGCCTTCGCTGCCAGTGCCTGCACCTCACCGCAAGCATGGCTAGTCTCAGCCAACGCAGCTGGTCTCAACCAGCACGCAACTGCCACCGCAGTTCGCCCTTCATCGTTGACTCCTAATTACTCGTCCAACCTGTGTGATCTTCTCGCCCTCCGCTCCATCATCACCAGCCACCTCCATCTTCGACCGCTTAACCCATGGTGCGTGCATGCCAGCAATCCTCTACGCGCGCACCTCGGTCAGTGTGTTTGCCATCGACATCCAGATCGAGCACAATGCCTCCGCATCGCCATCTCTGCCTTCCCGTAGAGCTCAATCGACCGGACTCCGCCCGCTGTCATAGCTCGCACCACTGCCCTCTGTCTCCTTCGTCCAGCTCGCGCGGAGAAGTACAACCTGCCTCGATTTCATCGAGTCTGGGAAGAAGAGGAAGGAGCAAAAGCTCCTCACGTGTAGGGCCATCTCTCGTTTGGAGTTTTGCACTAGCACCCTCACCATTTTGAAGAAGCACAAGAGCATCCCCGCTAGTGGACAACACATGCGTGGCGCGGGTCAATTGCGTCCGAGCCCCCGATCTTCTGGAGCTCACATACGGGTCACGATCCCTGTGGAGAAACCAAATAAAACCCCTCGAGCTTCATGAAAATACCATAAGGGCCCAACCGCTCAAGCAGGCACGTGCTACGCACACACCCTAGTGGAGAATTGCACAAAGTTCCCTCCGGGTCAAGGTAATTACAAAAAAGGTCCCTGTACGTCAATCTTTTATTTACTTTATTTTGTGTTTTTACACTGAAAATCCTCTGTTCTGCATTTACTTTGAACCTAAATTCTACATTATTTTACTTATAAAAAATAGTTATTTTATTGTTCAACTAATTCTTTACATTTATGGCATATGCTTGATATTATTATGATATGTGGTTAATTAATTATTAATTTACTTGTGAACAATTGCATATTTTACCCATTCCGTGAAGAAACATTCATATAAAACTAACCTAGTTTTAAAATTTGCCAAAAATTCATGATAGTTAGAATTAGTTTACTTCTGTATTGTGACTAAAAATCATATTGTTTGCACACATATCGAGGTCACAATAAAATAATCTATGATTCGAGTTATTGATTTTTAATAGGTCATAAATCAATTATTTTTAGAATCCAATAATTTTTCTGGATTCTTCTCACATAGACTCATCTAAGATAATTTTATTTCTATGAAATAAATTGATTTTGTATTTCTTAAAAATTAATTGGCTCAAAATCACCTAGTTTGTATATTTTATTTATAATTAATTCATATTGCATCCAGAAATTCCAAAAAATATACAATAGCCTAATTTCATCATATTTCACATTCTGGCCAAGTTTGAGGACTTTTGAACTTGATTTTATTGCAAATTACATTTTAGTCCCTGAACTTCGCTAAATTACATTTCACTCATTAGATGCATATAAAAATACAAAAAATATCTTCCTTGAAACCTATCTTCGAAATTGATTAAAAACCATCCTAAGGAGATATGACCTCCTTGAGTTCGACCTTGGACTTCCAAAGTAAAAAAAACTTGACCGCTCACTTTAATTGGATAATTAATTAAGTGGCCATTTTGATTAATCCGAGTTTGCCCGACTGTAATGAATGATTTAAACATTAATTACAACAGATTAATCATGGCAAATTTTGGGTTTCTCAAATGGCGTCGTTGCCGGGGAGGCACGACTTAGGTTATTTTTAGAAAATCAAGTTTTTAGATTTTCCACCCTCGGGTAGTCTGTCCTGCGGTCTTTCTTGTATTTATTTCTCTATTTTCCCAACATTTTTATTTATTTATTTTGGTTTATTTTTTGTGAACATCTCTCTAATATTTGATCTTTTATTTTTCAGCGAAGTACTCGGTGGACTTGGAGCGGCCTTCTTGGAAGCTGACACAACTCGAAGCGACCAGGCGCACAGAGAATATATTTTTAGAGGGAGAGTGTGTATGTATTTTATTAAATTATAATTGCTCATTTCCAGCGGTTCTCGATCGGGTTCTCGCATGTGTAAAAAGACTAGACTTTTTCTGTGGTGTGTCGAACGTGTTTCACTCTCCGTTGAGGGTGGGGCCCGACTTGAGTGGTTCGTAGTCCTAGATTTGCACCTCGGTTATTAGAGCTACTAGGATTTTTGTGCTCATAGTATTAGGACCACACTGCACTTAATTATACGTACTTGATCGATTTTCATTTAGCCAAATTCAATTGTTCTATCACTCGCTAATAGACATTCATGTTCTAGGTGAGATTTCCCGTGCTTGCATTACATTTATTTTTCTAGGGAATTTTCAATCCTGTTTATCATATTGCACGAAGACTATGAGGAAGTATTGTAAGTATCCCTGACTCAGCATTCATCATCGTGGTTCCCGCTACGCTGCTTTTTCGATTCTCCCTCAGTTTTCATTCACATAGGAATAAAGGAAATTAGAATCCCTGTGTAGACATGTATTGTTCCCTACTCAAAATTCAAAGTGATAACCAAATTAAAACAAGGAGACTTCTAACAGTATTAACTAATTAAAATCAAATTAATTTGGACATCATTGCTTGCAGGAGAGTAAACCCATCATTGTTTGAATTTATTTGCAAGTGAAAGAGGGACGAGCACTAGGATAGAGCTAAGCCAGGATTTTTAGATTGACTACTAATTCTACAAAAATGATTAACTACTTCTCAGAGAGGATCTACGGGTAATCGGTAAATGGTCCGGATTTCCTTGGCAGAGTGGGTGGTTTAAAGGACACCGTGTAAGGCTCCGTCCTCAAGTAACACATAGCCGTATTTATAAGGTCCGTACTTACTCCCATACTGGCTAAAAGTGAGTCCAATTAGTTGTAAGAATCGGGCCTAGCCTTTAGGGAAATACATGCACCTAACAACTCATTAACTCTTTCAAAATTTGCATTTGTCACCAATTAAAACTGATAAGATTAATTGGCCGAACTTTGCGGCTTTCACTGAGTTGAGTTGGTGAATTTAGGATTTGTATTTGCGTATTGAATTGTGTGACAACACACTTGCATACACAGATCGTTGTTTCACGAATCAATCTTTACCATTCTCTTCGAAGATGTCGGAATATTGGAATTCATACCCAGACTCAGTGGGTCACGCTCACATGACAAATTCCCAATCTTCATTTCCATTTTCTTTTCAGAGGAACCCTCTCTTTGAGGTAGTTCCCCCCAAACATTATTCTTTCCACCCACCTGCCCACCCTTGGTTGAAACTTCGAGATACAGACCGCTCACAGAACCGAACACATACTATGCAAACACAATAGAGCGAGAAAATTCGAGGATGAATACAAGCGTAATCGACTTTGATATAGGAACACGATTCCCGATTGCGTATGATAATTCACAGGTTGAACCATCCTCTACTCATGATTATTCATGTCCTGAGTATGATCACTTTTTCTTTGACCATACAGATGGCACCCAAAGTCAAGGAAATGAGACCCGTGACCAGACCCTGATCACATAAATTGTCTATTTCTTGGTTCAGGAGAAAATGCCAATGTCAGGGCATACTGAGCATAGTCACTCAAATCTGAGTCATGAGATGATAGTAGATGACATAGCTCAGATCAATAAGAGAACCGAGGTTTTGACGGAACAATTTGATAATATCATCCAAATAATAAAGGACATGATAACCAAGCAAGAGGAATCGAGAAGATCACTGAGCGAACCCGAATACATCATGTGCCTGATTCCCACAGACAAATGCCACACACACCTAACCAGTCTACTAACCATCTGACTCTATTGGAAATTCCAAAAAAAATAAAAAATCCAGAAAATTCGAAAAACTCAGACAACATCAATATGGAAGCATTTTGTAAAAGTCTGATCTTAGAGCTTCCACTAATCAAGGCCATAGAGTATGTACCCGATCTTCAGAGATTTGTGAAGAGTCGATTATCACCCAAGAAGATGGGAAAGAAAAGACCTCGAAACGAATACCATCTAATTACTATGGTCAATTCAGTGGTGCTAACCCAAACAAGCAAGACCCATAAGGTCAAACAGTTGACCAAGGTGACCTGTGAATTTGAGAATATTGAGTTTAATAATGCTGGGATTGACGACGATTCTACCATGAATATCCTCCCAAAGTCCGTGTTTAACTGACTCGAACTCAGACCGCTCAAAAAGACCCGAGTGATCGTTCCGTTTCTCGATCGATCCACAAAAAGACCGAGAGGAATTTTTTCTATCGTCATTACTTTCCAAGGTATCGCACATAGAGTGAACTTTATTATCCTGGACATTGAACACCGAGGAGATTTATCCGAGTCTCCCATTATTTTGGGAAAGCCATTTTTGTCTTCCGCTAGAGCGACTATCGAACAAGAAACCAACAATCACGACATAGAGGAACCCTCACATGCCCAGACCTCCCCACTTATCACAAACATAAGCAAAGGAGAGACACCTAAAGAGTCAACTATTGAGGATACAAAGGTGAATGAATTCAATCGAGACACTACAGATTCATCACACCCGGACATAGTTAATTCGGATTTCCTTGACCATTATTATGAGTCTGCACACGCAAAGCCAACTGAGAACACCCGCCTACTTGGGTCGTGGACTGACCTTACAAGAATATTACAATTTATATGGAGACTCATCTGATAAGGAACCTAATGACACGGAAATCGATCAGCTAAGATGGAAAAATAATCACAGTATCGTTGTTCTCAACCAATTGATTCGGTCAACGAGAATATATATATACAACCACTTTAAAAAAATCAATCAATGAAAAGTAATGTAAGCGGTCTTCACTATTTAATTTACCTGGTATATATTCACAGGGTCGAACACAAGGAGCACGATTGAAAACTCAGCAGCCAAATTTCGAAAATTAAGGATTTTTAGTGGTTTTTTATTTTTCAATTTTCTTATTTTCAAATGAGGAACAATATGCACAAGAGAATAAAAATACACACACCACACTCTTTTTATATTTTTAAAATAGTAAAAAATGCTCAGAAAAATCCAGAGAAATTGTTTTTGAGTTTTAAAGCCTTTGAAATATTTTTGATAAATTTTATATAATTTTCAAATGTTTTTGTGATTTTATAAAAAATCAAACAGTGTTAAAAAAAGTAAACAATGCACAGCCTGGAGTAATATGCAATTTAAAAATATTTTAATTATCCAAAACTCCTGGAAATTATTTTTATGCTAAACTATAGACAAATATCTATACACAAAAATTGAAATCACTATTTTTGGATTTTTCTACATTTTTTATGATTTTTATAAGAATTTTGGTATTTTGTAATTTTTTTGGGATTTATAAATAATTAATGCGTGAAAACTGATTAGAAAATAAAAGACACTGAAATGCACCTAATCTAATTTTTTGGAATTTTTAGAGCAATGTTCGAATTTATATGATTTTTCAAATTTCAAGCAGAGAAAATGACATTGTTTTTTATTTTTTAATAATATCAAATAAAAATAAAATGTAATAAAATTTTTATGCAATGATCAAACACTCATAAAAAATATAACATGATTTTTGGAGAATTTATTGACCATGTAAAACATTTATTTCAGTATATAAGACATGCAATTTATTTGTCTGGATAACATGAACTGAAAAGTACTAATTCAATGTTTGTACATTAAAAGATAACAAGAAATAAATGAGAGGCAAAATTTGCAGTTTACCCAGTGCGTGCGTGCATTTCACATGAAAAAAGGTCTAGTGGGGGATCGTTTTGCAAATGCCAGAATTTTGGGGGTGCTTGACGCAATTTGCCCAAAATTAGGGCTACAATGGAGTTCTCTTCTTCGTTCCCACACCCAAAAGGGGGCCCCACCCCTGTGCTTCTCAGGCGGCTGGGCGAAGGTCGGTATGCGCACAGGTTCACGCGGCCGGTGCCGCAGAGGAAGAGTCCGCGCGGGGGCACGAAGGATTTGGAAGGCCGTTGTTGGCGGAGTCGGTGGTCGGTGGCTAGAGCACGCAGCTACGCGGGCGGATGGGAGCGACGATCGCTACAGGCGCGACCACTGGGCCGCGGGCCTCGCGGTTGTGCTGATTTTTTTTGTTTTTTTGTTGTTTTTTTTGTAAAACAGAATCAGCAGAAAAACCTTTTATTATTATTTTTTAATTTTTTTAAAATAGGAATTGCATAAATATTTTTTAATTTTTAATTTTTAATTTTTAAATTTTTATTCCTACCAAACAAATGTTAGAAAGAAATATATATTTTTTAATTATTTTTGTTTATTTATAAACAAAATACGATGCGCGAACTGGTGTGGATCTGGCGAAGCGGGAGATAGATCCAGATCTTCGACCACCGTGCGTGGTCGGAGATGCGTAGTTGCACGAGGTAGAATGGAAATGAAGAGGTCACAAAAATAGTGTAGATGATTGGAAATCAAAGGCGGATCATGTTGTGATGAATTTTTATGATGCAAACTATGGATTTAAAATCTACAGTGAAGTTGAAAATGAAACTTGTGCTACGATTATTCTAGAGAAATGAGATAAAAGTTGGATCTAACCTGTGGGAGGCGAGCACCGTGATGGCCTCGCCGACAACCGCTCCGAT
The DNA here is from genome assembly GCA_037367405.1 of Ottelia alismoides. NCBI lineage: Eukaryota > Viridiplantae > Streptophyta > Magnoliopsida > Alismatales > Hydrocharitaceae > Ottelia > Ottelia alismoides. The sequence goes on from JAZKJV010000825.1 coordinate 307,493, forward strand.
GTCACTGAACGGCTCAGGGGCTGGACTCCTCTATCGACCGATGGGATTTCGGGAATGAGGCTCCTTCTCCACTAAAGATTGATCAAAGAATAATGAAGGAAAGTAGACCCATTAAAAAGAAGAATAAATCCCAAAAAGGAAACTATGTACAAAAAGGGAAGTTAATTAGTGGTTGTTTAAATAGATAAAATAAATTAATTAATAAATCAAAAATAAAATTCGTAATTAAATAAAATAATTAAAATATATAATTTACAAAAATTAATTGGCCACCTTAATGGTGTTTATTTAAGGTAGAAAATCAAATCTTATATGGTAGGTTTTCAAATCAAAATAAATAAATAAATAAATCCAATTTTCGTAATTATATTAATTTAATTAATGTTAGATATTATTTTTTGGTGATCTTTTATATAATAAAATTATTTATATACAAGTATTATATACATATAGTACAATATACACATGTACAAATAAGGAAATTATTTCTATTTTTTTTAAAATTTTATTTTTATTTTAGTTTTATTTTTTTTATAATGAAGAAAAATATTTACATTTATTTACATTATGTATAAAAAATAAATATGAATAAAGATATACAATAAATAAATGGTGAAATTGTAAAAATCACCCTAGAAAATCGACTTTTCAAGTAACTCCAAAAATTTTGAAACCATGGCCATTTTAAAGATAATTTAATTTAGAGTACAACAGAAGTGAGTTTGATTCAATTTGATTTCGTATGGAGCCGGAATTGATCTTTTAATTGTCACTTTACGGCTTTTTCTGAGCGTGGATACTTTTATTCTATACATGATTTTACTTTGCAATTATTTTTATTATTTACAAAACATTTTTATTTGTAATTTCTGTTTATAAAAATACTTAATTTTAAGTCAATTTATATACAAATAAAATCGTATAAATTTTGTACAAATATACAGGGAATAAATTCAAAAATAAAAAGGAAGAATATTTACAAATTATTTTTGGATCAAAGACCCTATCTCCCCCTATTTTATTCCTGGTCGATCAGGTCAATTCTTGACCTTCTCTCGGTGTTCTAGGCAGTTTGCATTTATTTCATAAATACATCTTTATTTTTATTTTTTTTTATTTTTTTATTTTTTCTTTGCCTTTTCTTTTCTTCTATATTATTTTATTTGAATATAAACATTGTTAAAAATGCATATTAAAGAAATGCATGCAAAATGACAATTTCATGAAATTAGTAGATATCTATATGTATTTGACTAAGGAAATAAAGCTAAAATAAAAAATAAAGACTACGAATCGTGGATTCATCATTCCCCTATACTTTACCTTTACTAGTCCCTTAGCAAACACTTATTTGGAAAATAAGTGAAAAGAGAAATAAATAAAAGAAAAAGGAAAGAACTTAGACTAATGTTGATTTTTAAATTATCTTCATAAAATTGGAGTATAGAGCTCGGTTAGACCTTTGGATTGTTAGTTTGGCAGAACTTTATTGGGAAACGTGTTTAAGTTTCAACAACCCTCAAGTACTAGTACTCTATGGTCAGATCGCCTTAATTAGTCAAGTCAGAACAAATCTACATACACAAACTCTAGTGACTGTATATATGTACTTGTACGGTGTATGTGTATTTTGGCTCCCCACTTCAGAAATGGCAAAGAAACAACCTCCCTCAACAAGGTAACTCTAATCCCTTGATCTAACAACTCTTCCCTCGAGGAGCGAGGATATTCCCTTCTAAGTTTAAGTTCAACCAGCTCAAGAAGAGGGGATGGAGAAAAGAATAAACAGTAACCCGTGTAGTTACCTATCCTTGGATGCATGACCCGTGTAGCCAAGTCATCCGCTGCAAGCTTACAAAAATTTGACTTTGAAGCTCTTATTCTTTTTTTTTTCACTTATATATACACTCCGGCATGAATTTTACTTTTCGATCAGGCCTGTCCACTTTTGGAGATTCTGCATTTTTTTTCTTTTTTTTGAAAATGTATACAAGGTGCATCATGTACATATGGAGTTTTTCCTCTTGAGCTAGTAGACTGTCCCTCTTTTGAAGCATTATTGCAATCCCACATCTCCTGTCTTTAGAACTCAACTTCGCCAGACCAAGTTGAGGTGCACATCCCTCCCTAAAGGATGAAGAGAGGTTCCGCCTAGAAGTTCTACCCTCGTATGCTACTCCAAGCCAAGGTCAACTACCTCCTCACCACCTCATCTGTGTTGAGCCACGTGTAAAGTAGTGTGCAAGTAAAGCCATTATCTGCGAGAGTCATGTGTGTGTTGTTAAGTGCTCTATTTAGACCAATCAAGATGATATGTGAACATAGCCTTGTGGACTTGAAGAATTAAGTCTCAAGACATGGAAAATCCTAAACTCAGATCCTATAAGGTTCCTCTAACATTAAGTGGATTAAGATCTTAACTAAGATCCATTCTTCAATTTTATTCCGGACTAGTTTAAATGTCAAGATTACTCTGAAAAATGCTCATGCAAATGTGAGAAAATATGTACAATGCAAAGAGAAAAGAAGAGAGAAAAAGAAAAAAAATCTTTTTTTTGAAATAATTTTCTAATTTTGAACTTTTTATGGATTTTTGAAAAAATGATGCAAATGTAAAAAGATTTTTTATGCAAATTTTTGTAGACTTTTGGTTTTTATATTTTTTAGGGATTTTTTATAAGGGTTAGGGTTAGTAGATAAGTTACACATATTTACACGGGAGTGAGTTAATTATTTACAGGAATTAGGTAGATAAGTAATTTATACAAGTACATATATATAGTTAGATTTTTTTCAATTTTTTGTGTGATGCATATATTCCTCAAATTTATTTGAAAATAATTTTATAAATAATTTTGAAAACTATAGTCCAAAATAATTTTCAAACAAATTTACAAATATTTACAAACATTCGAAAACTATTTTACAAACATTTTTCAAACAGTATATATAGATTTTTTCAAAATAATTTTCAACCATTTTCAAAACATTTACAGATAGTTTTACAAAATAATTTTATTTCACATAAAGAAAAGAAAATTGTTTACATGCCAAAATATTTTAACAAAGGTTGAAAATATTTTTCAAACATTTTTAAATAGTTTTCAAAAAAAATTCAAATGGGTTTTCAAACTACTTTCAAAATATTTTTCAAAATATTTTAACCTTACTTATTAATCAGTATATACAAAATGAATTTTGAGGAAATATCCACATCTTTTTATTAATTTGTTTTACTTTATTTTATAAGTATTTATACAGTATTTTAGGCATATTAAAAATACGAAGGTATGAGTTATGGCTAAAGTATACATGCAATATATATATGACATCCCCTATACTTAGCTCGAACTATGTCCTCATAGTGATCAAAGAGATGCAAAGGAATACATAACTCGTGTTGAGTATTGGGAAGTGAAAAGAATACTATACTGCAATGGCGAATAAATGAATATAATCAATAAAGGTCGGTGACCCACCTATACTTAAGATCAAGTAATCCTAAGTATAGAAGACTGAACATAAGGGGAAAACCGAGGGTTAGAATGTCCAGTGTCTACCTCCCCTATACTTAGGGTAAAATATCTCTAAGTATAGGCAGCAAAACAGAGGTAAAAGGAATCAAAAGAATAATAAAAAATCTGACACCCCCTGTACTTAGGGTAAAGTACACCCTAAGTATAACATAATCACAAGATGGAGATGGGGTGTTAGACAAGAGAATGTATGATATGGACAGAATGGATCTAAACAATGGGACAATGTTGAGGTACCTCTCAACAAGCACTAGAATTTACGCCCCTAGCTGGGCGTAAAGGCTAGGACAATGTTGTATCAAGGTTCAGGACGACATCTGTGAGACGAATACCGTACCTGTCGTCGTAGTCTCGGTAGGGAAATACCGACGAGGTCAACAGAGTAAACTATGACACCCAAGTAAACAATCAGGCAGGTGTCTGCTACCGGGTAAAGATATGGGAGAATGAAATCGGGCTCCGGTAGCACAAGAGAAATCATCGGCCCAAGGTCTGAATGGAGTGACTGTATGGAGCCAAAGAAATTGAACGTAGAGAAGGAAGGTTCTGTCAGGGATACCTCCACGTCAATCACCGTATCGAATAGATAAGGAAGATCAAGATCATGAGACTCTCTATAAAATCGATATCCGACGCATGTAATGTAGAGAAATCAACAACATCATCGAATAGCTCAAAGATTGGCTCATCCTCGCAAGGGTTGTCGAGGAGAGAAAACTCAGATTCAGGAAAATCAGAACTAACCAATGGCTCGGACTCTTGATCCGATATATCATAATCACGTCCAGGCAGCGAAATTGAGTACAAGGGACATAATGCATCCTCCCACAGATAACCCTCAGGGAGTGATGCATGCTCGTCGGTAAAAGATGGAAAATCAGATCGTGACTGGTGATCTACGCTATTGTCAAACACCAGGTTCCTGCACCAAAGTAACTCATCAGCTGTAAATGGCATCTGAATAACCTCGAAGCATGGACATGCCGCTAGTCAACAACGCAGAAGCAATAGACATCTCAAGATCTAATTCTCGAACTGCAGCAATGCTGTCAATCATCAACTTCTCCAAAAATTTATCGACATCATCGAGTGGGAGGACACACGGGTCAAAGATGGGACTATCTAGGTTTGTCAAATCAAAATGGTGTCCCTTATCAAGCTCTCTATGCCGAGATGGATCCAAATGTGTATCTGAATCTGAGAGGATCTTCTGAAGAATGGAAACTGAATCAGCTGGACATGGACACTGAAATGACTGAAAGGACGGTTGAAACAATGTAGGCTCCTCCTCTATTTCTTGTGGTACTAGCAGATCTAGAATACAAGAATACTTGACATGAAAGTGCAGGACTGGTTCAAACTCTGGTTATATAACCAACGGAAACTCGACCAATGTCCGGCTCTGGGAACTCACGGTGGTGGGAAACACGTCCGTTATCTGAAATGTAGTAGAATCCACATCCTCTGACTGGTGTGTGCTATCTGAATTGGCATGAAGTGCCACACATTCAACTGGTTTCATATCTCCCTCGTGTGTTGTCCCAAGTAAATCATCTCGTGAAGGCTCTGAAGTTGACAAAGTGGCTGAAATATCTCCCAAGATGGTAAAAAGTAAGTCCATATCATGACTGTGGTGTGAACCACCACATGAGGTAACTACCAGTGCAATCTGCTCTGCGGTCATCTCCCTCATGGAGATCTGAACAAGGTCAGACCTCGAGATTCTGTGATTTGGAAATCTCCTCAATAGGTCAACAAACCTAAGCCATGAATCTCTCAATGGCTCCTGAGGGTCAACTAAAAAATCTTGAATGCAAGACCGCATCATATCTGCTCTACGTTGGGTGTAGAATCTCTACAAGAACAATGATCGTAAATCTCCCCACGTAGCAAACTTCCGTCCCAATTGTCGGTGCCAACTCTTGGCTGTATCATGAAGTGTGAAAGGGAAGGTCATAAGCTGTAACTCCTCAGAAGTGGTATCTGAATATGCTCGTGAATAACAAAAATCCTCAAACTAAGATATATGAATATATGGCTCCTCATGCACTCCCCTGAAAACTTCGACAGTAGATTAATGCTTTCTAAATCCAGAATGAAGGGTCTCAATGTAGAAGCGGACTACGCTTCCTGATCTGGGTACTCATCCATCATCCCAGGATAGAAGTCGTCTAAAACTCGTAACTGCTCCAGGTGATATCCTATGGAATGCACTCTCATCTCAGTAAGGTGATCACCCGTGTCTTGTATCTGGTCAATCTGAACTCTTCAGGTGTCTTATCTTAAGACAACATACCCGGAATAAGAAGATGGGTAGAGAGAAGATGGGATGTCGGTCGGAGTTCCGACCTCCCAAGAGAGTGGGCAGGAATGATGGGAATGAAATGAAGCAGCCGTAAAATCGGGCTGAAATGGAGTTTGGTCCATCATGAAGAGAGGGAAATGAAGGGAGGGAGGGTGATATAGTAGAGACAGAGTGAAGGTAAGAAGGGAGACAGAGGGTGACTGCTAATGATTTAGAGAAGATGATCGTAACTAACTCACACTAAAGACATCCAAACACAAAATCGTTTCATCAACTCTACGCAATATGAAGACCGTGAGATCTGGTCTTTTATCTTTTCAATTTTAGAGTTAGGTGGTCAAACAAAAGTTGTACAAACACTTAGGAGTCTTAATGCGATTTGGGCACTACTCCTTAGTGTGTACGCGAGCAATTAAAAGCAAATACAATGAGGGGATTGCTCTCCCATAATAATGATGAAACAGTTACGTTTAATTTTAATGGTCAAGTTCAATTAGCAGTCCCAATTTTTAATTTTTGATTTTCTCTTTTTTTGGATATTTTTCAATGAAATGACTAACGGGATTTCCGATTTCCTTTATTCCTATATCCACAAAACAGAGGGGGAAAACGGAAAAGCCAATGCACGAGAAAACATGGATGCAAATGCTAGAGATAGAGGTGCATACCTGACTCCAGCGCTCTACATGCAATATGATCCGCGCAGAAAAATTAAACTACTCTATATGAATGCAATGCGAGAACCGTACTAAACAGAAACTTCTATTATCGTGAAGCACAGATTTATTTGACTAAGTCCATGCAAGTTCTATCGGAACAAATATTCCCTTAGGGGCTTTGGACCTAATGCTACCTGGCTCAATCAAATAGAAACATAAATCTACAGGCTCAAGCATAAAAAATCCACATGAAACAAATAAAATAAAAGCGATAAAACAAAATAAGGAAAATATCGGTGAGGTCCTCTGAGTACACCGGTACTCAGCGAAACAGACCCCGAATAGTTCAAGTATCCAAATGTCCAAGTGTATAGAATAATCCTAAATTATTGCAAATCTTCACAAAAATTCTCTAAATAAAATAGTAGTCTTCTGCTCCTCTTCCTGTGATGGTCCCTTCAAAGAGTTCGAGCCGTATCCACGACGGTTCCTCGTATAAAAAGTGAAACAAGAGATGGTCAAAAGGTAGCTATAATAAATAGAGATAAAAAATGAAACTGAAAGTGACTACAAAGCTGTGCTCGCCGGCAACGGTGCCATTCTGATGATATGGAAATTGATCAGCTAAGATAGAAAAATAATCACAGTGTCGTTGTTCTCAACTAATCGATTCGATCAACGAGAAAATATATTTAAAACCACTTTAAAAAAATCAATAAATGAAAAGTAATGTAAGCGGCCTTCGCTATTTAATTTACCTGGTATAGCGACTAGGGTCGAACACAAGGAGCACGATTAAAAACTCAGTAGTCAAATTTCGAAAATAAAGGATTTTTTAGTGGTTTTTGATTTTTCGATTTTTTATTTTCAAATTAGGAACAATATGCACAAGGGAATAAAAATACACACACCACACTCTTTTTGTATTTTTTTTAAATAATCAGAAATGCTCAGAAAAATCCAGAGATTTTTTTGAGTTTTAATAGCTTTGAAATATTTTTGGTAATTTTTAGATAATTTTCAGATGTTTTTGTGGTTTTATAAAAATCAAACAGTGCCAAAAAGAGTAAATAGTACACAACCTGGAGTAATGTGCAACGTAAATTTTTTTTAAGTGCCCAAAAGACCTGGAAATTATTTTTATGCTAAACTATAGATAAATATCTAAACATATGAACAGAAATCACTATTTTTGAATTTTTCTATATTTTTTATGATTTTTATAAGATTTTGGTATTTTGCATTCTTTTGAGATTTATAAATAATTAATACATGAAAATTGAACAAAAAATAAAAGACACTAAAATGCACCTAATATTTTTTTGGAATTTTAGAGCAATATTTTAATTTTTATGATTTTTAAAATTTCAAACAGAGAAAATGACACTGTTTTTTATTTTTTAATAATATAAATTAAAAATAAAATGCAATGGAAATTTTATATAATGATCAGACACTCATCAGAAACATAAACATGATTTTTAGAGAATTTATTGACCATGTAAAACATTTATTTCAATATAAAAAGACACACAATTTAACAGTCTGGATAACGGGACCTGAAAAGTAGTTATTCAGTGTTTGTACATTAAAGATAACGAGAAATAAATGAGGGGCAAAAATTGCAGTTTACCCAGTGCGTGCATGCATTGTACGTGAAAAAAGCTATGGCTGGGGATGATTTTGCAAATGCTAGAAATTTGGGGGCGCTTGATGCAATTTCCCAAAATCAGGGCTACAATGGAGAGCTCTTCTTTGTTCCCACACCCAAAAGGGGGGCGCCTCCCCCGTGCTTCTCCTCGCAAGAACGACGACGCCATGGCAAAGGAGGAGGGTTGGCAAGAACGACTAAGGCGGTGGCGTCGGGCCGCAGGGCCGCTGGCAGTGGTGGTGTGATGGTGGCAGGCCGCGCGCACGTGACGCCTGCTGGGGCGACGCTAGCAGTTGCGACGGAAGACGCCCGTGCGCAGGCTCGCGCGACCGGTGCCGCTGAGAGTAGTATGTGCGGGGGCTGGAGATGAGCGATGGTGGAGTGGTCAGCGTGAGGCTGCCGGAGAGTATGTGAGGCAGCTGGGTGAAGGCCAGGACGCACGCAGGCTCGCGCGGCCGAGCTGCAGAGGAAGAGTCCGCACGGGGCCACGAAGGATCTGTAAGGCTGACGCTGGCGGAGCTGGTGTCGGTGGCTGGAGCACGCGGCCACAAGGGCGGATGAGAGCGACTACTGCTACAAGCACGGTCGTTGGGTGGCAGGCCTCACGGTTGTGCTGATTTTTTTATTTTTTTATTTTTTTGTAAAACAGAATCATCAGAATTTTTTTTATTTTTTTAAAAATTTAAAACAGGAATCACATAATCTTTTTTTATAATTTTTTATTCCTACAAAATAAATGTTAGAAAGAAATATATGAATTTTAATTATTTTTATTTATTTATAAACAAAATACGGTGCGTGAACGGGTACGGATGTGGCGAAGTGGGAGATAGATCCAGATCTCCGACCACCGTGCTTGGTCGGAGATACGTGGTTGTGTGAGGTAGAATGGAAGTGCAGAGATCACAAAAATGACGTGGATGATCGGAAATCAAAGGCAGATCATGTTGTGATAAATTTTTATGATGAAAACTATGGATTTAAAATCTACAACGAAGTTGAAAATGAAACTTATGTTACGATTATTCTAGAGAAACGAGATAAAAGTTGGATCTAACTTTAGGGAGGCGAGTTTCGTAATGGCCTCAACGACAATCGATCCACTATCATTGGACAACTCGGGGGCTTGGCTCCTCTATCGACAGACGGGATTTCGGGAATGAGACTCCTTCTCCACCAAAGATTGATCAAAGAATAATGAAGGAAAGGAGACCCATTAAAAAGAAGAATAAATCCCAAAAAGGAAACTATGCACAAAAAAGGAAGGTAATTAGTGGTTATTTAAATCGATAAAATTAATTAATAAATAAACTAAAAATAAAATTCATAATTAAATAAAATAATTAAAATAATTAAATTACAAAAATCAATTAGCCACCTTAATGGTGGTTATTTAAGGTAGAAAATCAACCTTATATACATGGTCAGTTTTCAAATCAAATAAATAAATAATTTAAATAAATAAATCCAATTTTTGTAATTATATTAATTTTGTTAATGTTAGATATTAATTTTTGGGTGATCTTTTATATAATGAAATTAGTTATATACAAGTATTATATACATATAGTACAATATACACATTTACAAATAAGGAAATTATTTCTAATTTTTCTAATTTTTATTTTTATTTTTATTTTTATTTTTATATTTAATAATGAAGAACAATATTTACAATTATTTACATTATGTATAAAAAATAAATATGAATAAATAATACAATAATTAAATGGTGAAATGGTAAAAACCACCCCAGAAAATCGACTTTTCAACCGTAATTCCAAAAATTACGAAACCACATCTATTTTAAAGATAATTTAATTTAGAGTACAATGGAAGTGAGTTTGATAAATTTGAGTTCGTATGGAGCGGGAATTGATCTTTCAATTGCCAACATCTACTCATAACTTGGTTCAGAACCCACTAACTTTTCACTTTGCATATGCAAGATATGCAGACGAGATGTAGATGACATGATATGTGGATGAATGAAAATGCAAGATTCTTTTTTTAGATGCAGAGATGATGTGCAAGAGTAAATAAGAAGCTTATTTTTTGTTTTTATTTTTATTTTTTTTTCAAAATTTGGTATACCTCCTATGTTACAAAATTTACAAGAGTTTTATAAGTATTACGAATTATACAAGTGTTATACAATATACAAGTATACATGCATTTAATTTTTTTTTACAAAAGTTTTATATGTATTATACACTATACTATACAAGTATTACGGCTTTTTCTAAGTGTGGATACTTTTATTCTATAAATAGTTTTACTTTGCAATTATTTTATTATTTACAAAATATTTTATTTACAATTTCTGTTTAGAAAAATATTTAATTTGAAGTCAATTTATATACAAATAAAATCATGTAACTTTTGTACAAATATATAAGGAATAAATTCAAAAATAAAAAGGAAGAATATTTACAATTTATTTTTGGATTTTTGGATTAAAGACCCTATCTCCCTCTACTTTATTCCTGGTCGATTAGGTCAAGTCTTGACCTTCTCTCGGGGTTCGGGCCAGTCTGCATTTATTTCATAAATACATCCTTTATTTTTATTTTTATTTTTATTTTATTTTATTTTACTTTCTTCTTTATTATTTTATTTAAATATAAATAGTGTTAAAAATGCATATTTAACAAATGCATGTAAAATGGTAATTTCATGAAATTAGTAGGTATTTACATGTATTTGACTAGGGAAATAAATCTAAAATAAAAGAATAAAGACGATGAATCGTGGATTCATCAGAACCTATGGTATTTACCTCAAATGGAATACCCCCTGAACCAACTAAGACTATCACCTTAAACATTTCGGAAAAGAAATCTTCTGAGGATTCCTCATCAAGTTCAGAGAAGGTGATCATTACGACTGAAATCAGTTCAGCGGCTCAGAAGCCTGATCAGAACAAGCAATCATACGTCGACCCACATTGGACTTTCCCAGCCCCTCATTATTATTCTTCTAAGGCTGATTCCCTTGGTCCTATTCAATACACCAGAACAAATTTTTATGACAAGACTGACACTTGTTCATCTGAATATTCAAAGGAAGAAGAGATTGACCTAAAAACTGAACGAATTTTGAGGAAACAATTCAAGAATAAGAATAGTTAGAGTGACGTGACCTTTTATTATTATTCTGATGACAACTCTGACGATGGATGGGAGTCTTCTGATTCATCTTCTTTATATCAACATTCCCTTCCACCACATGCTTCAAAAAAAGATCAGCTGTAAACCTTCTTGATCATCGGCCACCCTTTCCTCCTGCCCCCATCGGTTCCTTTGTACATTTTCTTCTGATACTTAGTCCAAGGTCTAAGTATGGGGGGGACCGATGCCATATGTATTTTCTATTCCCCACTCCCAATCACTCTATATATTCTCCAGATCCCATCGGTCCCCATACTCACTTCCGTCATATACTTAGGCTAATCATAGCCTAAGTATGGGGGGACTGATGCCCACCTTGTATATATTCATCCATTTCTCCTCTTGACCTCAATTGTTTCACTTTTTGATCTTATTCTATACTTAGGCTGACTAGAGCCTAAGTATAGGGGGCGGTTGACTTCTACACTCTTTTTTATTTTTTTTATTTTTTTCACTCTCTTATGCTTAGCACGAGCTATGTCTTTTCATCGCTTATTGTGCTCTGAGGACATAACACATGCTAAGTATAGTGGGTGTGTATATATTACATATATACTTTACCCATAGATCGTACGTTCATGTATTTTCTTATATATTATGCAATAATTAAGGGATGGGTCAAAATTTAAAATTTAAAAAATAAAAAAATCTCTTTACTTTTGCCTATCATCCTTGCATTTATATAATTAAATGAGAAGATCATCATCTTGCACTCATATACATCTTCGTAACATATGCATTTCATTTGCATATCTAGTATACGTAAAGTGGAAAGTTATTGGGTTCCGAACTGAGTTATGACTAGAGGTAGAGAGTGATCTTGACTTGGCCTTAATCTACCTAATTTCTAGAGGAACTTCATCGAGAAAGAGGATTTTAGAAGCTTCAGGTCTTTGACTTAATTCTTCGAGTTCTGCATGACAATGTGTAGACTTTGACCCTTAGTGTCTAACCTGGTCTCCTAATTATGGGTATGACTTATGAGTAGGGAATTAATGTATACTCTCGTACTATGCACTTAGCTCAACTCAGATGGGGTGTTGAAAGATTGTATGGGTCTCTTTTCTGGTAGCCTAGGCATCTAAAGACCGGAGTACGCGTTGAAATAAAGCTTCAGATAAGGGATGGACGACTGGCACAATTTTTTCTATGACCCCATGTACAGAAAAAAGATTCCATATGCATAGGGGCACAAAAGATCCATGCAGAGTTACCAAAAATCCATACCAAAAAGAAGCCAACTACCAAATAAATATTTGACAAAAAAGGTCCAAGCTTCATGAAAACCTGTAGATCTTGGTGGAGACTTGGCTAAACTGGTCGGCTCCACGAGGAGAGGTGACTACACTGGTCACCCTTCAGTTCTTTTCCCCTTCTAATTTCTCCCTCTTTTCAATTGTGAACACATCGCGACAGACCTTAGAAGGAAATACCTGACTCCCCGAGGATGAGTGATTGGTGGAGAGGTTTGCATGCTAGTCTAGCATTCTTGATGGGAAGAGTTAAAACCTTTCATGCACAAGAGACAATTATTCAATGTTCATGGGGTATGCTTTGGGAGAATGATTGATCTAAGATGACTTCTGAGATGGAACTGTTACAATGATATGTAGAACTCGAGGGCTGTTGATTTTAAAACCCTAATTCTCACAGAAGTTTCGCCACACTATTAATCCAAGGTCAGGTCTAGCTCCATTTTCACCTTTTGTTCATGACCTTGGTATGGAACCCAAAATCATTTCACTTTTGCATGCCATTTTAATTGCTCAAGTCAAGCAATGTTTAAGTATAGGGGGTTGATGAATCCGTGATTCATCACACTAAAAGATAAAAATAGAGCTTCGTTCCCGAGTAATTAGCTGCATTTCATCATTGCATTTTTACTATTCATGAACTTATAATTAATACTTGCATTTTAGCACTCATAATTGCATTCATAGTCATCTTCACATTTTTATCTAATTTCATGTATTTTTAATTAAATCATGCTAAGCCCAATTGACTTGAACCAAACTTTACTATGTACATATTATTAACAAGATTAAAGGAAAATTACAAAAAATGCTAACTCAAACAATTGGCTTGCGAGACAAAACCCTAATTTCAGAATAGATAGACTAAAACGCCCATATCTTCCTCATACAGTGACCGAGTTCGATCTACTTACTTCTAACGTAATATACATTCAAAGAACTTCAAAACAAAACTAATTTCTTAAAAATCAAAGCTCATATGTGAAAGTTGGATTTTGGGCCTCTTTTACGCATTGTGTATATTTGCGGTTTTTAACCTGATATTTTAAGTATGTCATTAATCCTTTTTATTTTATTTATTTTTTATCTATATTCTTTGATGAAAGTTTTATTAAAATTTACAAAAATCCAAATACAAAATAAGATTGAAATCAAAGAAACTGACCGAGTCTGAGTGTCCCTTGTGAGTCTGAATAAATATATCCTGTTTTTCATTTTATTTTTTCCTATTTTCTTATTTATTAAAAATCCAAAAAAATTAGAGTAATACGTAAATTAGTGTTTTTATTTTATCGCATTTTCTCGATAATGAAGATTGTAGATGTTGTCGAGACGAGCAAATTTTGTGAAGAGAATTTTTTGATCCGAGGTCTCCTTCTATTCCTTTTTTATTTTTGATTGTTTTTAAATTTTGAATTTTTTAGGGTGACATGCGACGCCTCTTGGGGCAGCCACGTGCCACCCCCACTCGTTCTCTCTCCATCCGCCAACTCTCTCTTCTCTCTCCCTCCTTTTTCTGTCTCATCAAGTGTGCAACACGTGACATCCCTCTTCTCCCCGTCATGTGCCCATCACATGACCTCTTCTTCCCTCCTCGTCACATGCCTCTCCTGTAAGGAGCCCCTTTGCGCCTCCTGCCTCCACTCCCTTGTCCGCCCGTTGCATGCCTCCTCCAACTACCCCCATCTCTCGCCACCGAACTTCTGCAACCATCGGACATCCCTCGCCTTATCCCCTCACTGGTTAACCCAGAACTGACTCCTATTTAATCCCCTATGCTTCCATCGACTCGAGTATCCGCCATCGCAGGCCTTCAATCCCCATTAAAGTCGAACCGCGTCGTGGGTGGTGACAACCCCACACCCGCCGACGACCACCCTCCTCCAAGTCAAGATCATCTAATCCACCTCCTCCATCGTGGAGTCGAGGCAAAGACCAAGGAGGAGGGCCATCACCCACCTCCAGACTTCATTCGACCCCCAAACCCACTTCCTCTACTTTTTCCTTCTTCATCCGTTTTCATCTTTTTCCTCTGTTTACTATGTTCCCTGTTCTTCATCTCCTTCTTCTCAATCAACTCCGCCATCTTTGCCTTTATCATCACCCAACTCCATCCACCAATGCCTGCACCTCGCCGCCTGCACGGTTGGTCTCTGCCAGCGCGGATGGTCTCAGCCAGCATGCAACTGCCATCGTCCTTCTCCCTTCATCGTCGACTCCTAATCGCCCGCCCAACCTGCATGAGTCAGTCGCCTTCCGCTCCAGCATCTCCAGCCGCCTCCGCCTTCAGCCACTTTACCTACGGTGCGCGCATGCCAACGACCCTCTACGCACGCACCTCGGTCCATATGTTTTCCATCGACATCCAGATCGAGCTCAACACCTCCGCATTGCCATCTCCACCTTCGCACGAAGCTTAGTCGACCCAACTCTGCCCACCATCATAGCTCGAACTACCACCCTCTGCCTCCTTCGTTCAGTTCGCACATAGAAGTACCGCCCGCCTCGATTTCATCGAGTATGGGAAGAAAAGGAAGGAGCAAAAGCTCCTCAAGTGCAAGGCCATCTCCCTTTTGGAGTTTTGCACTAGCACCCTCACAGTTCTGAAGAAGCACAAGCGCATCCCGTCGGTGGACACCACGTGCATGCGCCTGCCCGCGCAGGCCAATTGCGCCCGAGCCCTCAATCTTCTGGGGCTCACGTGCGGGTCACGAGCCATGTGGAGAAACTGCATAAAACCCCCAAGCTTCACGGAATACCAGAAGGTCCCAACCGCTCAAATAGGCACATGCTACGCACGTGCCCTAGTGGAGAATTGCACAAAGACCCCTTCGGGTCAAGGTAATTACAAAAAGGTCCCTGTGCATCAATCTTTTATTTACTTTATTTCATATTTTCCAAAGAAACCCCTCCATTCTGAATTTACTTTGAACCTTAATTCTACAATATTTTATTCATAAAAAATAGTTATTTTATTGTTCAACTAATTCTTTACGGCATATGCTTTATATTTTATGATACGTCATTAATTAATTATTAATTTACTTGTGAACAATTGTATATTTTACCCATTCCATGAAGAGACATCCATATAAAATTAATCAAAGTTCAAAAAATTGCCAAAAATTCATGATAGCTAGAATTAGTTGACTTCTATATTGTGGCCAAAAATCAACTTGTTTGTACACATAACATGGTTGCAATAAAATAATCTGTGATTTGAGTTATTGATTTTTATTTGGTCAAAAATCGATTATTTTTAGGATCTAATAAATTTTCTGGATTCTTCTTAGATAGACTCATCTAGGATAATTTTATTTCTATGAAATAAATTGGTTTTGTATTTATTAAAAATTAATTTTTTTCTCAAAATCACATTGTTTGTATATTTTATTTATAACCAATTCATATTGCATCCAAAAATTGCAAAAAAATTACAATAGCCTAATTTCATCATATTTTTTGATTGGATTTGATCGTAAATTACATTTTACTCCTCGAACTTTGCTAAATTACATTTCACTCATTAATTGCATATAAAAATACAAAATATATCTTTCTTGAAAACCTAGCTTCGAAATCGACTAAAATCCAACCGAAGGAGACAATGGCCTCCCTGAGTTTGACCTTGGACTTCCCAAGTAAAAAAAGTTGACCTCTTTCTTTAATTGAATAATTAATTAAGTGGTCGTTTTGATTGATCCTTGATTTCCCGATTGCAACGAACAATTTAAAAGTTAATTCCAACATATTAATGAGGGCGATTCGTAGTTCTTCAGGTTCCACTTCTTTCAGGACAATCAAGGGATATAGATGATGAGTCGGACATGACTTTGGCCAACTTCTTGTACAACAAAGTTGGTGGTTAATACCATAGAGATAACACCACCTTCATGTAGCATAGAACAAGATTTAGAGACGATTCAACCAGATTTGATTGATGATTCTACTTTGCCAGAGTTGAAGCTGCTACCTCCTACTCTAAAGTACACATTTATTGTGGGACCCAAAGATAGATTTTCCTATCATTGTTAGTTCTAAGATGACTACAGAGCAAGATTCTATGTTGTTAGAAGTCTTAGAGAAGAACCACAAGGCTATAGATTGGACTGTATCGGATATCTGGGTATAAACCTTGCACTCTGTCCTTACCACATTTGTGTCGAGGATAATGATAGGCCTTTCTACAAGTTTTAAGAAAGAGATTGAGAAATGGTGTGGAGCAGGTTTTATCTACCCCATCTCAGACTCCTAGTGGGTGTCCCTCCTCTTCATGTCATCCCGAAGAAGTCGAGAATTCAGATAGTCACCAATGGGGAAGGAGTTGAGATCGCGACACGAGTACCCATGTTGTGGCACGTCTGTGTCGATTACAAACACTTGAATGCCGCGACCAAGAAAGACCACTTTCCCTTACCTTTTATCGATCGGATCTTGGAGAGGCTGACAAGGAAGAGTTCTTCTATTTTCTTGATGGGTATTCAGGCTACAATCAGGTAGCCATCACCCCTGAAGATCAAGAAAAGACCACTTTTACTTGTCCTTTCGACACTTACGCATTCAGACGCATGTCATTTGGGCTTTGTAAAGCCCCAAGCACTTTTCAGCGGTGCATGATCACTATATTTGATGAAAAGGTGGGGGATTTCCTAGAAGTCTTCATGGTTGATTTCTCAGTTCATGGTGATTCATTTGATTCTTGTTTAGCACACTTGGACCGGGTACTTCAACGATGTGGCATGTGAATCTGTACTCTCCTGGGAAAAGAGTCATTTCATTGTTAAGGAGGGTATTGTGTTGGGGCACATCATCTCCAAAAAGGGAATGGAGGTTGACCTTGCTAAGGTCTATGTGATCAAGAAACTTGAGCCACCAACCAATATTAAGTCAATTAGGTCATTTCTACTGCACGTTGGATTTTATAGAAGATTCATTCAAGATTACTCTAAGATTGTCCAACCACTGACTGAGCTCTTAGGAAAGGACATCGATTTTGTTGTAGATCGTAGGTGTCTTGACACCTTCGAGCTTTTAAAGAGAAAAATTTCTGACTCGCCGATTTTTCAAGCTCTTGATTGGTCTTTTTCCTTCGAGATCATGATTGATACTTCAAATTATAATATAGGAGATGTATTAGGTCGAGGACAAGAAGGGATACCATTTTTGATTCACTATCAAGCAAAGTTTTGGATCAAGAACAGAAAAACTATACAGTGACTGAAAAGGAAATGCTCGTGGTATTTTGGGACCTTGAGGTGTATTCCTCAGGAGGAATAACAGAGTGTCCTCACATATTGTCATTCATTAGAAGCAGGAGGACACCATTCGAGAAAAATAACCACTCATAAAGTACTCCAATGTGGATTGTATTAGCCGACCTTATTTTGAGATGCTATGGATTTTGTACGGTCGTACTCTATTGGTCAAAGGATGGGAGGGACAATTGGTTACAGAAATGAAATGTCCATGCATCTGGTAATTTTTTGTGATGTCTTTTGATACATGGGGCATAGATTTTATGGGTCCTTTTCCCAACAACAATTAGCGGTTGATTATCTTTCAAGGTGGGTGGAGGCTATGCCAACCCAAGCCGCAGACAATAAGACTATCTATAAGTTCATAAAGGATCATACTAGTTCAAGGTTCCGGGTACCTAAGGTTTTCATTTTAGATGGGGGTAGATATGTTGTGAATAGATAGATGAAATCTTAGCTAAGGACTACAAGTTTGAGGAAAGAGTTACTAGTCCTTATCACCCACAATCGAACGACATGACAAAGGTTTCAAATAAAGATGTGAAGAGTATTCTTCAGATTTTAGTCCATTCTAATAGGAAGAATTTGTCCCAGCTATTGGGCCAAGTTCTACGGGCTGATAGGATGGCCTACAAAATTTCATTTGGTACTTCACCTTTTAGAATGATATGGTAAGCCATGCTATTTTCCCGCTGAATTGATTCATAAGTCTGGGTGGGAAATAAAGAAAATCAATTAGATTTGTCACCTAGGTAAACTTTGCATAGACTTGAACCTCAATGAGCTAGTGGAAATCAGAAATAGAGCGTATGACAACAACATGATTTATAAAGACAAAGTTAAGAAATGGCATGATCTGCATATTAGATCCAAGAACTTTGTCCCGAGATAAAATGTATGGTTGTTTAACACTAAGGTTAAATATTTTCATGGTAGATTAAAATCTAAATGGATGGGTCCCTATATAGTGAAAGAAGTGCATAATAATGGAAGTGTAGAGGTTGTCGATCTCATTGTTGGTGCAATGTCTTTCCTTGTCAACGACCACCTATTGAAGAACTTTATATAATCTAAAGAGCGGTTGCTTCCTATTGAAGTAATTTACTTCATATCAATTCAGTCCTTTATAGATATTTTAGTTACGTCATGAAGTTGCAGCTTGAAGATTCATATCTGATAGATTCAACATCTTGCAGATTCATCTCTTCTTTTAATGATACTTACTTTATTCTTTTAGGATTTGGTTTCTTCCCTTTTTAGTTTCTTATTCCTAACTTAGGCTATTTAAAGCCCAAGTATATGGGGAAACCAAACTCTATATTTGTACATTCTTTTAGGTCTCCTCGGTCCTTCTATTCTTCATCCAATCTTTATACTTAGGCTACTTTTCAGCCTAAGTATGGGGGGGCCAAAATCTTGTTCTTCTTAGTGATTGTATTACCATTTGTATTATTTTGTACCCAATTTCTATGTCCTTTAGCCCTACACTTAGGCTATTTAAAGCCTAAGTATAGGGAGATCTAATCGGTTTTCATGTCCCTATATGTTTCTCCTCTTTATGCTTAGTACGGGCTATATATTTCATTTCACTTTGTGCAATGAGGACATAATACAAGCTAAGTTTAGGGAAGGTGTATATATTGCATATATACTTTTATTCATAGCTCGTACTTTCATATGTTTTGTATATTTATTATGGGCTATAGGTATAGGGATTTGAAAATGTTTGCAAAAATAATTTCTAAAATATTTTGAAAATTTATGTCTATTTTACATGATTTGTAAAATATTTTACAATTTTTTGACAATATAACACATTCTTTTTCTATATGTATTTACAAATTCTTTTTTTAAAGTATTAAAAATAAATATAATAATAAAAATTACTCTGTCTTCTCAAGAGAGTTTTAATTTTATGAAGGGGTGCATTCGGTGCAACGGTTACTTTTTGTACTTTTTAAACCATTAAAGTCTTTAGGCTATAAAAGGTTGCCTAGTCTTAGTCCCTTACATAGTAAAGCATGGAAGAGAGTTTAGATGTAAACTCTATATTTTGGAAGATCAAATTGATAAAGAGTTCTTTAAAAAGAGTGATGCCTATTGAGGAAGATAGTCTATTATAGGAAGAGTTGGATATGGAGGAGCATGTACCTTTCCTTGAGGATATTTCAAAGCCTGAAGGTCATGTCTCTTGTAAGTTAGGTCATCCTTATATGTCCAGCTTTTCACTTTTTAGATAAACTCATGGATCTATTGCAAAAAAGAAGATTTTAGAAAATTTTAGGCCTTCCATGGATATTACTTTTGAGGAAGAATGAAATCATTCGATGCATCTCATTTTTCAAGTCAATGAAGATCTTTCTTATTCTAATTCTGAGGTTTATTCTGCGAGGAGGACTCAAGTGAAGCATAAGGCTGCTTGTGATTTTAAACCTGTGGATTCAAGTCTGATGCTTGAAGATGAGAAGCAAGAGTTTGGTAGTGTTGTGTTAGTACCCCTGTGATGTTCTTGTAATGTGCTTTAGTTCCTTTTTGTTGTGTTTTGTTTAAGGGCACATGTTCAACAGTTTTTGTTAATAAAATTCTTCAAATAAAAATCTCTAACTCATTAAATCATTAACTTACCAACTGTTAAATTGATGTTTCCATGACACTTTCACTTTTCACAACAAGGCTTGTTGAGATTCATAATACTTATCTTATGGGGTCCAGAAATTCATAGTTAATATGTCTTAATCATTAGGATCTTGGACTTAATAATTTATACTTTTCTAGTTAGAAAGATTTGTATGCTATATCGAATGCTTAATCTTATCCTTAAAGAATATGACCAACACTCACATGCATGACTACATTCATGATGAGATGAGTTGAGACTTCACTTAAGGAACTGGGATTTGATATTTGAGTTTGGACTTGATTTTATGATGCTCGAGGATGGGATAAAATTAGTGAAGGCTTCATGAAACCTGAGTGCCGGTAATCTAAGCCAGCATGAGAATATGATTCTTATACTAATCTCTTGATATTGATCTAAGTACCATGGTGTGATAAACTGAAATTAAATTGCTGATCAGTATATGCCAATTCTTGATAAAAGCAGTGGAGCTAGCCAAAAATAAAAAGAAAAAAATGAGAGAAAATTTCATGCATTACAAAGTCAAATCAAAGAGCTTACACAAGTAGTGAGCACTCCCAAACTTTTAAGTGTCCACTTGGACCAAAATCCTAGGATTTTATGAGTTAGGCTAGTACCCCAAAAGAACTCTGCATCGTATAGTGATACAAGTATGGGTGTAGAAGGTATCATAGATACTCAAAAGAGACAGACCATGGTGCATTCCCAGAAAAACAAGTACAAATGACTCAATCTCTTTTGACAGACACACTAATTAGCAACAAAAGCATATGTGTTGAGATCACAACGCACTTGGAAGAACTCTTGTTCCAATGAAAGGGAGAGAAGAAATGTCACAAATCCTAATCCCTTCATCATTTGGTCTTCCATCTACATTCTTTAAGTTTGGCAAACTAATGAGATGGTGAATTGAAGCAAGAATAGATTTAATACCTTGTGTTCAAGATTAGGTCCTTAGGAGAATCTATTAGACTGGAACTTTGAGTGACATCTTGACTCTACTACTGTGAATGCAGTCAGCACATAAAGCCATATCTCTTATGTGCGTGTATTTTTAGAGAGTATGATGATTAGAAAAGTTGAATTCCTTTTGATTTAGGCATGGCTTATCTTAGAGTTTTAGGATCTCTAAAACCGAGTTTTCTAGATTAATTAAGTCTTTTGTTTACCCATGCACATGTCAGGGAATTCACCAACTCACTAATTCATTCTTTATTTATTTTCTCAAGGACGAGCAAAGCTTAAGTATAGTGGGTGATAAATCCATCATTTATCACGCTATTGATTGATTATTACCTCTTTAGCATGAGCTCTTTCATCTAATTAATAATCATTTAACCTTAATTAACAAATAACCTGTTGTAAATAATTAACCTTAATTATTGTATATAAATAAATATATTATTGTGCCTATATTTTATGTGTTGCTTAACTATTAAAAATCCAATAAAATATATAGATGATTACTGTATATATTTGTTTTGATATTACATATAAGTGGAAAAAATACAAAAATAATAACAAAAGAAATAAAAAGCAAGTGTTTTTATTCTTAAAAAATGCTTACAAAAAATATATCATTATATAAATTACCTATTATGACTTTTTGTTCAACATGAAACTTGTAGATCTCATTGAGATCTACAACTTTCATGTTTTACACATTTTCTAATTCTGCTTCTAATTATTTTATTTATAATTATCTTCATTCTAATCTTTTCTTTTAATTGATTGGACCACATGATGCCACCTCCTTCGCCCAAGTGGCCTAGCCTTATTTGCAAGCCCGCCTCTTCTTTGGGCCGTCTGATCACCCTGATCAGACGACCATTATCCACCCATTCCCGCTTCTCTTAGCCTGTTAGATGAGACATGATGATCTCATCAAGACCATAGAATCGTGCCCAAAGCTATCCTATCCTATCTTGATCAGACGGTTGTGGTTTTTCTTTAACCTTTCGATCCTCATTCCTCAAAGGATACGAGTGGTTAACAACCCAAAGCAATCTATAGTTTAGAATGACATCTTGGCATTAATCCCTACTCCTTACTCTTTCTGAGGCCATGTCTAATATATTGCGTCGACTTTCAACCTCGCTCCAATCCAGCATGAACAAATAACCCAGGCCTACGAGGACCGTGTGAAGCGGGAGAGAGAGGTGAGCGATAGGCTAGCGAATATCCCATTTTCCCAAACTTCCTCCGAGCACTTCCCGACCAACTTCCACCTCCATTTCCTTCCTCCAACTACCCTCCTTCACGCCAACTACCTAACTCCTTCTAACCATAACTTCCTCAGTAACAGGCGGTGGTTGAAGCCTCTGCATGGGTTTGTCAACCTCCCAAACTCTACCACCTCAAAACCCCAACTTTGCCTCTCGCAACCGTCATCTCCATTCACGAGTTTCCTTCTAGCCCTTCCACCTTACTGTGATAGAGTTTTGGTGCGAAAGTGAGCGATGATGGAGAAGAATCTCGACGAGATCCATGTCCGACTTGACATGTTGCAGACTTCCATTGAAGATGCTGCTTGAGCTCTCTTCTTCGGCTCAGAAGCTTGATCAACGATCATAGCTATCCAAGCTTCTCATCAGACCCAGATTCATCCAAATCTTCGTCGTCTTTTTCATTCCTCAATTCCAAGTAAGATTTCGATCTTAGCTTCTTCGAGTTTTCTCTCTATTTTCCTACATAACTCTGTCATGCTATTTCACATATAAACCTTAGTATACCATAGTCAATACTTTGACTTCTTCGCAACATAACCATCTCTTATCCTCTGTTGCTCCATATCCTCTTCCCCATCGATTCTTTCTTCCTCTTGCAAAGAAGAAGAACCTGATTAGGTTCAACTCCATCACTTCATAAGAACCTCCATTTCACCCCAAAAATTCCGAAACTCCATCGCAATTTGCTTGGCTTTTAGTCTCACTTGACATGGACTTCAATGGATGGAGCAAGGTCGGAGTAGATTCACAGACATAGGTCTATGACAACCAGAGCTCGCCAGGTCCCTCTAGGAATCGCAATAGAGAGCGGAGGGTTCGACCTTCATAGCCTAGATTCTAGCTTCCTTCTACGACTCTCAAAGAGCAGATAACAACAACGGTGGAGGAAGTTAGGGCACAGCGAAGCTCTGCCAATTCTCCGCCATTCAAGGAGGAGCAAGAAGAACTCGACAAGGTGTTGTCAGATGGGTTTGGATTAGGCATAATCCAACGATTCTCAGACAACCATGTCATTCAAATCGAAGCACTTCTTCGGACCTGAGCCTTCGAGCATCCAAGCCAGAGCAGACCACTAGAATGCCGCCACGCATTCCAAACCTCTCTTCGATCCCAAGCCTATGAACAAATGAGCTAACTCGCGTGCCTTGGTATTTTACAATGCGCGGGTTATTCTTTTAGCAAATTATATTTGAGTCTAGATCGTGCCTGGTACGTGCAACACTTAGGAAAATTACAGTCGAGCCCTTCCAGATTTCCACAATTGCAGATAAGTCCCTTCTACGGTTAAATTGCATATATATATCCATGTGATTTCTATTATTTAGAATTAAGTCCATGCACGACCTTTTTGAAATAAATAAAGTTATTTTTATTGCAGTTATGCCCATGCTTTGTTTGTTCAATAACTTGTGATCATGATATCTATTTTTAATAAAGTTATGATTTTATGTAGTAAAGTTTAAAAAACATAATTTCGAATTTTAAATCTTTATTCGACATAGAAATTTACCATTATTTTTATTATGTGTTTCTTTTCTTCTCTACTTGCTTTTATTTCCATTTAAAATAATACTTTTTTTAAAAAGAAAGATAAACAAATAAAAAAATAAAAAAAACTCAAAAATTAATAATTGCATTGTGCACCACACATCATTGGTCTTTAGCACATTAATTAGAAACATTGATTTGACTTGAGTCACATATAAAGTCTTCATCGCCTCCTTGTGTTTGACCTTGCATACTTGCCCAGTAAAATATAAAGTTCATCACATCATTGGTCATTAGCACATTAAATGCAACAAATTAATTCTTAATTCTTAAGAGAGCTAAAAAGTGTCTTATCAGGTTACAATGAGTAAAAATGTAGCACCCCAAACATAGTACCACATATAGTAATCACAAAGTGTGGTAGTAGCTTATAAGTAGTGGGAGGGACTAATCAACACGTGTTTAATAATTTTGGATTGTGATCAAGAGCTCCAATTGTACCCAAGCCCAACAAGTTGTTTGGGACAGTATTAGCAGATTCCCTCTAATAGTTAAAAGGGCCACCAAGAGGTAGAGTCGCCTCTACCATGGATTTAGGAGGAAAGGGTTGCCCAAGAAGTTTAGTCACCATTGTTACTGGGAATAGGTCATGGGTCATTGGACAATGAGGACGTTGCAAATATAAGTGACAGTTATTGTGGCACCCCAAACATAGTACCACATCTAGTAATCACAAAGTGATAGCTTATAAGTAGTAGGGGCCTACTCTAATCAACCGGGGCTTAAGCAATTTGGGTTGTGGTCAAGGGTTCTAGTTGGGCCCAAGTCCCATAGGTTGTCTGGGCCAATAATCCCCGGTGATGGACCGAGCTTAGGTCCTGGGACGTTATAGAAAAGAAGAAGGTAAAAATGATAGAGGTTAACCTTATGAATTAAGGTGAATGACTATAGGTGATGGGTTGAACAAAGATGTGTGATGGTTGCAGCTTCAAGCTCTTGGTCGTGGCTAAGCACCTCCTGCAATGACTAGTTCCTTGGGATCATGCTAACCTATCTCCAATTCTTGTCTTGGCTTCAATCATAAGGGGTGTCACCAGCCTCATAGAATTGAAAATCGAGGTAAGAGAGTTGCAAATGATTCAAAAATGGAGAA
This sequence comes from Ottelia alismoides, assembly GCA_037367405.1. Classification (NCBI taxonomy): domain Eukaryota; kingdom Viridiplantae; phylum Streptophyta; class Magnoliopsida; order Alismatales; family Hydrocharitaceae; genus Ottelia; species Ottelia alismoides. The sequence goes on from JAZKJV010000825.1 coordinate 332,829, forward strand.
GTATTGGTATCTTATGGGTAGATAACTTCAAGATGGAGATGTAATGTGTCAACGAGGATCTCTAGTCGAGGTTTGGTTGTTAGATGATATGTACACTAGTCGAGGAGTTTGCTCTGATTAATATGGAGGAAGGAGAAGGTTAGGGTGTTAGATGGTAAGTGATGGTTTTGGTGGAGAATTATGGATTTGCAATCAAGGAGGAGTTGACCGAGGTCTAATCAGAAGAGAGGGTGTTAGCATTAATTGAGGTTGATCGTGGGCTATGTGGCCCAATATGTATAAATAGGAAATAAAAACTCAAAGAAAATGGAAATTAAATTTAAACTGAGCTCAAATATAATTTTTTAAACATAAGAAACATTCAAAAATTTGAGATTTTACACCTTCAAGATGCCTTTTTTTCTTTTATAAGTTTTTTAGAATAGATAAAATGATTTTACACGCTTTTTTAAGCATTTGCATACATGGATTTGGGTTTTCGTATTTTTCCTTTTGTTTTCTTGCTAACAATAATACCGTATTTTCATTTATAATAATAACATATAATTATACACTTAATATAACATATAATTTGTCAATTTTAACTGAACGAAATGAAACGAATATAAAATAGAGAAGGTAGAATGCATGCAAAAAATATATGCATTTAGAGAACCTATTTTTTCTTTTTATTTTTTAATATTTTTATTTTATTTATATATTTAAGGGGGATTAGAATATAAAATAAATAAAATAAAATAAAGTGAAAATAATATAAAATGTGATTTGTACAAAATATACAAGTTTCAAGTGCAGTTTTACAATTGGTCATGGAATTGACTTTTCATATATGAGCCCCGTTCAATTTTAAAGTACTTTTAAAATTTAAAGCATTCTAAATTGTGAAATTTAAAAGTGAGTATTGTGTAGTATGCTGGAGATAAAAATCCAAGGATAGTATGCATATTGGAAAAAAAGTAATCTAGTTTCAATTATCATCTGTACAAGAAGGTATTTTTGAGAAAAATGTGATTGGATATCATATGCTGGAGATAAAGTTCCAAGGATGTAGTATGCATATTGGAAAAAAGTAAACTACCTTCAATTATCATATGTACAAGAAGGTATTTTTGAGAAAAAATATTTTTCTATACATTTTATTGAATAAATACAAAAGAAAATTAGATCAAGAGGTTGTATAAAAAATATATAGTTGTTTTAAGTTTGTACATGTTGTGTATGCGTGCTTCTATTATTTTATGTACAACATAGTATTTTTTAAGTTCCCTTATTTTCACTACTTTTATTGAAAAAAGAGTCAGATCAAGGCCTAGGACCATAGTTTCTAGGTAAGGACTATGAAAATGTCTTATGGTCCTCTTTCATTCTAGTTTCTTTATACAATTTTCACCCATTTGCATGCCAGAGTCCTTTCGGATTTTTTTTAATTTTTTGTCGTTTTTCTTTTGCATATTTTTTTGTTGATTTAAAAAGTACCCGCATCACCATCCCCTTCTCCTCCATCTTACCAACATAATTCTTCCTCTACACCATTTCCCTTCCAATCCTCTACACCTCCATATCCACTCTCACCTCCCTCCCCCTTCCTCATCACCTCCACCACTAACTTTTCCTTACATCGACCACCCTAATACCTTTGATACTCATCTAGCATATCTTGTAGATCTTACCACTCGAACTCTATACCTGTGAATGAGGTATTGAGTTAATTACTTCCATTTAACCATAACTCTCGTAAGTCCTTAGATAAAAAGAACTGCATGTTACTTAAGTATTTGAAGACACCCATGATCATGATTATAATAAAGATGAGATTGTGGTTCATAAGAGTTATGAGATTAATCAACAACCATGGGCTTAATCAAATCATAATCTTACAACCAAACATTAAGATGGGTTTTAAGGTCTCCAGAGGTACTTGAATGCGATGAAGATGGCAGGAAGGGATGGGATGGATGGTACTGATCACGAACGATGACATAATCATTATAGACATGAGGTAAGGTCAGTCTTATAGATGACATCTATATAGAGGAATGAGTATTATTAATTGAGGCTCATAGCATCAATAGAGGATTTGATTATAATGGTGTCTGCATGTAACATCAAATTAGGTGAAGTATATCCGAGTTGGGTGGGGAAGTGGAAGAGCAGAGGAAAAGGTATAAGCTATATAAAGTGGATGAGTCAGAGGCAAATATTGATTAGGATAAATAGTATTTGTTGGCCTTCTTTTCTGTCCAATTAAGTCCAACAAAATTTTATATTTGATCAAAAAATTGAGATCAATAGAGATCTCTAAAAATACTATAAACTAATTGATCTGAATGATATATAAATTTGGAGTTTCTGCATCTTTTCCTTCCTTTTTCTTCTCTCTCTACACTTCTCCACCCCAAAATCGTCTTCCTCTTCTTCCATTGATTCACTTTTTTTTCTCACTCATTCTTCAATAGGGATAAAAATGGACGGATACGTGTAGGAATATACATATAATCATATCTTTATCTTTATCCATTTTAAAATACTACAAATGCGAATACGAAGATTGACGGATATGAAAAATGTATTATCATATCCTTAAAAATGAATACGAATATAAAATGAATGCGGATTGGAACGGATAATAACACATATCTTTAATAGGTTTATAGATATACACACACATACGAAATATATTTATTTCATAACATATACATCAACAACGGTGAATACAATCATAAAATGTTATTATACAAAATTATAGATAAATTTATACATATTTATATGCTAAAACGGATATATGAATACACATGTGAATATTAATGAATGTTAAAGTGATATCCATATTTGCATCCAATTTAAAATGAATATGAACACGAATGCCAAAATATGTATAAAATATATACGGTAACGGATCAGATACAAATGTATTCATTTTCATTCCTATTCTTCACTCTACATTAGTCACTATTACAAAAATCATACAAATCATTCCTACAGTTTCACGATCCTTCGAAGGCATGCAAGGAAGAATAAGTTAAAAAGGCATTTTTGTATATTGATGGCTTTTTTGAGAGAGAAGTCTTCTCCCCTAGAAAGTAGGGAGAGGAAGAAAGAAGGCAAAAATAGCAAAAGACTCTTTCCGCCCAAGCACATCCAATGCCGGACTTTTCCAGTTAGGAAAGCAGTTGCCGACGAGACATCCTCCCGGAATTAGCTAAGTGCTTTCAACCGCATAATTGCCATCAAGTTTATTTTAAAATTTAAGAATCATTTTCATATATGCATAAAATCTATTCTACCATGCTTTATACTTTATGTCTTGCGACGAAGGAATTTAAAGTCAAGTGCAGTCTTCTACTCTACATTCATTATGAATGCATTCATGAATGCATTCATGCTTCTCTGTATCTCCATCATCCTATGTCCTGCAACTTCGATACGAGGACAACAAGGACTGCCCACGCTACAACCATAAAAAGAGAACATTGCAGCAATGAGAATATCGCTAACGAGGATCTTAAAAACCCCCTCCGTGTCTATATTACCAAAGACTAATTGAAATCCATTCAGGCATAAGATCCTGACTGTGCATAGTATTTAGGGGCATGTGCAATTACAGTGGTAATTTTATTTAACCAGGAAATTTGCAATCTAAAACCTTTCCCATTTCATTCATTTTTTCCCCATGAGATACAGCCGGCTTATCCAGCAAGGATAAGAAGATCATGTCCTGCACCCAAACAAGGGTTAGTGACTTCATTCCTTTTTATAACATTTGGCGTATTATTGGACCTTTCTCATGAAAACAGAGATCCAAGAAGAAAAATAAAAACTACAGAATTCCATATCAACTAAAAACTGCTGAAAGATGGGAAATATGTCACACAGTAACAGAAAGGCAGAAGCCTACTAAGTTACTTCTTCAGTCTGTAATAATGATGAGAAGAAAAAAAAAAAGCAAGATAAAGATACTACTGCAACCACTACTACTTAATATCTCGTCCCTCATACGACTCCGGCTGCCACCGTAGACTTGGGCGGCCCAGCTTGCATCTGCAACTCCGCCTTCGAGGTCTCCTTCTTTGGTGTTGACTTGTAATAGATGGCGTAGAGTATCAGCTGTACAAGGCCAAACAACGCCCCCAAGCCATTTGGGATCTGCAGCAGCATGCCAACAAACGCAGCTCATTAACGTGAGCATCCCAGATATATATAAACAATAATATAGAATATCACAAGCACTCACGATGACGAAGATATCGAAGTGGAGGAGTGCATATGCTGTCCAACATAGCCCATTCACGAATGATGCCAATGAGAGCGTAAACGGCATGTACTCTACGCTCTTCGTTTCGATCACCATTTTCTACCAGACAAAATTTGCCAATTATGGAGCAGCAGATATTTAATTTTATTTTCATAATATATATCGCACGTACCATGACGGACAATGGCGAGGCATACATGCAGGTGCCGAAGACGACCGCCATTATGCCGACGACCTTCATCCTGATAGCCATCTCATGGATAGCACCGACCACAATGCCGACGACAACTGCCATGAAGGCTATCTCTCCTGCAAGGATCCCAAGGACCTTGTGGCGACCACGTGGGGGAGCATTGACAAGGAAGATGATGAGATAGATTGATTCCAGCACAATGCCGAAGCCGTTGATGGTATAGATGAGGGTATTCTTCTGCGACACAAACGGCATCCCGTAGAGATCCCATACTGCACAATTGAGCCATGTAGCCAAGTACGGGATAGCTGAAAAGTCCTCCACTGCTTTATTCTTGATAATCCTCACAAACGTGGGTCTGCATTTTTAGCTTAATCGTCTAATTACGTGTAATTATAATAACAAAAAATTTATATACTTAAATCTTAATGTACCGAACAAGATGTAGCAGTTAGCACTTCCGAGTTCATCCTAGTTATTTAATAAACTTAGATGGGGCAGAAATTATGGCATCGCTTTCATTATCGTGGGAAAGAAATTTCTCCGCGAAAATAATAAAACTAGAACTGTAGCAAAGAAAAGTGGACCTTTTAGGCATGTAAAACGAACAATCATTAAAACGTAAACAGCAGAGATCAGATTAACAAATAAAGCGTAGAACATAATATTCTCATCGGATATTTGCAAAATGAAGAACATCATTAACATTATCAAGAGAAAAATTAATGATACTCACAAAGGGGACAGGAAGAGCCCGAAGGAGATCACATTCCCTGGAATAGACAAACAACGACTGATCAGCAACAAAACCAAACAGAAAACATCTTCAATACACGAAACTAGATACGGATCTCAATCGGAACGGAATCAGACGTAGAAAAGCAACATACCCTGCATCTCCAGATACTAATGGATGGAACAAAGAAACACGAGGTAGTTTTAGTGAATTAAGCAAGAAACCGGTGAGATCTTAATCGGAATCCCGCAAACATGAAATCCGATATAAAGGGAACGATATATTAATTAATGGGTACAAAGCAATGATAAGAATAGAGAAGTAGAGAAAAAAGACAAAGTGGTGACGAATGAGAATCGGAATTCTCTGCTTGAATATGAGAAACAGGGTGTGGGTCACCATCAGACGGCGTACGTCGATAAAAAGCATAAAGTGCGAACGTCGTAATATCTAAACGGATTGAAGCAATAAACAAAAAGGAAGAGCACTGACCGATGATGCCCACCACCCTACGGATAGCCAAAGGATTCATCTTCTTCCCTTCCTCGCGTGCCTTGGTATTTTACAATGTGCGGGTTATTCTTTTGGCAAATTATATTTGAGTCTAGATCGTGCCTGGTACGTGCAACACCTAGGAAAATTACAGTCGAGCCCTTCCAGATTTCCACAATTGCAGATAAGTCCCTTCTACGGTTAAATTGCATATATATATATCCATGTGATTTCTATTATTTAGAATTAAGTCCCTGTACGACCTTTTTGAAATAAATAAAGTTATTTTTATTGCAGTTATGCCCATGCTTTGTTTGTTCAATAACTTGTGATCATGATATCTATTTTTAATAAAGTTATGATTTTATGTAGTAAAGTTTAAAAAACATAATTTTGAATTTTAAATCTTTATTCGACATAGAAATTTACCATTATTTTTATTATGTGTTTCTTTTCTTCTCTACTTGCTTTTATTTCCATTTAAAACAATACTTTTTTAAAATGGAAAGGTAAAAAAATAAAAAAACTCAAAAAATAATAATTGCATTGTGCACCACATCATTGGTCATTAGCACATTGATTAGAAACGTCGATTTGTCTTGAGTCACATATAAAGTCTTCACCGCCTCCTTGCGTTTGACCTTGTATACTTGCCCAGTAAAATATAAAGTTCATCACATCATTGGTCATTAGCACATTAAATGCAATAAATTAATTCTTAATTCTTAAGAGAGCTAAAAAGTGGCTTATCAGGTTACAATGAGTAAAAATGTAGCACCCCAAACATAGTACCACATCTAGTAATCACAAAGTGTGGTAGTAGCTTATAAGTAGTGGGAGGGACTAATCAACACGTGTTTAAGAATTTTGGGTTGTGATCAAGAGCTCCAATTCTACCCAAGCCCAACAAGTTGTTTGGGACAGTATTAGCAGATTCCCTCTAATAGTTAAAAGGGCTACCCAGAGGTAGAGTCGCCCCTACCATGAATTTAGGAGGAAAGGGTTGTCCAAGAAGTTAATTCACCATTGTTACTGGGAATAGGTCATGGGTCATTGGACAATGAGGACGTTGCAAATATAAGTGACAGTTATTGTAGCACCCCAAACATAGTACCACATCTAGTAATCACAAAGTGATAGCTTATAAGTAGTAGGGGCCTACTCTAATCAACCGGGGCTTAAGCAATTTGGGATGTAGTCAAGAGATCTAGTTGGGCCCAAGTCCAATAGGTTGTCTGGGCCAATAATCCCCGATGATGGACCGAGCTTAGGTCCTGGGACGTTATAGAAAAGAAGAAGGTAAAAATGATAGTGGTTAACCTTATGAAGTAAGGTGAATGACTATAGGTGATGGGTTGAACAAAGATGTGTGATGGTTGCAGCTTCAAGCTCTTGGTCGTGGCTAAGCACCTCCTGCAATGACTAGTTCCTTGGGATCATGCTAACCTATCTCCAATTCTTGTCTTGGCTTCAATCATAAGGGGTGTCACCAGCCTCATAGAATTGAAAATCGAGGTAAGAGAGTTGCAAATGATTCAAAAATGGAGAAGTATTGGTATCTTATGGGTAGATAACTTCAAGATGGAGATGTAATGTGTCAACGAGGATCTCTAGTCGAGGTTTGATTGTTAGCTGATAGGTACACTAGTCGAGGAGTTTGCTCTAATTAATATGGAGGAAGGAGGAGGTTAGGGTGTCAGATGGTAAGTGATGGTTTTGGTGGAGAATTATGGATTTGCAATCAAGGGGGAGTTGACCGAGGTCTAATCAGAAGAGAGGGTGTTAGCATTAATTGAGGTTAACTGTGGGCTATGTGGCCCAATATGTATAAATAGGAAATAAAAACTCAAAGAAAATGGAAACTAAATTTAAACTGAGCTCAAATATAAATTTTTAAACATAAGAAATATTCAAAAATTTGAGATTTTACACCTTCAAGATGCCTTTTTTTCTTTTACAAGTTTTCTAGAATAGATAAAATGATTTTACAAGCTTTTTTAAGCATTTGCATACATGGATTTGGGTTTTCGTATTTTTCCTTTTGTTTTCTTACTAACAATAATACCGTATTTTAATTTATAATAATAACATATAATTATACACTTAATAATTATACACTTAATAATTATACACTTAATATAACAAATAATTTGTCAATTTTAACTGAACGAAATAAAACGAATATAAAATAGAGAAGGTAGAATGCATGCAAAAAATATATGCATTTAGAGAACGTATTTTTTTCTTTTTATTTTTTAATATTTTTGTTTTATTCATATATTTAAGGGGGGATTAGAATATAAAATAAATAAAATAAAATAAAATAAAGTGAAAATAATATAAAATATGATTTGTACAAAATATATAAGTTCCAAGTGCAGTTTTACAATTGGTCATGGAATTGACTTTTCACATATGAGCCCCGTTCAATTTTAAAGTACTTTTAAAATTTAAAGCATTCTTGTGAAATTTAAAAGTGAGTATTGTGTAGTATGCTGGAGATAAAAATCCAAGGATAGTATGCATATTGGAAAAAAGTAAAGTAGTTTCATTATCATCTGTACAAGAAGGTATTTTTGAGAAAAATGTGATTGGATATCATATGCTGGAGTTACAAATCCAAGGATGTAGTATGCATATTGGAAAAAAGTAAACTAGCTTCAATTATCATATGTACAAGAAGGTATTTTTGAGAAAAATATTTTTCTATACATTTTATTGAATAAATACAAAAGAAAATTAGATCAAGAGGTTGTATAAAAAATATATAGTTGTTTTAAGTTTGTACATGCTGTGTATGCATGCTTCTATTATTTTATGTACAACATAGTATTTTTTAAGTTCCCTTATTTTCACTACTTCTTATTGAGTCGATCAAGGCCTAGGACCATAGTTTCTAGGCAATGACTATGAAAATGTCCTATGGTCCTCTTTCATTCTAGTTTCTTTATACAATTTTCACCCATTTGCATGCCAGAGTCCTTTCGGATTTTTTTAATTTTTTGTCGTTTTTCTTTTGCATATTTTTTTGTTGATTTAAAAAGTACCCGCATCACCATCCCCTTCTCCTCCATCTCTATCAACATAATTCTTCCTCTACACCATTTCCCTTCCAATCCTCTACACCTCCATATCCACTCTCACCTCCCTCCCCCTTCCTCATCACCTCCACCACTAACTTTTCCTCACATCGACCGCCCTAATATCTTTGATACTCATCTAGCATATCTTGTAGATCTTACCACTCGAACTCTATACCTGTGAATGAGGTATTGAGTTAATTACTTCCATTTAACCATAACTCTCGTAAGTCCTTAGATAAAAAGAATTGCATGTTACTTAAGTATTTGAAGACACCCATGATCATGATTGATATAATAAAGATGAGATTGTGGTTCATAAGAGTTATGAGATTAATCAATAACCATGGGCTTGATCAAATCATAATCTTACAACCAAACATTAAGATGGGTTTTAAGGTCTCCAGAGGTAATTGAATGCGATGAAGATGGCACGAAGGGATGGGATGGATGGTACTGATCACGAACGATGACATAATCATTATAGACATGAGGTAAGGTCAGTCTTACGGATGACATCTATATAGAGGAATGAGTATTATTAATTGAGGCTCATAGCATCAATAAAGGATTTGATTATAATGGTGTCTGCATGTAACATCAAATTAGGTGAAGTATATCCGAGTTGGGTGGGGAAGTGGAAGAGCAGAGGAAATGGTATAGGCTATATAGAGTGGATGAGTCAGAGGCAAATATTGATTAGGATAAATAGTATTTGTGGGCCTTCTTTTCTATCCAATTAAGTCCAACAAAATTTTATATTTGATCCAAAAAATTGAGATCAATAGAGATCTCTAAAAATACTATAAACTAATTGATCTGAATGATATATAAATTTGGAGTTTCTGCATCTTTTCCTTCCTTTTTCTTCTCTCTCTACACTTCTCCACCCCAAAATCGTCTTCCTCTTCTTCCATTGATTCACTTTTTTTTCTCACTCATTCTTCAATAGGGATAAAAATGGACGGATACGTGTAGGAATATACATATAATCATATCTTTATCTTTATCCATTTTAAAATACTACAAATGCGAATACGAAGATTGACGGATATGAAAAATGTATTATCATATCCTTAAAAATGAATACGAATATAAAATGAATGCGGATTGGAACGGATAATAACATATATCTTTAATAGGTTTATTGATATACACACACATACGAAATATATTTATTTCATAACATATACATCAACAACGGTGAATACAATCATAAAATGTTATTATACAAAATTATAGATAAATTTATACATATTTATATGCTAAAACGGATATATGAATACATATGTGAATATTAACGAATGTTAAAGTGATATCCATATTTGCATCCACTTTAAAATGAATATGAACACGAATGTCAAAAGATGTATAAAATATATACGGTACCGGATCGGATATAAATGTATTCATTTTCATTCCTATTCTTCACTCTACATTAGTTACTATTAAAAAAAATCATACAAATCATTCCTACACTTTCACAATCCTTCGAAGGCATGCAAGGAAAAATAAGTTAAAAAGGGCTTTTTTATATTGATGGCTTTTTTGAGAGAGAAGTCTTCTCCCCTAGAAAGTAGGGAGAGGAAGAAAGAAGGCAAAAATAGCAAAGGACTCTTTCCGCCCAAGTACATCCAATGCCGGACTTTTCCAGTTAGGAAAGCAGTTGCCGACGAGACATCCTCCCGGAATTAGCTAAGTGCTTTCAACCGCATAATTGCCATCAAGTTTATTTTAAAATTTAAGAATCATTTTCATATATGCATAAAATCTATTCTACCATGCTTTATACTTTATGTCTTGCGACGAAGGAATTTAAAGTCAAGTGCAGTCTTCTACTCTACATTCATTATGAATGCATTCATGAATGCATTCATGCTTCTCTGTATCTCCATCATCCTATGTCCTGCAACTTCGATACGAGGACAACAAGGACTGCCCACGCTACAACCATAAAAAGAGAACATTGCAGCAATGAGAATATCGCTAACGAGGATCTTAAAAACCCCCTCCGTGTCTATATTACCAAAGACTAATTGAAATCCATTCAGGCATAAGATCCTGACTGTGCATAGTATTTAGGGGCATGTGCAATTACAGTGGTAATTTTATTTAACCAGGAAATTTGCAATCTAAAACCTTTCCCATTTCATTCATTTTTTCCCCATGAGATACAGCCGGCTTATCCAGCAAGGATAAGAAGATCATGTCCTGCACCCAAACAAGGGTTAGTGACTTCATTCCTTTTTATAACATTTGGCGTATTATTGGACCTTTCTCATGAAAACAGAGATCCAAGAAGAAAAATAAAAACTACAGAATTCCATATCAACTAAAAACTGCTGAAAGATGGGAAATATGTCACACAGTAACAGAAAGGCAGAAGCCTACTAAGTTACTTCTTCAGTCTGTAATAATGATGAGAAGAAAAAAAAAAAGCAAGATAAAGATACTACTGCAACCACTACTACTTAATATCTCGTCCCTCATACGACTCCGGCTGCCACCGTAGACTTGGGCGGCCCAGCTTGCATCTGCAACTCCGCCTTCGAGGTCTCCTTCTTTGGTGTTGACTTGTAATAGATGGCGTAGAGTATCAGCTGTACAAGGCCAAACAACGCCCCCAAGCCATTTGGGATCTGCAGCAGCATGCCAACAAACGCAGCTCATTAACGTGAGCATCCCAGATATATATAAACAATAATATAGAATATCACAAGCACTCACGATGACGAAGATATCGAAGTGGAGGAGTGCATATGCTGTCCAACATAGCCCATTCACGAATGATGCCAATGAGAGCGTAAACGGCATGTACTCTACGCTCTTCGTTTCGATCACCATTTTCTACCAGACAAAATTTGCCAATTATGGAGCAGCAGATATTTAATTTTATTTTCATAATATATATCGCACGTACCATGACGGACAATGGCGAGGCATACATGCAGGTGCCGAAGACGACCGCCATTATGCCGACGACCTTCATCCTGATAGCCATCTCATGGATAGCACCGACCACAATGCCGACGACAACTGCCATGAAGGCTATCTCTCCTGCAAGGATCCCAAGGACCTTGTGGCGACCACGTGGGGGAGCATTGACAAGGAAGATGATGAGATAGATTGATTCCAGCACAATGCCGAAGCCGTTGATGGTATAGATGAGGGTATTCTTCTGCGACACAAACGGCATCCCGTAGAGATCCCATACTGCACAATTGAGCCATGTAGCCAAGTACGGGATAGCTGAAAAGTCCTCCACTGCTTTATTCTTGATAATCCTCACAAACGTGGGTCTGCATTTTTAGCTTAATCGTCTAATTACGTGTAATTATAATAACAAAAAATTTATATACTTAAATCTTAATGTACCGAACAAGATGTAGCAGTTAGCACTTCCGAGTTCATCCTAGTTATTTAATAAACTTAGATGGGGCAGAAATTATGGCATCGCTTTCATTATCGTGGGAAAGAAATTTCTCCGCGAAAATAATAAAACTAGAACTGTAGCAAAGAAAAGTGGACCTTTTAGGCATGTAAAACGAACAATCATTAAAACGTAAACAGCAGAGATCAGATTAACAAATAAAGCGTAGAACATAATATTCTCATCGGATATTTGCAAAATGAAGAACATCATTAACATTATCAAGAGAAAAATTAATGATACTCACAAAGGGGACAGGAAGAGCCCGAAGGAGATCACATTCCCTGGAATAGACAAACAACGACTGATCAGCAACAAAACCAAACAGAAAACATCTTCAATACACGAAACTAGATACGGATCTCAATCGGAACGGAATCAGACGTAGAAAAGCAACATACCCTGCATCTCCAGATACTAATGGATGGAACAAAGAAACACGAGGTAGTTTTAGTGAATTAAGCAAGAAACCGGTGAGATCTTAATCGGAATCCCGCAAACATGAAATCCGATATAAAGGGAACGATATATTAATTAATGGGTACAAAGCAATGATAAGAATAGAGAAGTAGAGAAAAAAGACAAAGTGGTGACGAATGAGAATCGGAATTCTCTGCTTGAATATGAGAAACAGGGTGTGGGTCACCATCAGACGGCGTACGTCGATAAAAAGCATAAAGTGCGAACGTCGTAATATCTAAACGGATTGAAGCAATAAACAAAAAGGAAGAGCACTGACCGATGATGCCCACCACCCTACGGATAGCCAAAGGATTCATCTTCTTCCTCTCCTCGTCTCCGTCTCTCACTCTGTGTTTACAAATGCAAAGCTAAGGGAGGGGCGGACTGAGCACGTAATGTATATAGGGGTGTGTGTGTTTCTGTATCTGTGCATCTCTATCTATTTATATAGTGGGGAAAGGGGATAGGGGGGCGATAACAAACAAACCGACTATATCCCAACAACTTTGGCGTAGAATCAAAACCGTTTCCCGGAGGAAAACGGATGGAGATATCGGAATAGGCGGGCAGTTATCTTTTGAGAGAGATGACCGAGTCTACCTCACTTGCTAATTAAGTTACTGAGCCAGGATTGCTTACACTTGGCTCTGCAGCATCGTTCTTTTGACGAGAACCACGAGTATCATCTGATAGGTGGGTGGATTTTCCAAGGTGTATATCGCCCATTTCCCCTTATCCAATTTCTTCCATGTATGTAACAGTATTTGTGACACACAATCGTAACTGATCTCAATTCCATAATCGACGAGGACTGTGCTACATCAAAGTCTCCATCGGGGTCCATTCTCCAGGATGTTCAGATGGCTCGAATTGTTAAAGTATTGCAATATGATACATTTTATTATAGTTATTATTAGAACATTTTTTTGATATTGACCTTGTGAATTTAAAGGTTGTTGGAAATAGTATACTAAGGTGGTGTTCGTAAGAGGAATAAGGTGGAATAAGGTTGGAGGAATAAGGAAGTTGAAGGAATAAGAAAATGTGGAATAAAGTGGAATAGAGTGGAATAAAAGGTAGTTATTTGCTATTTTCCGTTCGGTTGGCACATCATGGATAAGGTGGAATAAGGTTTGAAAGTTAGTTAAATCCTTTTTGTGAGTTATTCCACACATGTGCAATGACATGCTGACAATGTAGTTGTATCCGTTATATGCAACTTGAACTATTTAGTAGTATGCTTGAATGTGTATACTCCATTCAATAAAAAAATAGAACATCATTGTTGATCATCTATTTCATAGTCATATTCGACAGTACAACAAGCTGGCCGCTTCAAAACAACAATGTGTTACAACATAGCATGTTGACAATATATTGAAACAATTGAACTGGCAATTCCAATTTATAGCATGTACGGCATGTTAAATGATTTATACATCATCTTTGTGGAATACTGATACCGCTAAGATGAAATCTATGACAGTGCATGCTTATCACACACGGGATCATCAACGGGGTCATGAGCTGGTGTCGATCCGCTAGTTATGTGCAAGATAAGTATACCCTTCTCATGAAGTAGCCGTTCATGTTCTTCCAACTTCTACAAGTTGTAGTTTTCAGTAATTCGATAACATGTATCGCGTCAGACAAAAAAAGTTTCTCCTCTGCTAAAGACTCCATGGTTGGAGCCAACTATGAAGCCTTAACCATGTACTCGCACGGCCTATGTATCAGTCAAACATTAGATCAAGTAACAATCCAATGTTAGATCAATTAACTTCGCCAAGGAATTTAGTAAAGTACTTATCATTCAATAATTTACATCGCGCGGACATGAGTACCACAGTTGCTCCTCGACATCCTCTAAACGGTGCACGTCATCGAAAAGGAGGACTGCATCTGTCGGGCAGTAGCATCTACGTCCATGTGTCCTCACTTGAACACACCCTATGAACATGACTTCTGAATTTCTAATTAAGATGTACATGTTGTCAATAGAACTTGCTAGTCCATTTATTTCAAAGCATATCGTTGAGAAGTCGTGAGACCGTGTCGCCCGAATGCTAGAAGTGCTCGCATAAAACTTTGTTTTTGGCATTGTGTCCGAAGTAATACAGAAGAGTACACAAGGACTCCTCCGCCTTGAGATGCATGGAATGCTTCAGCCTTGTTCATTCCTTCAAATATGAACATAGGACTGTCACGATTGTCAGGTATAGGTAAAACATCTCATATGATCTCCCAACATGGCTGACGAGCATTCTGCAAATCCAAATATACCCTATCAATATCATCATGTGCTTTGGAATGCGGGGAATACGATGTTCTACTTCATTCTATAGCTCCTCTTCCTCTTCCTCGAGTAGCACACGGAGGTATTGCATGTTCAACATCTCCAATTGGTACCTCATTGCGATGATGGCCTCCATATACTGTGTCGAATAGTTGAGCATATGAATAGAGGAAGGATTTACAGTCCTACAATTACTTAGGTCATCCCATAAAGGTTTCATGAAAGCAACATTCGATGTCCATGATGGAAATAGTTTCAGAAAGGAAAAAGATGCAACAACAATTAAACTACGCAAGCAAACAAGGGATGAACAACCATTCTGCACAACCACTATTCACCAAAGGTAGACAAAATCATTGTACTCCTTCTTAATGCTTTTCTATCGATTCTGGAACTTCTCCTTATCAAGATGCATCCCTATCTGCATTACGAAGTGCGCAGTTATCGTCCGCCACACAGGGGAGGTGAACATGCTTCCTACCAAGCACCAATGTCGAAATGATGCTTGAATAAGTGCAAGAGGCATTCATCCATGGCAGACGTCCATGTTTCATGCATTCTATCGATTGATTTTCATGTTCATCTGCTCTTGATGAAGAAGCATGGTTTCGGGACATTTTATACTCAGTCATAAATATTGATCAGAGGTTGTGACCCAAAGATAGATTCAAGGTGGTGTTAGATAGTTCCCATGATTGTACTATAAAGAAACTAGTAGTATGCAATTTTCATAGCATACCCACATATGAAAATCAAAATGAACATACGAAGCTTCATTCAGTCCATAAAACTAACATCGGTAAACTTAACAGAAGCACATTTAACTAGCAGTATCAACATCAACAAATGGAAATAAAAAACAATGACCAACAATACGAACATCAAACAAAGGAGCAGTTGACCAGCACTATGAACATCAACAAATAGAAGTCAAATACAACATGACCAGTAGTATGAACATCAAGCATGATTAAAGAGGATGGACATAAGTACATGAGATAAGAAACTTCAGAGGAAACAACATCAAACAAAAATATACAGCAGAGTGACCATCAAGACAAACGACAATTCATTTTCATATGAAGAGTACGGCATGGTTAAAGAGTATGGACAAGCATGATGCGGACACTAAGAAATTACCTTAATCAGTTCATCAAGAATCCATCATCAAGGATCACCAAATGCACTTCAACATCTAAAGAATTGATATTAATCTTATTGGAGTTCAACGTATAAGTAGTATAGGAAAAGAATTGATTTTAAGCATTGTTTGGAAAGAAAAAAAACTGTACAGAAGAGTCGGCATCAAACAAAATAATAGTTCATTTTCATATGAAGAGTATGGCAAGAATAAAGAGTATGGACAAGCATAATGCAGGCATTAAGAAATTGCATTCATCAATTCATCGAAGTCCATCATCAAAGATCACCATATGTAGTTCAACATCAGAAGAATCGATGTTAATATTAATTGTAGTTCATCATATAGGTATTATAGAAAAAGAATCGATTTTAAGCATTGTTTCCAAAGAAAATAAAATTGTACAGAAGAGTCAGCATCAATCCAAATAACAGTTCATTTTCATATGGTCTTGTGAAACCCTTGACCCATGGTCCTAGGTCATGGTCTTGCAAAAGAGATGATGAAAGAGACGTCCACATTTTTAAGCCTTTCCAACACAGTCCGTTTATTAAAGACGATAAGCATATACATACATAGTTCACAGTGATTCTCACCCACTAGAGTTGCTGCTACAGAAGCACCTCCTGTGCAAATACCATTAAACCACGACCGGACAAAGGTGGGAGGAAAGTGGCCACTACATCAACATGACAAAGGGGGGGATGACTGCACATAGCCCCATCACACAAAAGAAGGGAAAGTGTACAAGATGGAGAGACAACATCGAAGGAAACAGAGAAAGGGGAAGGGCGGAGGGAGGGGGGGGGGGGGTGAAGTGGTAGTAGTTGAGATCGTGGCGAGAGAAAATAGAGTCGAGTTATAGCTGCTCCTCGCTTATTCCCCGAGAGAGGGTTTCGGGCGTGGTCTCCGAGGAAGACTCAACATATAGTAAATCCAAGGAAGCGCGCCACAGTTCCTCGTGTTATCCCGCCTCTGCATCCGAACAACCCTTTAAAGGAATTGTCAAGCTCACCTCATTAATTCCAATCCAAAGATTTAAAAGTAAAAGTAGAGTTATCTAGATCCAAACATGAGTCACAATTTAAAATAACTAATGAACAAATAGACCTTTAAGTGTCAGAATTCCATATCCTTTCTAAAAATAACAATGTATACCATATCTGTTGAATTTGTAATAATGTGATCTCCCATTAAAGAGAATGGAAGACCGCCGTTATCTTTAAAATTCAGTAGACCTAAATGCCCTTGGCCATGTTTAAACGGAAACCCCCAAAATTACCCCTCCCCCCACAGTCTTCTTCCACAACCCACATCTTATACAACGTCGTGCACACGATAAGACACTCCGGGAGCTCCCCATTGAACTCGCTTTGGTAGCTCTCCACCGTTTGACTGACTCCATCAACCAGTACGCCTTTCTGTGGCTTGTCGCATTGCCGACGTCCTCGAGGATCTATTTATCACTTTTTTCCAGCAGTCGTCATCTTCAGAGAATCAAGTCATCCCCACCCAGACTACTGTGATTCGCGCCACCATCCTCAAGATTAAGCTTAGTTGGGTGGGATGAGAAAGAAGAAGACAATGGGGAAGGGGTAATTTTATGCATTTTCCGTACATCATCACCGATGGTATTTTTGTATATTGAATCCCAAAGTTAAACTGTTGTATCCCAATGACATTTACGGACCATCGCGTTGTTTCAAATTCAAGAGATAAGTATCATATTGTTGCTTTTAGAAGTTTAGGTACGACATTGAAATTGGTGAGTAGTTCTGAGATTTTTGTGTAATTTAATCTACAAAATTTAAAGACAAAGATTAAAATTAAGTGTCACCATATGATTCACATATAATGGTGGGCGATACATATGTTATTTGTTGTGAATTTCTAGATATAATTGCTAATTTTAAAATGATAGATTTTCATTGTTATGTGTTTAAGATCAGATGTTATAAAGATTGTCTTCAAATTAGTCATCGTTACCGACTTATGTTTAGAATGGAAAAGGTGCCATGTAGCAGCAACTATTTTTAAAATCGTTGCTATATTAGATGATATTTGTTGTAAATTATGTTTACTTCTTCAAGTTCGTAATAGATGTCGTATTCTTTACTATATTGCTAAAAGCGATTTATTGTTAACAATATAATAAGATATTGCATACTTTTTTAAAACTTCTACAAATTGTTACTAACTTTCACAGAGATTAGAAGGAAAAATCGCGATAAAGGATATAAACACAATAACAAAATTGACTTATAATAATGAATATTTTAAATATAATTGCTATATAATCTGATATTATGCATATGAAACAAATGTCACTCACAGTAAATTATTATAACTTTTGAAATTCACAATGAATACAATATTTATTACTTTATTGCTTGCAAACATCTATATAATGATGAGTATACGTATCCTTTCTCTTTAAATTTTGCAATGATTAATGCCAACGTTAGCAATGGCTAGAAAAATAATTCTTGGAAAATACAGCTTGTTGCTATGACTATGAATTTTGGGAACAAAATATCAACGGATATGTTAATCGTTATAATTTCCATGTGTATCTTTGACTTTTGCAACAAACATATTCGTGATTGTATATATACCATTGTCAGACATGGCTACTATTCTTCAGATTATTTATTCTTATGCACGTTTTAATATTATGTTTTCATGAAAATATTTAAACATATACATGCATACACATACACATAGTTCATACATGTCCAAATATAGATGTGGAAAAACATGAATTTTGGTATGTCCATGCATGTACATACAAGTAAGTGCAAAAAATACATGCATGCACTACCCTATGGATGAATATTAATTTACATAAAGAGGAATAAAATTCTTTAAATTTGTCCTCACCAATGTTAAGTTTAGCAATGATTATTGACTTTTGAACACTATTTGTTATTGTATATTTAACATCATTAGATATAGCGATTGTTCTTCATATTATTTATTTTTAGATCCATTTTATGCAGTGTTTTCTTGAAATTTTTAATATTACATACACATACATTTCGGGAAAATTTCAAATAAGGTGACACCTTTTTCTTTGATTAGGAAAGCCTTTCATCTCATTCATTCATTTTTAATCATGCGACTAAAGTCAATACCATACTAATGCTAATTATTTAATTGATTGAAAATCTATTTTGCTCATTAATACATTCAATATAGAATGTAACACCGATGCACATTTGAATTATCTCAATAATCTCTTTCTTTTCAAAACTCAAATTCAATCTTGAAGGCAGAGGGAAACAACGATGGATGGTGGACGACGCGTGCATGAATGACCAACGATGAGCAATGCACGATGTGCATTCCACCTCCTTCGTTTGGTTACTGGGTTGGGCAGGGTTGGGTACTATTCACTGGGTGAGGAGGGGGTACCCCCGTGAATAAAAGATACTCCTTGTACACTACCTCCTACTCTCTTTACCCGCCACCATCCTGAAGCTTATCATAATCGTGAAAGCGATGTGAAGGCTACCACCATCACCCAATGTGGTAGTGTGAAGGCAATGGGTGGAGAATAGAGACAATGTGGGGAGGCGAAGATAACAACTATCATAAATGCCATCATCATTCCACAACCATCACCAGTGTCGTCATTACCAATGCCACTTGACAAAATGAACCATGTTTTTTTTACATAATTATCTAATATTTTATACAGTTGATTAGTACATTACATAATTACAAATTTATATCTTTCCTACATATTTATATTCGTGAAATGATAAAATACTAGTCGTCTTTTTATTTTGTTAAGCACCATATAAAATTTACAACAAGAATACACATATTACTTAAAGTCATTGGGATCTATATACAATTTTTTCTCAAATAATGTTGGATGAAAACACAAACATTTTAAAAAAAAAACTACTAATTGACCTGTCAGATTTCTTCGTGTCTTGCTACCCCTGTTTTGTTGCCTATACTTAGGGATATTTTACCCTAAGTATGGGGGGGGGGGGTAGACCCTGTACATTTGCCACTCGGTTTTCCCTTTTGTGTACAACCTTCTATACTTAGGATTATTTGATCCTAAGTGTAGGGGGAAAAGCCGAGAGTCTCTTGATCTTCTATTCATTCATTCATTCATCTTTGTATATATCCTTCCTTTTCACTTCCCTATACTAAGCACGAGTTATGTCTTCTTCATCGCTCTTGACTCTGAGGACATCGTTCGAGCTAAGTATAGGGGGGTGTGTATATATTTCATATATACTTTAGCCATAACTCGTACTTTGTGAGAGTGTGTTAGTAAATAAAATGGCTACAAACCCATAAAATCCACAAAAATTAAAAAATTTTCCCTGTAAATAAACATTCTTTTATTGCACATACATAGCTAGTGTATAAATTATTTTTGTAAAAATATTTTCAAAAACTTTGTGTGTAAAGTTTGTGTAAATATTTTCATAGCAAAATTATGTATATAGTACAAATTTTTTCCAAAATGTTTTGAAAATCAAAAGTTTGCAAAATTCTTGTGTAAATTTGTGTAAATATTTTGCAAAACTTGCATTCATGCATACATTCATGATTTCAAAACATTTTTCAAAAATTTTTGCATTGTGTAAATAGCATCTTTGTATATAGTTTTTCCTGGATTATAGTTGACATTTAAACTAGCCTGGAATTAAATTGGGAAATGGAGCTTGATTAAGATCTAAATTCACCTAATTCATAAGAGGAACCTTATAGGGCTTAGGGTTAAGGCTTTTCAGGTCCATGGTGACTTAATTCTTTGAGTCCACTAGGCTATGATCACATGTCATCTCAATGAGCCTAAGTAGAGCACTTAACAACACACACATGACTCATATGGACAATGGCCTTACTTGGACACCGCACTTAGCACCGAGCTCTCTACAGATGAGGTGGTGAGGAGGCAGTCTTCCTTGACTTGGGGTAGCATATGAGGGTAGTACTTCTAGGAGGAACCTCTCTTCTATTTTTAGTGAAGGAAGTGCATCTCAACTTGGTCTGGTTGCCATGAGGTCTAACGACAGGAGTAGTGGGTTGCAATAATGCTTCAAAAGAGGGATAATCTACTGGCTCAAGAGGAAAAACTCCTTGTATATATGCTGCACATGTATATGTTGTATAGATGCACTTGAAAAAAATGCAAAAAGAAAATAACTCCAAAAAAGTGGTGGGTCTGATAGAAAATGATAATCCCACCGGAGTATGTGTATAGTGCAATAAGCAAAGCTTGAGATTCATGTCCCACCTTATGTAGCTTGCAGCAGGGAGACTTGGCTACACTGGTTGAGCTCCCAAGGATACATGGCTACACTGGCCATGGTCCATTCTCTTCTTCCCCCTCTTCTTGAGCCGGTTGAACTTGAACTTAGAAGGGAATACCCCGCTCCTCGAAGAAAGAGTGGCCAGATTGGGGTCATAGAGTTACCTTGTTGGGGAGGGTTGTCAAGTTGCCATTTCTGAGGTGGAGAGCTTATACTTCACATTCACAGTACAAGGAAAGATTCATGGTCTTCAGGGTTTGTGTTTGTAGACTTGTTCTGACCTAGATTGTTGAGGAGTCTTGATTATAGATTGGTGGAACTTAGAGGCTGTTGAGTTTTAAACTTAAGTCCAAATAAGGTTCCGACATATTAATAATCAAAAGATCTGATCGAGCTCCATATTTCAATTTAATGAAGGCAAGTTTAATATTCAACCTTGATCCATGTACATTCTCCTCTTTTTCTTTTTCTTTCTCTTTTTTACTTCTTTTTCAAATAAGTGTTTGCTAAGGGACTAGCAAAGTTAAGTATAGGGGGGTGATGAATACTCATTCATCACTCTTTATTCTTATATTTTAGCTACAAAAACCTTTGCAAATACATGCAGATGTTTGTAAATACAAATAGGGATTTTATCAGTTGTGCCCCTCCGAGATATCGCAATATCAGTTATGCCCCTATCTTTTTGGTAATATCAGTTGTGCCCCCGACTTCTTGCCAATATTTCACTTGTGCCCCTCAGAGGGGCATAACTGATAAAAGATTTTTATCAGTTATGCCCCTCTGAGGGGCACA
Source organism: Ottelia alismoides (assembly GCA_037367405.1). Lineage (NCBI taxonomy): Eukaryota > Viridiplantae > Streptophyta > Magnoliopsida > Alismatales > Hydrocharitaceae > Ottelia > Ottelia alismoides. The sequence continues at coordinate 354,988 of JAZKJV010000825.1, forward strand.
AGTGAAATATTGGCAAGAAGTCGGGGGCACAACTGATATTACCAAAAAGATAGGGGCATAACTGATATTGCGATATCTCGGAGGGGCACAACTGATAAAATCCCAATACAAATAATTACCAAAGTGCATGCATTGTGTAAAAACTAATAATTAGCATGTTTTTGTGCAAAAATAAAAGAATAAAGAATTAAAAGAAAAAGAAGGATATATTTAGAATAAATATTGAGCAACCTAATCCCAAGGGAGGGCTCAGCATGGGCCTGACCGCATAAAAACCAAAGTAGAGAGAGATAAGGAGCTCATGTGTGTAAATATACCTGCAAATATAATAAAAATATTTTTCCTCTAAAATAAAATAAAATGGGCTTGTATATATTTGTAAATATTTGTAAATACAAAATCAAAATAAAAATAGAAAAAAATTATAAAGAAAATAAAAATACTCTTCCTTGTACACATTCATCATGTACCTAGACCCCCTATCCCTATTTGTTTTACCTTGTAAATAAATAAATTAAAATCCCTAAAAATTTGTATACTCCATATTTCATGGTGTGAATAAATAAAATAAAAACCATAACAACAAAAATCAAATAAAATAACAAAATTAAAAACCAAAAAGAACATTGTATATATATCATGTATATAAATGTATATATCTATTTATTTTATCCTTGTAAATAAATAATAAAAATAAAATAAAAATACCTTTTTATCCCTAATTTTATGCTATAAATAAATAAAATATAAAATGGGAATAAAAATGTATAAAAATAATTAATTAAAAATCAAAAACTAAAAATCAATATTGTATATATACCTATATATAGCACTAGAATGTAAATACTTTATTTTTATTTCAAAAAAATAATTAAAAATCACAAAAAAATAGAAAAAATAAAATAAATATTTTTCATGTTTTGAGTTTTTAATAATTCGGCCATTTCCTATTTTATTTCGAATTTTCAAATCATTTCCATGTGGCCTGTTCTGATTAGTCCACGGGGATGTTGACCCCCCGGTCAACTCCCCCTGGACCACAACCCCACGGATCTTGAGTGCCCGACCCGATTTCTTCATTTACTCCACACTCGATCCGACACCTAAAACCCTAAACCCCGGGTCATACCTCTTCCTTGCAGATCCATGATCCACGCCCGGGGTGGGTATGAGGGGTCCGAGCTCCGATTTGCTCGCCCGATCCTTGTCTTCTCGGACCCCTAGGAATATAAATCATCACCTCCGGCAGCCTTGTCCTGTATCTCTGGTCCTCCCCTTCGATGCCAAGGAACTCCTCCGGCTTGCCTGAGTGACATCGGTGCTCTCCAGAGTGGAAGTGATGCTTGAAGCATCGGGAAGCCTCTGATCCGGTGGCTTTGCCGCCGTGCGCCGCCGCAAGCGTGCCCGGCCTCGGGAACCCGACGCTCCCTTGCAGGCAATGACCCAGGAGCTCCCCGAGCTCCAGCGTAGTCGACCTCCTCCGCCAGGTAGGTAGTTTAGCTTCTAGTCTCGCTTAATTTAGGATTTCGCCCAATTTCCTCCGTCGCCTTCGCCGACCGAATTTGCCATCTCCATTCACCCATCTGCCCATCCGAACACGCCACCACCTTCACGAGCCTTCTCCGCACCTTCTTCATTCAGCCACCCAACCTTTTCTCGTCCCGGAGCAAGGTCCGCGGTCCTCCTCCTCCGCCGCTCGCCGGAGGACCATCACCCATCGCATCTTTCACCTTTCACGCACGCTGATGGGTCGAGGCAGTTTGCCCTCGACCCCTCTTTCTTCCTGTACAGGTACCACCAAATCGATCTCATTTGGAAGTCGGAACTTCAGGGCACAGGAGCTCCAGGCCACCACTGTCATGGGGCCGTTCTGGTGGTCATCAGCCTCATCGGAGACCATCATCCGCTGCAGGGTTTCACGGCGGAGCTCTTCCGCATTTCAGGAGCAGCAGGGGAGGTCCATCGTGCGTGTATCGGGCCAGCGAAGTTCGCCGACCGACTGTTCTTCCAGGAGACTTCCCAGACGTCCGATCTCCCTCCAGCTCCAGTTCAGATCGTAGCCGTTCATTCGAGCAGCAGCAGTAGCCGTTGATCTTCAGAGGGTGGACCAGGACCGTCAGATCAGTGAGGTTTAGCCACAGCGCACAGGAGGCGTTCGATCATCCACGTGGCTGAGCCTCACCCGTTCGATTCATGCTGAGACCCTTCGTTCGCCCACGTCGCATTCCATCCGCCCGATCTTCCACGTGGGGGACTCCCAGCCATCTGATCTGCACCGAGGACTCCTTTGTTGAGCACCGCGCCTTCTCCACCGTTCCATTCACACGTGGCGCTCATCCGACCCTCAGCATTTAAATAAAGGGTAATTTACTCTTAGGCCCTTAGCTTTTTAGTTGTTAACCTTTAGTCCTATAAATATTTTAGAACTTTTATTTTAGTTTGGTAATTTGCATAGAGGACCTTGTCTTTTCTTGTATTTGCACTTATACCCCTGCACGTAGTGGTACACGTGCTTCGACACGTGATTTTGTGGGTTATTTGCATGTATGGGCCTTATGTTCTAGGGTGTTAATGAATGAAATTATGTTTTTAATATTTACAGAAATGCCCCTGTGAGTGTTGAATTTGTGCATGTGCTTTATATAGTGGGTAATTTACACTTTCGCCCCTGGACTTTTAGTATGTGTTACTATTTAGTACAGGGACTTAAGTTTTCTTGCAAATTGGTCCCTGAGTGCCCAGGTCACACACTTCGCACGTGAGATCGTGGAGAAATTGCACCGGACCCCCTGGAACTTGTTTTAATTGCGTACGGGTTCCTGTGTACTATACCTTTGTATTTGATTTTAATAAAATGGCAAACCTACTCCGAATTTGATGAAAATTGGATATATGGCTCCTGCCATGGTGTAAAATTTTCTCTAATTTTTGGAGACATTTTTGACACTTTTTATTATTTTTAAAAATTAAAAAACAAGCATTTTTGCTATTGTCTAGCTTTAAAAATCACAAAAAAATATTAAAACACCTTTAAAATTATAAAAAAAATTAGATACTCTTTGTTTTATTTTGTTTAATTTTCTGACCAATTTTGGTCATTTTTAGAATCATAAAACCTATAAAAATTAAAAAAACATTGAAAACACCATAAAAATTCTAATAATTAAAGAAAAATAAAAAATTAATAATTCCAGTGCCCAGTTTTCCTTGTATTTTCTACTTTAAAGGAAAATTACTTCAAACCTTGATCGGACCATTATCCATTTTATTTTGGTCCTCCAAGTCTGACTGGACAGTGCCTTTATTTTTCAGCCTTGTTTGATTTTTCTAAAATTCTCTAAAAATAAAAAAAAACACCAAAAATTAACCAAAAACACAGAAAAATATAAAAAACAAAAAAACATTTTTGTTTGAATTTTTGGGTGATTTTTGAGTGATTAAATAATTGTTTGTAGTTGCTTGATTTATTGTTTTCCTTATTTTCTTTATTAATTAAAAATCCAAAAAAAATATAAAAAGATTAACAATCCACCAAAAAATCACCTTCTTTTATTTTATTTCATTTTAGACTACTTCGTAGGCTGCAAGGCCATCACGTACTCCCTGAGTCCGACCCTGGTCGCTATACCAGGCTAATCCAATAACCAAGGCCACTAGTGTGTTTCTTTGACTTTTTATTCTATTTTGGTGGTCTGCTCATATCTTTCTTGATCGACCGATTAATCCTCGAGCGACTGAGGTCGCAACGACCTTAGTTATATTTCTTCACCTTAGTTGCTCGTTGATTTTCATGCCATCAGATGACTGCACATAGCCCTATCACACAAAAGAAGGGAAAGTGTACAAGATGGAGAGACAACATCGAAGGAAACAGAGAAAGGGGAAGAGCGGAGGGAGGGGGGGAAGTGGTAGTAGTTGAGATCGTGGCGAGAGAAAATGGAGTCGAGTTATAGCTTCTCCTCCCTTATTCCCCGAGAGAGGGTTTCGGGCGTGGTCTCTGAGGAAGACTCAACAGATAGTAAATCCAAGGAAGCGCGCCGCAATTCCTCGTGTTATCCCGCCTCCGCATCCGAACAACCCTTTAAAGGAATTGTCAAGCTCACCTCATTATCTCCAATCCAAAGATTTAAAAGTAAAAGTAGAGTTATCTAGATCCAAACATGAGTCACAATCTAAAATAACAAATGAACAAATAGACCTTTAAGTGTCAGAACTCCATATCCTTTCTAAAAATAACAATGTAATACCATATCTGTTGAATTTGTAATAATGTGATCTCCCATTAAAGAGAATGGAAGACCGCCGATATCTTTAAAATTCAGTAGACCTAAATGCCCTTGGTTGGAAACCCCCAAAATTACCCCTCCCCCCACAGTCTTCTTCCACAACCCACATCTTATACAACGTCGTGCACACGATAAGACACTCCGGGAGCTCCCCATTGAACTCGCTTTGGTAGCTCTCCACCGTTTGACTGACTCCATCAACCAGTACGCCTTTCTGTGGCTTGTCGCATTGCCGACGTCCTCGAGGATCTATTTATCACTTTTTTCCAGCAGTCGTCATCTTCAGAGAATCAAGTCATCCCCACCCAGACTACTGTGATTCGCGCCACCATCCTCAAGATTAAGCTTAGTTGGGTGGGATGAGAAAGAAGAAGACAATGGGGAAGGGGTAATTTTATGCATTTTCCGTACATCATCACCGATGGTATTTTTGTATATTGAATCCCAAAGTTAAACTGTTGTATCCCAATGACATTTACGGACCATCGCGTTGTTTCAAATTCAAGAGATAAGTATCATATTGTTGCTTTTAGAAAGTTTAGGTACGACATTGAAATTGGTGAGTAGTTCTGAGATTTTTGTGTAATTTAATCTACAAAATTTAAAGACAAAGATAAAATTAAGTGTCACCATATGATTCACATATAATGGTGGGCGATACATATGTTATTTGTTGTGAATTTCTAGATATAATTGCTAATTTTAAAATGATAGATTTTCATGTTATGTGTTTAAGATCAGATGTTATAAAGATTGTCTTCAAATTAGTCATCGTTACCGACTTATGTTTAGAATGGAAAAGGTGCCATGTAGCAGCAACTATTTTTAAAATCGTTGCTATATTAGATGATATTTGTTGTAAATTATGTTTACTTCTTCAAGTTCGTAATAGATGTCGTATTCTTTACTATATTGCTAAAAGCGATTTATTGTTAACAATATAATAAGATATTGCATACTTTTTTAAAACTTCTACAAATTGTTACTAACTTTCACAGAGATTAGAAGGAAAAATCGCGATAAAGGATATAAACACAATAACAAAATTGACTTATAATAATGAATATTTTAAATATAATTGCTATATAATCTGATATTATGCATATGAAACAAATGTCACTCACAGTAAATTATTATAACTTTTGAAATTCACAATGAATACAATATTTATTACTTTATTGCTTGCAAACATCTATATAATGATGAGTATACGTATCCTTTCTCTTTAAATTTTGCAATGATTAATGCCAACGTTAGCAATGGCTAGAAAAATAATTCTTGGAAAATACAGCTTGTTGCTATGACTATGAATTTTGGGAACAAAATATCAACGGATATGTTAATCGTTATAATTTCCATGTGTATCTTTGACTTTTGCAACAAACATATTCGTGATTGTATATATACCATTGTCAGACATGGCTACTATTCTTCAGATTATTTATTCTTATGCACGTTTTAATATTATGTTTTCATGAAAATATTTAAACATATACATGCATACACATACACATAGTTCATACATGTCCAAATATAGATGTGGAAAAACATGAATTTTGGTATGTCCATGCATGTACATACAAGTAAGTGCAAAAAATACATGCATGCACTACCCTATGGATGAATATTAATTTACATAAAGAGGAATAAAATTCTTTAAATTTGTCCTCACCAATGTTAAGTTTAGCAATGATTATTGACTTTTGAACACTATTTGTTATTGTATATTTAACATCATTAGATATAGCGATTGTTCTTCATATTATTTATTTTTAGATCCATTTTATGCAGTGTTTTCTTGAAATTTTTAATATTACATACACATACATTTCGGGAAAATTTCAAATAAGGTGACACCTTTTTCTTTGATTAGGAAAGCCTTTCATCTCATTCATTCATTTTTAATCATGCGACTAAAGTCAATACCATACTAATGCTAATTATTTAATTGATTGAAAATCTATTTTGCTCATTAATACATTCAATATAGAATGTAACACCGATGCACATTTGAATTATCTCAATAATCTCTTTCTTTTCAAAACTCAAATTCAATCTTGAAGGCAGAGGGAAACAACGATGGATGGTGGACGACGCGTGCATGAATGACCAACGATGAGCAATGCACGATGTGCATTCACCACCTCCTTCGTTTGGTTACTGGGTTGGGCAGGGTTGGGTACTATTCACTGGGTGAGGAGGGGGTACCCCCGTGAATAAAAGATACTCCTTGTACACTACCTCCTACTCTCTTTACCCGCCACCATCCTGAAGCTTATCATAATCGTGAAAGCGATGTGAAGGCTACCACCATCACCCAATGTGGTAGTGTGAAGGCAATGGGTGGAGAATAGAGACAATGTGGGGAGGCGAAGATAACAACTATCATAAATGCCATCATCATTCCACAACCATCACCAGTGTCGTCATTACCAATGCCACTTGACAAAAATGAACCATGTTTTTTTTACATAATTATCTAATATTTTATACAGTTGATTAGTACATTACATAATTACAAATTTATATCTTTCCTACATATTTATATTCGTGAAATGATAAAATACTAGTCGTCTTTTTATTTTGTTAAGCACCATATAAAATTTACAACAAGAATACACATATTACTTAAAGTCATTGGGATCTATATACAATTTTTCTCAAATAATGTTGGATGAAAACACAAACATTTTAAAAAAAAAACTACTAATTGACCTGTCAGATTTCTTCGTGTCTTGCTACCCCTGTTTTGTTGCCTATACTTAGGGATATTTTACCCTAAGTATGGGGGGGGGGGGGTAGACCCTGTACATTTGCCACTCGGTTTTCCCTTTTGTGTACAACCTTCTATACTTAGGATTATTTGATCCTAAGTGTAGGGGGAAAAGCCGAGAGTCTCTTGATCTTCTATTCATTCATTCATTCATCTTTGTATATATCCTTCCTTTTCACTTCCCTATACTAAGCACGAGTTATGTCTTCTTCATCGCTCTTGACTCTGAGGACATCGTTCGAGCTAAGTATAGGGGGGTGTGTATATATTTCATATATACTTTAGCCATAACTCGTACTTTGTGAGAGTGTGTTAGTAAATAAAATGGCTACAAACCCATAAAATCCACAAAAATTAAAAAATTTTCCCTGTAAATAAACATTCTTTTATTGCACATACATAGCTAGTGTATAAATTATTTTTGTAAAAATATTTTCAAAAACTTTGTGTGTAAAGTTTGTGTAAATATTTTCATAGCAAAATTATGTATATAGTACAAATTTTTTCCAAAATGTTTTGAAAATCAAAAGTTTGCAAAATTCTTGTGTAAATTTGTGTAAATATTTTGCAAAACTTGCATTCATGCATACATTCATGATTTCAAAACATTTTTCAAAAATTTTTGCATTGTGTAAATAGCATCTTTGTATATAGTTTTTCCTGGATTATAGTTGACATTTAAACTAGCCTGGAATTAAATTGGGAAATGGAGCTTGATTAAGATCTAAATTCACCTAATTCATAAGAGGAACCTTATAGGGCTTAGGGTTAAGGCTTTTCAGGTCCATGGTGACTTAATTCTTTGAGTCCACTAGGCTATGATCACATGTCATCTCAATGAGCCTAAGTAGAGCACTTAACAACACACACATGACTCATATGGACAATGGCCTTACTTGGACACCGCACTTAGCACCGAGCTCTCTACAGATGAGGTGGTGAGGAGGCAGTCTTCCTTGACTTGGGGTAGCATATGAGGGTAGTACTTCTAGGAGGAACCTCTCTTCTATTTTTAGTGAAGGAAGTGCATCTCAACTTGGTCTGGTTGCCATGAGGTCTAACGACAGGAGTAGTGGGTTGCAATAATGCTTCAAAAGAGGGATAATCTACTGGCTCAAGAGGAAAAACTCCTTGTATATATGCTGCACATGTATATGTTGTATAGATGCACTTGAAAAAAATGCAAAAAGAAAATAACTCCAAAAAAGTGGTGGGTCTGATAGAAAATGATAATCCCACCGGAGTATGTGTATAGTGCAATAAGCAAAGCTTGAGATTCATGTCCCACCTTATGTAGCTTGCAGCAGGGAGACTTGGCTACACTGGTTGAGCTCCCAAGGATACATGGCTACACTGGCCATGGTCCATTCTCTTCTTCCCCCTCTTCTTGAGCCGGTTGAACTTGAACTTAGAAGGGAATACCCCGCTCCTCGAAGAAAGAGTGGCCAGATTGGGGTCATAGAGTTACCTTGTTGGGGAGGGTTGTCAAGTTGCCATTTCTGAGGTGGAGAGCTTATACTTCACATTCACAGTACAAGGAAAGATTCATGGTCTTCAGGGTTTGTGTTTGTAGACTTGTTCTGACCTGGATTGTTGAGGAGTCTTGATTATAGATTGGTGGAACTTAGAGGCTGTTGAGTTTTAAACTTAAGTCCAAATAAGGTTCCGACATATTAATAATCAAAAGATCTGATCGAGCTCCATATTTCAATTTAATGAAGGCAAGTTTAATATTCAACCTTGATCCATGTACATTCTCCTCTTTTTCTTTTTCTTTCTCTTTTTTACTTCTTTTTCAAATAAGTGTTTGCTAAGGGACTAGCAAAGTTAAGTATAGGGGGGTGATGAATACTCATTCATCACTCTTTATTCTTATATTTTAGCTACAAAAACCTTTGCAAATACATGCAGATGTTTGTAAATACAAATAGGGATTTTATCAGTTGTGCCCCTCCGAGATATCGCAATATCAGTTATGCCCCTATCTTTTTGGTAATATCAGTTGTGCCCCCGACTTCTTGCCAATATTTCACTTGTGCCCCTCAGAGGGGCATAACTGATAAAAGATTTTTATCAGTTATGCCCCTCTGAGGGGCACAAGTGAAATATTGGCAAGAAGTCGGGGGCACAACTGATATTACCAAAAAGATAGGGGCATAACTGATATTGCGATATCTCGGAGGGGCACAACTGATAAAATCCCAATACAAATAATTACCAAAGTGCATGCATTGTGTAAAAACTAATAATTAGCATGTTTTTGTGCAAAAATAAAAGAATAAAGAATTAAAAGAAAAAGAAGGATATATTTAGAATAAATATTGAGCAACCTAATCCCAAGGGAGGGCTCAGCATGGGCCTGACCGCATAAAAACCAAAGTAGAGAGAGATAAGGAGCTCATGTGTGTAAATATACCTGCAAATATAATAAAAATATTTTTCCTCTAAAATAAAATAAAATGGGCTTGTATATATTTGTAAATATTTGTAAATACAAAATCAAAATAAAAATAGAAAAAAATTATAAAGAAAATAAAAATACTCTTCCTTGTACACATTCATCATGTACCTAGACCCCCTATCCCTATTTGTTTTACCTTGTAAATAAATAAATTAAAATCCCTAAAAATTTGTATACTCCATATTTCATGGTGTGAATAAATAAAATAAAAACCATAACAACAAAAATCAAATAAAATAACAAAATTAAAAACCAAAAAGAACATTGTATATATATCATGTATATAAATGTATATATCTATTTATTTTATCCTTGTAAATAAATAATAAAAATAAAATAAAAATACCTTTTTATCCCTAATTTTATGCTATAAATAAATAAAATATAAAATGGGAATAAAAATGTATAAAAATAATTAATTAAAAAATCAAAAACTAAAAATCAATATTGTATATATACCTATATATAGCACTAGAATGTAAATACTTTATTTTTATTTCAAAAAAATAATTAAAAATCACAAAAAAATAGAAAAAATAAATAAATATTTTTCATGTTTTGAGTTTTTAATAATTCGGCCATTTCCTATTTTATTTCGAATTTTCAAATCATTTCCATGTGGCCTGTTCTGATTAGTCCACGGGGATGTTGACCCCCCGGTCAACTCCCCCTGGACCACAACCCCACGGATCTTGAGTGCCCGACCCGATTTCTCCATTTACTCCACACTCGATCCGACACCTAAAACCCTAAACCCCGGGTCATACCTCTTCCTTGCAGATCCATGATCCACGCCCGGGGTGGGTATGAGGGGTCCGAGCTCCGATTTGCTCGCCCGATCCTTGTCTTCTCGGACCCCTAGGAATATAAATCATCACCTCCGGCAGCCTTGTCCTGTATCTCTGGTCCTCCCCTTCGATGCCAAGGAACTCCTCCGGCTTGCCTGAGTGACATCGGTGCTCTCCAGAGTGGAAGTGATGCTTGAAGCATCGGGAAGCCTCTGATCCGGTGGCTTTGCCGCCGTGCGCCGCCGCAAGCGTGCCCGGCCTCGGGAACCCGACGCTCCCTTGCAGGCAATGACCCAGGAGCTCCCCGAGCTCCAGCGTAGTCGACCTCCTCCGCCAGGTAGGTAGTTTAGCTTCTAGTCTCGCTTAATTTAGGATTTCGCCCAATTTCCTCCGTCGCCTTCGCCGACCGAATTTGCCATCTCCATTCACCCATCTGCCCATCCGAACACGCCACCACCTTCACGAGCCTTCTCCGCACCTTCTTCATTCAGCCACCCAACCTTTTCTCGTCCCGGAGCAAGGTCCGCGGTCCTCCTCCTCCGCCGCTCGCCGGAGGACCATCACCCATCGCATCTTTCACCTTTCACGCACGCTGATGGGTCGAGGCAGTTTGCCCTCGACCCCTCTTTCTTCCTGTACAGGTACCACCAAATCGATCTCATTTGGAAGTCGGAACTTCAGGGCACAGGAGCTCCAGGCCACCACTGTCATGGGGCCGTTCTGGTGGTCATCAGCCTCATCAGAGACCATCATCCGCTGCAGGGTTTCACGGCGGAGCTCTTCCGCATTTCAGGAGCAGCAGGGGAGGTCCATCGTGCGTGTATCGGGGCCAGCGAAGTTCGCCGACCGACTGTTCTTCCAGGAGACTTCCCAGACGTCCGATCTCCCTCCAGCTCCAGTTCAGATCGTAGCCGTTCATTCGAGCAGCAGCAGTAGCCGTTGATCTTCAGAGGGTGGACCAGGACCGTCAGATCAGTGAGGTTTAGCCACAGCGCACAGGAGGCGTTCGATCATCCACGTGGCTGAGCCTCACCCGTTCGATTCATGCTGAGACCCTTCGTTCGCCCACGTCGCATTCCATCCGCCCGATCTTCCACGTGGGGGACTCCCAGCCATCTGATCTGCACCGAGGACTCCTTTGTTGAGCACCGCGCCTTCTCCACCGTTCCATTCACACGTGGCGCTCATCCGACCCTCAGCATTTAAATAAAGGGTAATTTACTCTTAGGGCCCTTAGCTTTTTAGTTGTTAACCTTTAGTCCTATAAATATTTTAGAACTTTTATTTTAGTTTGGTAATTTGCATAGAGGACCTTGTCTTTTCTTGTATTTGCACTTATACCCCTGCACGTAGTGGTACACGTGCTTCGACACGTGATTTGTGGGTTATTTGCATGTATGGGCCTTATGTTCTAGGGTGTTAATGAATGAAATTATGTTTTTAATATTTACAGAAATGCCCCTGTGAGTGTTGAATTTGTGCATGTGCTTTATATAGTGGGTAATTTACACTTTCGCCCCTGGACTTTTAGTATGTGTTACTATTTAGTACAGGGACTTAAGTTTTCTTGCAAATTGGTCCCTGAGTGCCCAGGTCACACACTTCGCACGTGAGATCGTGGAGAAATTGCACCGGACCCCCTGGAACTTGTTTTAATTGCGTACGGGTTCCTGTGTACTATACCTTTGTATTTGATTTTAATAAAATGGCAAACCTACTCCGAATTTGATGAAAATTGGATATATGGCTCCTGCCATGGTGTAAAATTTTCTCTAATTTTTGGAGACATTTTTGACACTTTTTATTATTTTTAAAAATTAAAAAACAAGCATTTTTGCTATTGTCTAGCTTTAAAAATCACAAAAAAATATTAAAACACCTTTAAAATTATAAAAAAATTAGATACTCTTTGTTTTATTTTGTTTAATTTTCTGACCAATTTTGGTCATTTTTAGAATCATAAAACCTATAAAATTAAAAAAACATTGAAAACACCATAAAAATTCTAATAATTAAAGAAAAATAAAAAATTAATAATTCCAGTGCCCAGTTTTCCTTGTATTTTCTACTTTAAAGGAAAATTACTTCAAACCTTGATCGGACCATTATCCATTTTATTTTGGTCCTCCAAGTCTGACTGGACAGTGCCTTTATTTTTCAGCCTTGTTTGATTTTTCTAAAATTCTCTAAAAATAAAAAAAAAACACCAAAAATTAACCAAAAACACAGAAAAATATAAAAAACAAAAAAACATTTTTGTTTGAATTTTTGGGTGATTTTTGAGTGATTAAATAATTGTTTGTAGTTGCTTGATTTATTGTTTTCCTTATTTTCTTTATTAATTAAAAATCCAAAAAAATATAAAAAGATTAACAATCCACCAAAAAATCACCTTCTTTTATTTTATTTCATTTTAGACTACTTCGTAGGCTGCAAGGCCATCACGTACTCCCTGAGTCCGACCCTGGTCGCTATACCAGGCTAATCCAATAACCAAGGCCACTAGTGTGTTTCTTTGACTTTTATTCTATTTTGGTGGTCTGCTCATATCTTTCTTGATCGACCGATTAATCCTCGAGCGACTGAGGTCGCAACGACCTTAGTTATATTTCTTCACCTTAGTTGCTCGTTGATTTTCATGCCATCAGATGACTGCACATAGCCCTATCACACAAAAGAAGGGAAAGTGTACAAGATGGAGAGACAACATCGAAGGAAACAGAGAAAGGGGAAGAGCGGAGGGAGGGGGGGAAGTGGTAGTAGTTGAGATCGTGGCGAGAGAAAATGGAGTCGAGTTATAGCTTCTCCTCCCTTATTCCCCGAGAGAGGGTTTCGGGCGTGGTCTCTGAGGAAGACTCAACAGATAGTAAATCCAAGGAAGCGCGCCGCAATTCCTCGTGTTATCCCGCCTCCGCATCCGAACAACCCTTTAAAGGAATTGTCAAGCTCACCTCATTATCTCCAATCCAAAGATTTAAAAGTAAAAGTAGAGTTATCTAGATCCAAACATGAGTCACAATCTAAAATAACAAATGAACAAATAGACCTTTAAGTGTCAGAACTCCATATCCTTTCTAAAAATAACAATGTAATACCATATCTGTTGAATTTGTAATAATGTGATCTCCCATTAAAGAGAATGGAAGACCGCCGATATCTTTAAAATTCAGTAGACCTAAATGCCCTTGGTTGGAAACCCCCAAAATTACCCCTCCCCCCACAGTCTTCTTCCACAACCCACATCTTATACAACGTCGTGCACACGATAAGACACTCCGGGAGCTCCCCATTGAACTCGCTTTGGTAGCTCTCCACCGTTTGACTGACTCCATCAACCAGTACGCCTTTCTGTGGCTTGTCGCATTGCCGACGTCCTCGAGGATCTATTTATCACTTTTTTCCAGCAGTCGTCATCTTCAGAGAATCAAGTCATCCCCACCCAGACTACTGTGATTCGCGCCACCATCCTCAAGATTAAGCTTAGTTGGGTGGGATGAGAAAGAAGAAGACAATGGGGAAGGGGTAATTTTATGCATTTTCCGTACATCATCACCGATGGTATTTTTGTATATTGAATCCCAAAGTTAAACTGTTGTATCCCAATGACATTTACGGACCATCGCGTTGTTTCAAATTCAAGAGATAAGTATTATATTGTTGCTTTTAGAAGTTTAGGTACGACATTGAAATTGGTGAGTAGTTCTGGGATTTTTGTGTAATTTAATCTACAAAATTTAAAGACAAAGATTAAAATTAAGTGTCACCATATGATTCACATATAATGGTGGGCGATACATATGTTATTTGTTGTGAATTTCTAGATATAATTGCTAATTTTAAAATGATAGATTTTCATTGTTATGTGTTTAAGATCAGATGTTATAAAGATTGTCTTCAAATTAGTCATCGTTACCGACTTATTTTTAGAATGGAAAAGGTGCCATGTAGCAGCAACTATTTTTAAAATCGTTGCTATATTAGATGATATTTGTTGTAAATTATGTTTAATTCTTCAAGTTCATAATAGATGTCGTATTCTTTACTATATTGCTAAAAGCGATTTATTGTTAACAATATAATAAGATATTACATACTTTTTTAAAACTTCTACAAATTGTTACTAACTTTCACAGAGATTAGATGGAAAAATCGTGATAAAGGATATAAACACAATAACAAAATTGACTTATAATAATGAATATTTTAAATATAATTGCTATATAATCTGATATTATGCATATAAAACAAATGTCACTCACAGTAAAATTATTATAACTTTTGAAATTCACAATGAATACAATATTTATTACTTTATTGCTTGCAAAAATCTATATAATGATGAGTATACGTATCCTTTCTCTTTAAATTTTGCAATGATTAATGCCAACGTCTAGAAAAATAATTCTTGGAAAATACAGCTTGTTGCTATGACTATGAATTTTGGGAACAAATATCAACGGATATGTTAATCGTTATGAATTTCCATGTGTATCCTTGACTTTTGCAACAAACATATTCGTGATTGTATATATACCATTGTCAGACATGGCTACTATTCTTCAGATTATTTATTCTAATGCACGTTTTAATATTATGTTTTCATGAAAATATTTAAACATATACATGCATACACATACACATAGTTCATACATGTCCAAATATAGATGTGGAAAAACATGAATTTTGGTATGTCCATGCATGTACATACAAGTGCAAAAAATACATGCATGCACTACCCTATGGATGAATATTAATTTACATAAAGAGGAATAAAATTCTTTAAATTTGTCCTCACCAATGTTAAGTTTAGCAATGATTATTGACTTTTGAACATTATTTGTTATTGTATATTTAACATCATTAGATATAACGATTGTTCTTCATATTATTTATTTTTAGATCCATTTTATGCAGTGTTTTCGTGAAATTTTTAATATTACATACACATACATTTCGGGAAAATTTCAAATAAGGTGACACCTTTTTCTTTGATTAGGAAAGCCTTTCATCTCATTCATTCATTTTTAATCATGTGACTAAAGTCAATACCATACTAATGCTAATTATTTAATTGATTGAAAATCTAATTTGCTCATTAATACATTCAATATAGAATGTAACACCCATGCACATTTGAATTATCTCAATAATCTCTTTCTATTCAAAACTCAAATTCAATCTTGAAGGCAGAGGGAAACAACGATGGATGGTGGACGACGCGTGCATGAATGACCAACGATGAGCAATGCACGATGTCCATTCCACCTCTTCGTTTGGTTGCAGGGTTGGGCAGGGTTGGGTATTATTCACTGGGTGGATAGTAAACTGTGAGGAGGGGGTACCCCTGTGAATAAAAGATACTCCTTGTACACTGCCTCCTGCTCTCTTTACCCGCCACCATCCTGAAGCTTATCATAATCGTGAAAGCGATGTGAAGGCTACCACCATCAACCCAATGTGGTAGTGTGAAGGCAATGGGTGGAGAATAGAGACAATGTGGGGAGGCGAAGATAACAACTATCATAAATGCCATCATCATTCCACAACCATCACCAGTGTCGTCATTACCAATGCCACTTGACAAAATGAACCATGTTTTTTTTACATAATTATCTAATATTTTATACAGTTGATTAGTACATTACATAATTACAAATTTATATCTTTCCTACATATTTATATTCGTGAAATGATAAAATACTAGTCGTCTTTTTATTTTGTTAAGCACCATATAAAATTTACAACAAGAATACACATATTACTTAAAGTCATTGGGATCTATATACAATTTTTCTCAAATAATGTTGGATGAAAACACAAACATTTTAAAAAAAAACTACTAATTGACCTGTCATGTTTCAAACTTCCATAAAAGTTTTACAAAGCCATTAGAAAATTGCAAGAAGCTTTTCATTCTACAAAGCACATCTTTATTCTGACTTTTTCGTTGAAGATGTAAATAACAACAAATATAGCATAAATCAAACTATCTAAAAAAGTAATTTACAATATTATTGCTTCGCATTAGATGAAAACATATTTGATAAAAATACAAAATTGGAGCAACTAAAAATATCAATTTAAAATATTCAATTAAATTGAATTCAAATCAAACTACTGAAAATGTAAAAGTAAACAAAATTACTAATTGATTTTTAATTTTACAAACTTTAATACAAATTTTACAAAGAGAACTTATATTGTAAATCTTTTCATTCTACGTAGCAAGTCATTACTACAACTTTTCGGTACAAAAAGTAATTGAGAACAAAAATACTCGTAATCATAGAACATAAAATAAAAATTTACAATATTATTTGCTCCACGTTGTATGTATGTAGACACAAACACAAAAAGTTCACATATTTCCAAAAAAAGACATTTCGGAAAAAACATAAATTTCTTGTTATGTGCATGCACATATGTATAAATAAGTGCACAAAATACATGCATACACTATCATATAAATGCATATTAATTTACATAAGGAGTAAAACTTTTTAAATTTGTATTGATAATGCTAACTTTAGCAATGACTAATGAAAAATATATTGAAAATGAAAACATATAGCTATGGCTATATGATTTGTTGAGTGCTTATTTGTAACCCTAGGACTCCACCTTTATACAAAGCCCCAAGATTCTCATTCTATTCATGTAATTCATTTTGATTTCAACTTGGCATCAAAAGGGTGCTCCTAGTCCCCGTCGCCTGCCTCATCTCCTCGCTCCGCATCGTCAAACCAAACCCCTTGCACCCAATTGCTAATGCTCTCACCACCACCATGAAGCCCTCGATCTTCAACTACATAAGAAACCCCCTAGGCCATCACTACTGCAAAGCTCCCTTAGGCTCGCACCACCTACAAAGCCCCTTAGGCCAACAATGAAGGGAGGTGGTCGGGCCTCGCGCATCACGAAAGTGTGTGGACAGATCATATCTGATCAAAATGAACTTATTGTATCAATGGGGATAACATTGGAATTTAAAGAAAAGTCTGTGGAACCTACACGTATTTGGATCCATTCCCAATCCATTCCGTCAAGTTCACACGAACAAAAGGACATGCCTCTAAAGTGTGATTGTGATCCTTGAGTAGTAGTACAAAGGCAAGGGTGTCCTCCAAGAGGGGACGTCCAAGACAAAATGGAGGGTGGTTCTAGGGTAGGGTGACATCCAAAGAGAAGAGAGGAGGTGGAAGTTGGAGAGAGAAAAAAGGGACTTGGTGATATTTTGATTGCATGAGGAATGCATGGTTTGCCTCTCCTTTATTCCTTTTCATATCATTAGGATGTACTCCTAATTTTAATCAATAGTCATTGTCCTCAACAACTTTAAGATAAAAGTTGATAACCATTATCAACCTAATTATCCATATAATGCCGTACCAAAACTATCAACAAAAAAAGAGAATAAATAGAGAAAACAAAATAATAACCATAGAGGGAAGAGACGTCCCATGGTGGGACCCACCATGAACATTCCATTTTTTATTTCATTTTCCTTTTGTTTTTCTTTTATTTCACATTCTTCTTGTTTACTAATTTTGGAAATTAATTAGTAATCCAAGAAAATCATCAATAATAAGATAATTAAATAAAGTTGAAAAAGGGAATAATACATACATAGGGCGGAGACGACCACCATGTGGGTCACAACATAGCCTTCCCCTCTTATTTCCTTTTTCTTTTATTTGGTTGTAATATTTAAACAACCAAATCTTTAATTGTTGACTTATTTTTGGAATCTACTAACTACCACTAAATAAATATAAATTATTTGTGACAACTACAACAAGCCATCCACAAATATGAATCATATTCATAGGTCCAAAACTAAACGTAAATCCTACTTCTTGTATAATGTGAATCCAATCCACATCAATATTACATTTATGAATCCTATTCAAAATCGAATCTCAACAGGATATTGTGAATCTTATCCACACTATCCATGATTATTGTTGTAAAATTATCCACATTGATCTTATCTCAGATAATTAAATTCAATATAATTCTCTAAGAATCCTCTTAGTATGTATCCAAAACCGATGTGAATCTTATCCACATTATTCTCGGAAAATATTATACCGTAGATAATAGTGTACATGATAATGTTATCCATGGTAACTAAATCTAGTTTAATCATCCTAGAATTCTCATCATTGCCTATTATTCAGATCTATCTCTTTAGGAACATATTTTCAAATTCATTTCAGGATAGAGTGCCTTCTTTGTGGATACTTGGACATAAGGTCAAGGCAATTGTATATGCCATGTTTAGTGACTTGGATAATGATATCCAATATAATATCCGGATCTAGAAGACCTATCAGAATTGTAATCCCCCCTAGAGCGGGGAGCACAAAAAATGCGCAGAGGATCGAGCAGTGGCACCTGGACTTCTCACTAGAGCGTAATCCCCACACATAGCTCCCAACCTGCAAAAGTCCCTCCCAAACTCTCCTATTGTGACGATTCAATTACGATTCCAGTAGTTACACCAAGGTCGTTCCTCTCCTTATACGGCAGTGGATCACTTCGAAATTCTCATGGATAGTATTTTTTGTCTACACTTTGGAGAAGCTTGAACCATGGTCAATCTTACAAAGATCACCAAAACATAGGCGACTGACACTACACACTACAACAACCAGTACATTGGCAGACCCTGATTTTAAGATCATAGGAGGCACCATAACAGAGAAGATGATGGTGTTAAAAAAAGGAACGCATCATTTAATATATTGATAAAATATTAATAAGATATCCTACATATAAAAAATAAAACACTAAAAAGAATCCAAATTATTCTATTGACTAGTTTTTATACTTAAAAATTAATCGATAACATGTGCATGACTAAAGAATCATTAATCGATAGTCATCTTCAATTTGATTTGGCCATCAAATATTTATAGGCAAAATTGAAATGATATTCAATACGTATAGTGGCAACTTGTATTGGTTATGCTAACATCATTAACTAAAATATCGAGAAATAGATATCGGTAGGTACTATAATTGTAGAAACTGGATCAGAAAGTTCTACACCGATTTTTGAAATTTTCAACAAGCATAAGATTCATTTGTAAAAATATATAATGACAACAATCCATTGCTTTTCCATTAAAATTTGCAACAATAGTAGGCTCATTGAGCAATAATAAAAAATTTTAACAAGGTAGGATAATAGTTACAAATAATTCATTGTTTACAATATACATAATAACAAATACAATATTCAAGGGGTAGAAGGGTGTTGTTGGTGGACATCTGAGAGCAAATCATTTCTACAATAAATATTATTGTAATCTTTTTATATATCAATAAAAGTGATTGATTTTTACTCCCTATTTGAGATTAATGAATGCATGCACTTATAAAGTCCCTTAATATAATTAGGGTTATGTACTATAGCCATCTTGATGATCATGCATTTGTTGATACAATGGTTGGATCAAAGAGCCTGGTGCTGAGATGATGTCTAAAGAGTTAGATTTAAGATTCAACTAGCACTATCAAATGATTGTTAAGAAAGGATCTCCATCTTAAGAAGGAGGTGACAATCCTTATTCAAAAGGCTGATATCGGACCAAACTCTTGATGCATGTACTCTGCATAGGAATAGAGATTCGAAGGTATTGAATAAGTTAACTCAAAGAGTTGACTTAATGAGATCAATATATCAAAGACCTATGACATATGATTTCATGATGACCGAATGGCCACCAAGACTCGGGTGAATAAAATAGATCAAGGATCGTTGCGACCCGGATCTCAGAGACAATTCAGTCAATCAAGAAAATGATATCAGACCACCAAAACAAGATAAAAATCAAAGAAACTCAATAGTGGCCCTGGCTATTAGATTAGCCTAGTATAGCGACCAGGGTCGGACTCAGGGAGCATGTGATGGCCGTGCGGCCTACGAAGTAGTCTAAAATGAAAACAAATAAAATAAAAGGGGTTTTTTTTGGTAGATTTTTAATATTTTTAATATTTTTTTGGATTTAAATTAATTAAGAAAATAAGAAAATAATAACATAATCAACTTCACATATATATTTTAATTACTCAAAATTCACCCAAAAATTCAAACAAAAATGCTTTTATGTTTTTTATATTCTTCTATGTTTTTGGTTAATTTTTGGGGTTTTTCTGATTTTTATGGAATTTTATAAAAATAAAATAAGGCTGAAAATCAAAGACACTGTCCAGTCAGACTTGGAGGACCAAAATAAAATAGATAATGGTCCTATCAAAGTCTGAACGTAATTTTCCTGTAAAGTGTAAAGTACAAGGAAAAATTAAGAACTTAATTTATTAATTTTTGATTTTTCTATTATTTACTAGAATTTTTATGAGGTTTTCAATGTTTTTCAATTTTTATAATTTTTATAAATCTAAAAATGACCAAAATTGGTCAGAAAATCAAACACAGCAAAACAAACAATATCTAATTTTTTTTGTAATTTTTAAAGTTGTTTTAATATTTTTTTGTGATTTTTAAAACTGGACAGTAGGAAAAATGCATGTTTTTGAATTTTTTAAAATACTAAAAAGAGTCAAAAATATCTCCAAAAATTAGAGAAAATTTTACACCATGGCAGGAGCCACATGTCCAATTTTCATCAAATTTGGAGTAGTTTTGCTATTTTATTACAATTAAAAACCAAGGCACAGTGCACAGGGACCTATCTGCAATTAAAATAAAGTTCTGGGGCCTTTTGATAACACGCAAGGAAACCCAGGGGCCCGAAGTGTAAAAGTCCCCGAGGCCCACGCACGATACACGTGACTCAGGCCTGGAAGGGCATATTTGTCATTCCTATTTTAAAAGATGCAGACAATAACACACGAAAAACACAGGGCAAATCATGCAATTTCACCAAAAACTCACGTGTCGACGCACGTGTCCATCATTTACAGGGGTAAAAATGCAAATCATACAAACGACAGGGTCCTCTATGCAATATTTACAAAAATAAAAGAACTACAAAACGTATTTACATGACTAAATATTAAATGCAGAAACTAAAGGGGCCTAAGAGCAATTACCCCTTATTATATGCCGAAGGCCAGATGGGCGCCACGTGGGAGATCCAACGGTCGGGGGGTGGCGCCTCAACGAAGGGCTGCGTCTCGTATCTGACGGTTGAGGCTCAGCCACGTGGATGATCGAACGTCTCCTGTGCGCTGTGGTTAAGCCTCACTGATCTGACGGTCCTGGTCCACCCTTTGATGATCGAACGACTGGCGCTGCTCCTCAAATGGACGACTGCAATCTGATCTGGAGCTGGAGGGCTAGATGGACGGCTATGGAGGATACTCCAGGAACTCGACGCCGGCGAGTTTCGTCGAGCTCGTGTGCGTGCAGGAGAGCTCCTCGGAGGCTACTGAAGATTGGAGAAGATGCGCCTGGGCCTCCCGCATATGAAGAGAGCCTCCGATGAAACTGGAGGCGTCGGAGGTGGTCCAGCAACTACAGCAAAGCTGGAGCTGCTGCTCCCTGATGTCCGAGCCCTCAGATGGGCTTGGCTTGACCTGCAAAGCAATGTAACAGACTCCTGGGTCGAGGGCAAAGTGCCTCGACCCGGTTAGAGGTGGTGGAGGTGAACAGTGCGTCGATATGGGCGAGCTCCGGTGAAGCGACGGCGGTGGGGCTCATATCCCAGTTCCTGTGCGAACTGGGTTGGATGGCTGGGTGCAGAAGGTGCGCGGGGGAAGGGCGAAGGTGATGGATGACTCCGATGGTCGAGATGTGGGCGAGGGTGGTCGGAATCGAAGGTAGTCGGCGACGGGGTGATTTGGGCGTGAATCAAAATTAGCGAAACAAAGGAAGATCTGGGTCTACCTGATGGACGAGGTCGACTGGGGATGAGCCGGTGAAGCTCTAGGTCCTAGCCTCGAGGGCCGTCGATGCCCGAGGCTCGAGCACCACGTCTGGGCGGCGCACGGCGGCGCAAAGTCGCTGGATCGATGGTCCGGTCGCTCCCTCCTCGCTGCAACACAGCCAATCACGAGCTGTCACTCAGGCGGTGGCTATGGAGGTCCTAGGGTGGAATGAGCTGAGCCAAATATGCCTGCAAGTGAGGGCGGAGCTGATGCTTTATACGGCTAGGGGTCCGGCTAGATGGGAGTCGGACGTGAAGCTCGGAGCGCGGATCCCAAGGCTAATGACCGGGCGTGGATCTTGGATGCAAGAGGAAGATATGGAGCCCGGGAATAGCGGTTTTGATGATCGGGTCATGACGCAATAAATCCGCGAAGTCGGGTCGGGCGTGCATGACCCGTGGGTAGTGGTCCAAGGGGGTGAGTTGACCGGGGGGTCAACGTCCCCTGTGGACCAATCAGAAGAGGCCATGTCAGAAATAATTAGAAATTATAAATAAAATAATAAATGGTAGAATTAGGAAAAACTTAAAACATGAAAAATGTTTCTTTTATTTTAAACTATTTTTTGTGATTTTTAATTAATTTTTTGAAATAAAAATAAGGTATATACATTATAGTACTATGTATAGGTATATATACAATATTGAATTGTTAATTTTGATTTTTAATTATTTATTTTTATACATTTTTATCCAAATTTTATATTTTATTTATTTATAGCATAAAATTAAGAATATTTTGGTATTTTTATTTTATTTTTATTAATTATTTACAAGGGGTAAAATAATTAGTTATATACAAGTATGTACATGGTATCTTTACAATGTTTCTTTTGATTTTTAATTTTGTTCTTTTTATTTAATTTTGATTTTTATGGTTTTTATTTTATTTATTTACATTATGAGATATAGAATATGTACAAATTTTTATGGAATTTAATTCAGTTATTTACAAGGTGAAATAAATAGAGAAAGGGGGTCTATGTACATGATGAATATACAAGTGGAGAAGATTTTCTTATTTTTATTTTGATTTTGTATTTACAAATATTTACAAATATATACAAGCCCATTTTTATTGTGCTTTTAGAGGAAAATATTTTTATTATATTTACAGGTATATTTACACACATGAACTTCCTTATCTCTCTCTACTTGGGTTTTTATGCGGTCAGGCCCATGCTGAGCCCTCCCTTAGGATTAGGTTGCTCAATATTTATTCTAAATATTTCCCTCTTTTTCTTTTGTTTCTTTATTCTTTTATTTTTACACAAAAACATGCTAATTATTAAACTTTATACAATGCATGCTTTTTGGTAATTATTTGTATTTACAAATATCTACATGCATTTGCAAAGGTTTTTGTAGCTAAAATATAAGAATAAAGAGTGATGAATGAGTATTCATCACCCCCCTATACTTAACTTTGCTAGTCCCTTAGCAAACACTTATTTGAAAAAGAAGTGAAAAAGAGAAAGAAAAAGAGGAGAATATGCATGGATCAAGGTTGAATATTAAACTTACCTTCATTAAATTGAATTATGGAGCTCGATCAGATCTTTGGATTATTAATGTGTCGGAACCTTATTTGAACTTAAGTTTAAAACTCAACAGCCTCTAAGTTCCACCAATCTATAATCAAGACTCCTCAACAATCCAGATCAGAACAAGTCTACAAACACAAACCCTGAAGACCATGAATCTTTCCTTGTACTGTGAATTTGAAGTATAAGCTCTCCACCTCAGAAATGGCAACTTGACAACCCTCCCCAACAAGGTAACTCTATGACCCCAATCTGGCCACTCTTTCCTCGAGGAGCGGGGTATTCCCTTCTAAGTTCAAGTTCAACCGGCTCAAGAAGAGGGGGAAGAAGAGAATGGACCATGGCCAGTGTAGCCATGTATCCTTGGGAGCTCAACCAGTGTAGCCAAGTCTCCCTGCTGCAAGCTACATCAGGTGGGACATGAATCTCAAGCTTTGCTTATTGCACTATATACATACTCCGGTGGGATTATCATTTTCTATCAGACCCACCACTTTTTTGGAGTTATTTTCTTTTTGCATTTTTTCAAGTGCATCTATACAACATATACATGTGCATCATATATACAAGGAGTTTTTCCTCTTGAGCCAGTAGACTATCCCTCTTTTGAAGCATTATTGCAACCCACAACTCCTGTCGTTAGACCTCATGGCAACCAGACCAAGTTGAGACGCACTTCCTTCACTAAAAGAAGAAGAGAGGTTCTGCCTAGAAGTACTACCCTCATATGCTATCCCAAGTCAAGGAAGACTGCCTCCTCACCACCTCATCCGTAGAGAGCTCGGTGCAAGTGCGGTGTCCAAGTAAAGCCATTGTCCATATGAGTCATGTATGTGTTGTTAAGTGCTCTACTTAGGCTCATTGAGATGACATGTGATCATAGCCTAGTGGACTCAAAGAATTAAGTCACCATGGACCTGAAAAGCCTTAACCCTAAGCCCTATAAGGTTCCTCTTACAATTAGGTGGATTAAGATCTTAATCAAGCTCCATTTCCCAATTTAATTCCAAGCTAGTTTAAATGTCAACTATAATCCGGGAAAAACTATATACATATATACAAAGATGCTATTTACACAATTTTTACAAACATGCAAAAATTTTTGAAAAATGTTTTGAAATCATGGATGTATGCATGAATGCAAGTTTTGCAAAATATTTACACAAATTTACACAAGATTTTTGCAAACTTTTGATTTTCAAAACATTTTGGAAAAATTTTGTACTATATACATAATTTTTATATGCACATATTTACATAAACTTTACACAAAAAGTTTTTGAAAATATTTTTACAAAAATAATTTGTACACTAGTCATGTATGTGCAATAAAGGAATTTTTATTTACAGGAAAATTTTTTAATTTTGATGGATTTTATGGATTTTAGGTTTTTAGCCAATTTTATTTATTAACACACTCACACAAAGTACGAGTTATGGCTAAAGTATATATGAAATATACACACCCCCCTATACTTAGCTCGAACGATGTCCTCAGAGTAAAGAGCGATGAAGAAGACATAACTCATGCTATGTATAGGGAAGTGAAAAGGAAGGCTATATACAAAGACGAATGAATGAATAGAGAATCAAGAGAGTCTCGGCTTTTGCCCCTATACTTAGGATCAAATAATCCTAAGTATAGCAGGCTGTACACAAAGGGAAAACCGAGTGGAGAATGTACAGGGTCTACCCCCCCCTCCCCATACTTAGGGTAAAATATCCCTAAGTATAGGCAGCAAAGACAGGGGTAAAATGAATTAAAAGAAATACTCAAGAGTCCAACATCCCCCCTATACTTAGGGTAAAGTACACCCTAAGTATAGCATAATCAAAAGATGAAGAAAGGGATGTGAGATTAAAGAATGGAGTGATATGGACATCTGGATCTATACAGGTCGGAAGAACAATATAATCAGGCGTGAGATGTAATAGATGTGAGTCAAGAGACCACATCTCACGCAAAATGAATAGAGGCAACATCAACGACCCGCGGCTCATGATCTAGAAATGGCTTGAGCCGCTGGCCGTTCACTCGAAAGGTACTCTCAGAAGACAACTCAGATATGTCTATGCTCCTGTTGTCGTGTACCTTTCTCACAAGATAAGGTCCTTCCATTTGCTCTGTAGCTTCCCTGGAAATAGACGAAGCCTAGCATCAAACAACCATACTCTCTGTCCAGGCTCAAAATGCTTGTGGCTGATATGAGAATCATGCCACTCCTTCACTCTCTCCTTGTACTGTAGGCTGTTTGAGAAGGCGGTATCACGAAGCTCCTCCAAGGCTGCTAACTCTGCCCTCCTCTAGTTTCCTACACTATTTGGATCTAAGAGAATATCTGTAACCGCCCAAAGTGACATGTGCCTCAGCTCAACAGGTAAATGGCACGGCTTGCCATATACAAGGCGAAAGGGAGATGTGCCCAAAGGTGTCTTGAAAGACGTCCTATATGCCCACAAGACCGAGTCCAAAAGTTGTGACCAATCCTTTCGGTCAGGGCGGACGACTTTCTGCAATATAGTCTTAATCTCCCTGTTCGACACCTCGGCTAGACCATTCGTCTGTGGATGGTATGGAGTGGCAACTCGATGGTCTATACCGAACTCGCTAGCAAGGGCCTTCACCTGGTCGTTGATGAAATGAGACCTCCCATCGGAAATCAATACTCGAGGTACCCCAAACCATGTAATGATGTGCTTCCTCAAAAATCTGCAAACTATCCTGGCATCAACGGTTCGGGCAGGGATGGCCTCTACCCAACGACTCACATAATCAACGACCAACAGAATGTACTCAAATCCCTAACTCTTAGGGAATGGACCCATGAAATCGATGCCCCATGCGTCAAAAACCTCACATAAGTGAATGGGCTGCATCGGCATCATATCACGCTGTCCACAAGTGCCCATACTCTGACAGTCAGTACACCTCTTCACGAACTCATCAGAGTCCTTGAAGAGGGTAGGCCACCATAGGCCGGATTGGAGCACTTTCTGTGCCGTTCTCCTCCCAGAGTGATGTCCTCCTGCCTCAAGCTTGTAGCAGTAAGTGAGGACGCTATGGTGCTCCTCCTGAGGAATGCACCTACGCCAGACGCTATCCCCTCCTTCGTGGTAAAGGATGGGATCCTCCCAGTGGTAGGACTTGACCTTCGCAAGGAAGGTCTCAAGCCTCTGCCTGGGCCAATCTTGTGAAACTTTCTTAGCAACAAGAAAGTTCACAATATCGACGTACCATGGGAGAGAGGCGATAGCAAGGATCGCCTCATCTGGGAAGGTCTTACAAATAGGATCGATCTGCTCAGAATCCTCAAGATGCTCTAATCGGGAGAGATGATCCGCCACCACATTTTTGACTCCAGGCTTATCCTTGATCTCAATGTCGAACTCCTGGAGTAGAAGGATCCATCTAATCAGTCTGGCCTTGACATCCTTCTTTGCCATGAGGTACCTGATGGCGGTATGATCTGTGTACAGGGTCACTCTAGATCCAATAATGTATGATCTGAACTTATCTAGGGCGAACACTACGGCTAGCATCTTCTTCTCTGTGACTGTGTAGTTTTGCTGCACGGAATCCAATGTGCGGCTAGCGTAGTGGATAGCAAATGGAACTCCATCCCTCCTCTGTCCCAGCACGACCCCCACGGCAAAATCGGAGGCGCCTGTCATGATCTCGAATGTGAGAGACCAATCAGGCGGCTGGAGAATAGGAGCCTCAACAACACATCTCTTGAGAATCTCAAAGGATGAAAGACACTTGTCATCGACAAGGAACTCAGTGTCTTTTGTCAGTAGGTCAGTCAACGGTCGGGCAATCCTACTGAAATCATGAATGAATCGTTGGTAGAAACCGACGTGCCCCAGGAAAGACCGTAACTACCGCAAATTGGACGATGGTGCGAGTTTTCTAATGACGTCTACCTTGGCCGGATCAACCTCCATGCCCCTGTTGGAGATGATGTGGCCAAGCACCATCCCTTGAGTCACCATGAAGTGACTCTTCTCCCAAGATAACACCAAGTGAACCTCTATACATCGCTGAAGGACTCGGTCTAGGCAGTCAAGATAGGAATCGAATCCGTCGCCGTAAACCGAGAAATCATCCATGAAGACCTCCAAGCACTCCCCTACCATGTCCGAAAAGATCGACAGCATGCATCTCTGAAAGGTCGCAGGGGCATTGCATAGCCCAAATGGCATGCGTCGGAAGGCGTATGTGCCGAAGGGGCAGGTAAAGGTAGTCTTGTCTTGGTCCTCGGGAGCGATGGCCACCTGGTTGTAGCCCGAGTACCCATCCAGAAAACAGTAGTGGCTCTTCCCCGCCAGTCTCTCAATGATCTGATCTATAAAGGGCAGGGGGAAATGATCCTTCTTGGTGGCCTGGTTGAGTCTCCTGTAATTAACGCAGACTCGCCAAGAAGTGGGTACCCGTGTAGCAATCTCCTCTCCAGACTCACTGACCACTGTAGTGATGCCCGTCTTCTTGGGCACCACATGCAAAGGGCTGACCCACTTGGAGTCGGAGATGGGGTAGATAAAATCGGTGCTTTACTATTTCAAAATCTCCTTCATGACAACCTCTCTCAGATTCGGGTTTAGCCGCCGCTGGAACTCACGTGACGTCTTCGCCTCATGATCGAGATAGATATGGTGGGAGCACAGGGCCGGACTTATCCCCTGGAGATCTGCTATGCTCCATCCTATCGCCTTGCGGTTCTTTTCAAGAACCCCCATCAGACGGGATTCCTGCTCTCCAGTCAAATCGGAGGAGATAATGACTGGGTATATCTCATGCTCACCCGTAAGGAACCTATACTTCAGCGACGCAGGAAGCGGCTTCAGCTCTGGACAACTGGGTGCTGGTGGATCTGGCCTCTGAAAACTCTACGTGAAGGCTGCCAAATCCGCATGGGAGAACTGAAACTCTCTATCACTCCCTGAATCTGGAGAAGGCTGTCCTGATAGACTGTCTCTGCTCTGCTCGGCATCTACCTCCTCCCTAGCTGCAGGCTCAGGTGAAGTCAGATCTGGCATGTAATCATCACAATATGCCCAATCAGAGTCTGACTCTGAGGGATCTGTATCATCTAAGGTGGCCTCAGTACCACCATCGTCACAAAAATCAGTCTCGCGGTCGAGTAGCGGCTCTGCCGCCTCAAAAGTATCCTGGTCCAGGAATGTGCTCTCCAAGCTCTCCTCTGCTGGCGTCTCTGCATCAGCGGACTCTGAAGGTGAGAGGATGGCCTGTGCATCTGGATCTGCCCATACTGCCTCATCATCTATAATCACAAAGTCGCAGTCCTGGTGGATGTCTAGCCCGGCATCTGTCATCTACTCTATATCGGAAGTGGTCTCTGAGCATGCTCTGTCTCTGGCTCTGCTGTCCTCGACCGTCTCTATTTATACACTTTCGCCCTCGACGTGAAAGTATACCTTCCCACTATCATGATCGGTCACTGCCTTGGCTGTGGGCAAGAACGGGCGATCGAGAATGATGGGGGTATCGATCAGTGAATCAGGGATCTCCATGTCCAACACTACGAAGTCCACGGAGAATTGCAGGCCCTGAATCGTGACGACAACGTCTCTAAGCAACCCCTTCGGCCTCTTGACAGATCGATCAGCAAACTGAAGGACTGTCCTGCTCTGTCTAAGAGTGCCCAGCTCGAAGCGGTCGAGAAGGGCTGCCGGAAGTAAGTTGATCGACGATCCGCTGTCTAGTAGAGTACGGTCGAACCTCTGCTCTCTGATATGGCATCTGACATATGGGGCTCCTGAATCTGGCCTCTTGGCCGGCATACGGTTCTGGATCGCGAAACAAGTGGCTCTCGTCAGCACATGAATCTTTGAGTGGCGGTTCCTCCTCTTCCTCCTGACTGTAGTCCTGTCTTTAAGGGAACACTGAAGAAGAGGGATGTCCTGCAAAGCCTCCTGAAGAGTCAGTTGAATGTGGAAACGATCTATCATCTGCTGGCTGAACTCTTCCTGCTCTCTCTTTTTGGGATTTTCATTTTTCTTCCCCTTCCCTATCTGAAGAGCTCTAGGGAAGGGGACCACAGGGTCCTTCTCAGATGAAGGACTAGGAAAGGGTCTAGATGGTTCGACGACCGGATCCACACATACATCATGCACCACAGTGGGACCAGAAGAAAACAAACCCTTTCCTTTATTCACAGAAGTGTGCCGAGATACATCAGTAACAGGAAAAACAACATGAATCTCAGAAGAACTGGTGGTATCAACACCACCATCGGCTGGTAGACGGGCGGCCTCAGTACCGTGCTCTGGCTCGGCAACATGGGTGGCCTCAGTACCACCTCCTTCAACTGGTGAAACGGCGGCCTCAGTACCGCCGGCAGGATCAACATCCGTGGTGGCATAGTACCACCGTCATCATCTCTAGCGGCCTCAGTACCGCTCTCCTCCTCGCCTGGCGCTCTGGATGTATCCTCAGGGTGTCGCTCAGACGAGTCACCGCCTGCTGGCATCCTACCGCTCCTAAGTGTGACAAAATCAGTATCAAAAAGATATGCAGACATATCACCAAAAGTATCACTCGGAGTGGCATACTCAGTACAAGCTACCTGCTCAGATTTCCTCTTCAGGTTGTTGGGATTCGGCTCAATCTGGGCAGGGATGGCGGCCTTCCCTCTCACGATGTCCCGCATCTCCTGGCGGAACTCATCCATCTCCTGTCGAAAAGTAGCCTGTTGATCTGTGAGAAGGCGGGCTATGTCATCCAAGGCGGGGCTCTCATGGGATGGCCCATGAGGACCCGACGGGTAGCCTCTCTGGTAGTGAGGCTGCTGGTGCTGTGGCTGAGAGGGGTAAGAATGTGGCTGATGCTGCGACTGGTGAGGCTGATCATGCCTCCAAGACTGTCCCTACTGATAGGGACGAGGACCATACTGTGACTGCTGCTGCTGCTGTGGATACATTGGGGGCTGCTGCAACTGGTGATCCCTCTGATGGATGTACTGGCCACCCTGACGGTTGCTGCTGGGGCTGGGCACCTCCGGCCGCCCAACGGAATCCGGGATGGTCTCGTCGGATACCGGGCTGGAGGCGGTCGTACCAAATCCCGTTGACATCTATCAACGGCTCTGCATCATACTAGGGTGGCGGGAGCACTGCCAAAGGATGATCCAGCTTGTATACCACCATCTGCATGTTTGGAGATGGCGGTGACTGGTAGGTGGGCTGCGGCTGCTGGTACGGCTCCGCCTGTACAAGGTGAACCTGTCTAGGCTGCTGGTGGGAGCTGGAGCGCTGGGACGAGCTGCCGGAGCTACTCGGATCGCCTCGTGCCTGAAGACGGGGCTGGGAAGTCATCTGTGCCTCCTGGAGACACATGAGCTGTGTCTTCAGGTCACTCAGAGTCTGTGCCATCTGCTCCATCTGCGTGATGCCCTGTCACTGCTTCTTCTCGATAATCTCTATCCGGTCCAGCTTCTCACTGATAATCCCCATGTCTGCGGCTGAGGACTCGGCCTGTGCTGCTGCTACCGTGGACGAACTGGATGGACTGGCGTCGACCCGTGCTATAATCTGGTACTGCAGGGTTTGTGGCTGCTGGGGTCTGCCTTGAGTGTACAATCGGGTCTGGGACATCACCATATAGTTCTCAGCCATCTCCTCGTAGATGGCCCAGACCTGATCGTGATCCTTGGCGAAGTAAGACCCGCCACAAGAAGCGTTCACCAAGCCCTGAAGCTCTGGTGTCAGCCCGCTGAAAAAGCTCTGAACAAGGTTCGGCTTGGAAATGTCGTGGTGCAGGCATCTGTCGGTCAGCTCTCGAAACCTCTCCCATGCCTCGTGAAACTGCTCGTTGGGGAGCATGGAGAAGTTGCTGATCAGGGCTCTAGCAGCGTTCGTCCGCCCGAGTGGGTAGTACTTGTGCAAGTACTCGGTGCGGAGCTGCTCCCAGGTGTAGACGAACTTCCCCAAGTGCTTCAGCCAGGTGGCTGCTCTGTCTGCTAAGGAGAAGGGGAAGGCAATCATCCTGATGGTATCCTGGTTTACCTGACGGTCGTGGACTGTGTTGCAGATCATCAGAAACTCCTGGAGGTGGAGATGGGGCTCCTCTGTGGCGAGCCCATGGAAATGGAGGAGGAGCTGCAAAGTGTTTGGGGGGAACTTGAAGTCCCCCACGATGGCTGGTAGAACAACCCAATGGTGCATCAGTGTCGATCCGGGGTTGTGTAACTCCCGCATCGGTCTCGGTGGATCTGCTGCGGCTGCTGCGGCTGCTGCCGCGACCTCATCGGGTATCCTTGGCCCGTCTCTACGCTGCTCTCGATCTGCTCTCAGCTGCTCCATCTCGCACCTCATATCCAACATAAATGCTCCCCGATCCCTCAACTGCTGCTGCACTGTCTTGAGGGAGGTGATCAGGGTGGAGTTGATCGCACCCTGGTCCAGAACGAAATGCTCATGCTGCGGACCTCTGGTGTGATCATCAGAACTGCCGGCAATAGTCTCTGCAAAATCAAAACATCTCAACTCAGGTGCCGATAAATCACCTGTCTGTCTCTCCTCTGGCACTGGTATCTCGGTCTCAGAAGAAGAAGAATGATCGAGGGGGAACATGGTGGAATCATACTCGGGCTCGGAGAGCGGGTCTCGGCTCTCGCGAACCAACCTAGATGAGCGAGTAGACGCGCCCGAAAGCGGTGCAGCCAGAGGATGCCTAAGAGATCGTATGCCCATCATCTCGATGTGGCGAGTAAGGCGGATGAGATCTGGTAACAACTATGATCACAAGCAAACCCCCAATTCACCAACGCCATGCGAGCTGAAGACCGTAAAGGCTCGATCAATTATCTTGTCAATTTTTATTTTGGTGATCAGTCAGGATATCAGAGCGATTACGTGACCTGTTGGGTTACCCGATATTTTCCCAACCGACTGTCCCGTACAGAAATAGCCGGTAATCAGTCGAGAAGAATATCGGAGGGCTCTACCTAGTGTTCGGGGTCACTTTCTCGCACAATCAAACCAAACAATGAGGGGGTTGCTCTCCCCAAGACAAATTTTTAAGTGAGGTATCTTTTAGGGTCGATAGTGTTAGCAGTCCCAAATTTTATTGTTTTTCTTTTTAGATATTTTTCAATAAAAACAAAAACGCCTAATGAATTTTTCGGTTCTCCTGGTTATTAAGTCCAAAACAGGGGGAGAAGATGAAAAAGCCGATGCGCGATGAAATCAATGATGCATGCAGAGTAAGAAATGTGTACCTGACTCCAGCAGTCTACATGCAAGATGATCCGCGCAGAATTGAAAGACAGAAAATAAACTACCTAATTGGTGCAGGCGGAAAACCGAGTCCCTAAACAGACAATTCTACTCAAAATAACAGTCTAGCTGGTCACCAGCCTTCGATCCAAAGGGTCCGGTCTCGGTCCACCCCTCCTCCTCCCGACAAATCGGGTTCAGGAGTAGCGCTTGGCAGGGCAGGCTGGGACACGTAGGCTTGAAGGAAGCAAGTCAGCTATTTTTATTAATCTTTTATTTGTAGGTCCAATTATCGAACTATAGGCACAAGCAGATATATTAGGTGTTGGGATCCTACTAGTTACGTCACAGTCACACAGAAATTCCTAAGGCTAGGGGCTCGAGAAAACCACGAGAAACCGTAAAAGGCAGTGAAAAACAAAAGCTGCGTAAAAAGCCGCGAAGAAAGAAAAACAACCAAGGGGTCCCCCGAGCACACCGGTGCTCGGCGAAACAGACCCGAGAGTGTCCAAGTCCTACTGTCCCTGTATTATTACAACAATTCAAATGAACTGAAATAGAGTCTAATCTAAACTAAACTAAAAGCCGCACTCGGCTGTCTCCTCGCTCTCTCCTGCGGCTCTGTGCAGAAGGGAGCCGCCTCCGAACACCGCGGTTGCGCCGGCTCCTCGAGAGTTACTGCCTCGGTCCTCAGGCCCTCGCAAGAAAACAAACAAGTGTTACCAACCAGATAAAATAATCAAATAAAGACAGGAAAAGTAAATAGGGGTATATGTGCAAAAATAGGAGGAAAAATAAACAAGCCAAATCAAACAAAAACAAAGACAAAAATAAAAGAAAAGAAAATAAAAATAAAAGCAAAACAAAAGCTGCGAAAAGCCGCGTACTCAGAAAGAGCTGCGGAAAGCCGCGAAAAAAGAAAAGAAAAGAAAATGAAAAATAAAACGACTACTAAGCCGTGCTCCCCGGCAACGTCGCCATTCTGATGATCGAATGACCACTGATGAATCTCCATTTCATCACCTTTATTCTATCATTTTGGCCTCAAAAACACCAGCAAATGCATGTAAATAGCATCAAATTGTACACAATAGCATTCATCATTCATTGTATTAATTTTACATTAAATACTGTGTTTAATGCCAAAATTATAGAATAAAGAGAAGAAAAGAAAAAGGAATAAAATATTGAAGATATTTTATGACCCGAATCCCGAGACCAAGGCCAGCATGGAATTGGTCGACAAGGAATAAAGTAGGGGGAGATAAGGGCCATTGTACAATAAATACCTCATTTTTCATGCATTTATTTATGCAATTTTGACACCTATTTTGTACATAATTATTTATTCATCAAATAAAGAAACTTTGTTCACGAAAGCTGTAGATAATAATATAAATAAAAATACAAATTGAGTTTGTGTAAAAATAATACTCAGTGTACATTTTATACACAGAATAAGAAGCCAAAATCTCAACTTCACAGAACCACATCTTGCAAATAAAAACTCCAAATCACTCAAACTCACCTTTAATTGTATATAGCTTTCCAAGAACTATTTAATAAAATTGGTTTCATAATTTTTGGAGTCCATATGCAAAAGTTAGGTTTTTGACCCTCCTTGTATATAGTATTGATTAAAATAATCATTTATTCATCATTCATTATTGTAACAAATTTATATTTTTAGAATTTTGTAAATAATATATATAATGCATGTACATATTAAAAGTAAAAGAAAACCAAAAGAATTCGTAAAATAAAATAAGTCTATAAAATTCATAGACAAAACACCTATTTTATCCATCTTTATACAAATAAAAAGGACTTTATTCTTTTGAGCTTTTATTCTTTTCTATTTTTATAATAATGTATACATTATACATAACCCATTAAAAATATAAATCCAAAATAAAAATCAAGAAAATACATAAAATAAATTAAGTATACAAAATACATAGGTAAAATACCAAGAAGTATACCTAAATATACATATACCTATTTATTTAAAAATAAAAATAAACTCCTAAAAATTAAATAAAAATACCCTCACACTCACAAAAATAAATTATAAATTTATAAAATAAGCCAATAAAATAATAAAAGAAAATAAACAAATTTAAAATAAAATACACAAAAATACATGTAAATACATACATATACACATTATTAAATAAAACTATGATAAAACACTTCGAAAAATTCAATAAAAATCACAAATAAATACTACATGAAAAATACACATTTTTTATGTTTTAAGAAAATTCTAATAAAATCATTTACTATGGTAAATAAATCAATTTAGACTCAAATTTCCTGTTTTGTATTTTAGCGGCTGACGTGGACCAATGGGGCGCCGGCCTTTGTTGACCGCCTGGTCAACTGTCCCATCCAAGTTCTGGCGCCTCTGAACTGTCAACTCCCCGGATTTCTTCCATTTTTTACGGCCATCCCGTCCATCGTTCGAGCTCTCTTCCTTCACAAGAATTGATCTCGGATTATCAATGATGCCCACCAATAACTTGGATCGACCCGATACTCATTGGATTAAGTAATAATCGCCGGTCAATAAGGCTACATGCCAATGTCTATAAATAAGAAGCTCCGCCCCCTTTCGCAAATTTGACCAATTTTAATCCAACCTAAAGGCTTGATTTCGTTCCTGGAACGTTCCTCGTGACAGGGGGAGTGCTCCAGCGCCTCGAATCGGCCGGAGGAAGGAGAGTTTTGTCACGACAGAGCTCCGGCGTCCGCCCTG
Organism: Ottelia alismoides; assembly: GCA_037367405.1. Lineage (NCBI taxonomy): Eukaryota > Viridiplantae > Streptophyta > Magnoliopsida > Alismatales > Hydrocharitaceae > Ottelia > Ottelia alismoides. The sequence goes on from JAZKJV010000825.1 coordinate 390,732, forward strand.
CTCCCTGGTGGCCCCCAGGTATAAGAGCTGTCCTTTTTATCGCTTTTAGTTAGGTTTTAATGCTAGCTTTTGATTCTAGTTGTTAGATTAGTCTTTAGTTAATCGCTTTAGCTTAAAATCAAAAATTCGAAGTAGCGACTTCTTCACTGTAAACCCGACCGTGTCCGACCGCCACGTGCACCCATTTCGATCTCTATCGCATTCTCCATCGATCCATCGCCTTTGACCAACCGAGGACCTCTGGTCTTCGCGAATTGGGGCTCCACCTCCACCGTACGCCGGAGCCCCTCCGCCTCACTTCATTTCGCTGCAAAGCTTCAAAACCCCGGGTCCGAGGAGGACGCCCTCGCTCTCCCGGTTCTTCCTATGCAGGTCAAACGAGGAAAGAGGCCCATCTGGGCTCGATTCAAGCCAGGAAGAGGTTCCTGGAGGTCTGGTTCTTCATCGACCTCGTCCGAGCCATTCAGACCTCCATGAGCCATGATGAGACCATCAATCAACGCGGGGAAGCCTCCAGCTACGTTCAGACACCCTCAGACGCGCGGGAGAGCCCTGGAGGAGCCCAAGCTTCTCGATCGAGGCTCACCATGCGCGAGCTTCTTCCCTGTTCTTCCAGGGAGCTCCAGCGCCGTCAGATCAGGAGGCCCGGCCCAGATCGCACAGGAGTCGTCCGATGAAGACACGCACCAACCGTCAGATCCGCGAGAATCCAAACCCTTCATCAGACGAACCGGTATCCGCCGTCAGATGGGCGGCACGTGGATAAGTGGCGCACCCAGCGCCGCAGGATGAAGCGCCTTAGGGGGTAAATTTCATACCTAACCCCCGTCTTTTTGTATTTATAGTTTAATGCTAAAAATAAAAAGTCACGTTGTAAATAAATGGTATAATTTGCAGAACACCCCCTGGAGTTTATGTATTTACATTTTAGTCCCTCCGAGCCTCACGTGTAGTCCCCACGTGAGGCACGTGAAATTTGCATTTAAACCTCGCCAGGTTTTAGTAATTGTAAAATGGCCCTGAAAATAAAAATAAATGTTTATTTCTGTTGTAATTTTTGCATGTATGCCCCTGAGAAATATTTTAATTACAAAAATACCCCTGCTAAACCATTTATTTTTGTATGCTTTGTCCATTTATTTTGTGCTTGAGATTAATTTGAAAAATCTTATAAAAATGGATATAAGCTCCTGCTAGTGTACCCTTGCACGCTATATTTTTGGATTTTCATTTTGTTATATTTTTGCATTTATTAAAAATCAAAAACATATCTTTTATCTATTGTCTAACTTATAAAATTCCAAAAAATATTAAAAGACCTCGAAAATTCTAAAAACATTCCTAGTATGTATTTTGACCTATTTTAGTATCAGTCAAAAAATCCCTAAAAACATCAAAAGGAAAACCTTAAAAATTCAAAAATACACAAAAACTTTAAAAAATGTATAAAATCAAAAGAAAAAACAGAAAAATGCAAACTCAGTTCCTGTTTCTTAATATATTTTATTTCTTTTTATTTGAAAAATAGTATGGAAAAAGTTTAAGGCTATTTGCTATTTTTTAATTCCTATTTTTCTTACAGCCAGTACCTATTTCACTGTTTTCCCTCATTTCAGCATTTAAAAATACCAAAAATTAATGTGAAAAATACCCAAAAATCACCAAAAAAGTAAAAAATTATGAAAATACTAAAAAGACTTTATCTCTGAATTTTTGACTATTTTTGAGTATTTTTATAAATATTATAGCACCCTTTATATATATCCCCCTATTCTAAAGAAAATAAAAATATAAAAAAGATATATATCCATATACACTTCTATATATATATTTATTAAACCCTAAAATTAAACAAAAAAAATTATTATTACTTATATATATAATGTATGTATTATATGCTATATACGTACCCTCTATGGGTATACATATCTATTTATATTATTTATATTCTATAAATTATATATATATATTACCTAATTATACTATTAAAATAAAAATAAAAAATAATAAAAAATATAAAATATATAAAAACCCATAAAAATAGGCTTCACACATGGATGGGCTCTGTGATTCAGGTACATGTAGGCTATTGCATTTTGTATTGCTCTCTGTGGTTCGACCTCTACATACTTAGACACTATACATCTTGTGGTAGAGTAATAAAGATTAATTCACACTTCTTTTTGAGCTTAATTGATACATTCTTTATTGTGGGTTAATTGCTATCTAACTGACGTTCTGTGAGCGGTTGCATCAGCGACACGATACATATATTATTGTGACCCTCGCAGAATTCTTGGTTATCAGATGGCGCCGTTATCGGGGAGCAATGAGCATAGCCTACTTTATTTTTGTCATTCTTGTGTAAAATTTGATTCATTATTGATGTTATTTTGTGAGCAGCTATTTTTATTGTCGTTAATCACCATGCTTCATTGATTCATTTATTGTGATTATTTTATCTGCTCTATTTGATTGATTGAGCTATTCTAATGCAATCTTTTTGTGACTTTGATGCGAGGGTCCGCCACGCGAGGATGGCTTCTTAGGAGGCCAAGGCAGCCGAGCTTGGAGGAGGATGGTCTTCTCTTCTCATGACCATCTGGAGAGAGTATCAAGGAAGCAAATAGATGTGGATTAGATAGGATTAGAACACTTAGGATTATTTTTGTAATTTATGGTGAGAGAGAGACATTTTTGGCATGTAATTAAACAAGACTCTACTCTTCACAATGAGGTCCAGTACCCGGGTGATTGTTCACCTGGGGGCCTTATCACGGCTTTTCGAGTTTCCATCGCCTTCTTTTCTTTGTTTTCCGAAGTTTTGAGCTTTCCGCCTTTATTTTCCTTTGTTTTGTGTGCTTGGAACCCCTAGATGTAGGCTGCTTGACTCGGTAGCTAGGTCCACACATTAATAAGAATGCATGTTCCTATAGTCTACTTCGTATGGATCTAGTCAAATTTAAACAAGCCGCTCATTTGTCTCCTTAGCCCTTGTGCCACAGCGAACCCTGTAAAGCGCTTTCTCCTACCCTCAAGTGTGTTGAGCAGAGGAGGGGTGAGCCAAGACCGGACCTTTCGGGCTAGAGATGAATGAGAGACTTATGGTTCTTCACGCTAATAGCAGCTAATGTTTAGGGCGATTTTGTGCCTTGGCATACCGACATATAGATAGGTTTAAAAATTCTGTTTTGCATACCGCATGGAGAGAGCTGGGATGCACTGTAAGTCTTCTAACTCAGCATGCATCATTCAGTTCAATGGTGAGATTTCCATCATGGAACCACTTGCACAGCTTTTCCGCTATCTCCCTCTGATTTTGAGCACCTAGGACTTAAATGAAAATCTACAACAACGTTAGGCGCTGGTATGAAACAGACTCAAAAAAAGTGAAAACCCAAAAATTAAAACAAGGGGACTGCTAAATAAACTTTGACCTTAATTAAAATCTGTAATGGACTATCATTGTACCGGGTTCATAAAGACCTCATTGTTTTCAGGTACCTTGGAGGGGGACCAAAACCCTACTCCTTGAGCAAGTGCGACCCCCTAAGGATTAAAGCCAAAAACCCAGTCTGCAACTGCCTTGTGTATCGCTTGGATTTCCGAAGTAATGGCGTTTCTATCGTACGTAGGCGAGTAGGCTTGGTTACCAATGATGACTCTTTGTTGTGTAGAGCATCGACCCTGTCCGAAGTATTGAGCATAGGCCACGCTTTCACGGGGGTGTCTGTCTCATTGTCCTGCGTCCGAGTAGGTTCTTGCACGCTCACGGGTGATTCCGTTGCGAGCAAGAACCGAAGTATTGGTTTCGCCTATCGGCTTCCTCTCTCTTTTCTTTGGCTGAGTAGGGATCCAGGAAGGGTTACAAGGGACTCCAAAAAGTACAGACTACAGGTTACACAGGAGGAGGACAAGTACAAGATACTCTTCTGGCAGTACTCTCTCTCCTATAGGGTAGCGTACTAAGGACATGTTATAAGATATGCCTGAAAATCACAACTCTAAAAATGAAAAGATAATAAATAGACGAGCTTTCACGGCTTCACATGGCGTGAGTTGGTGAACCCGATTTTGTATTGTGTTTTATGGATCTAGATTAAGGTTCAAAGATCAAGTCCCGCGCCTTTGCGCACATTTTGTTTCTCCCTTTGACCACCCCGCTCAACCAAGCCTCTCTACTGTTTTACACTCCTTTTATTCCTCGTTGACCATCGTATCTTTCATCCAACATCCAATCTTCTCTTGTACTTCGCGAAGTTGATCCATGGATGGTTTCCGTCGGGACCATGCCGACACCCACATCAATTCCATGGACTCAACTCCGCCAATAAGTTCGAGGCGATTCTCGAGAACCCGATCCGGACTTTGCGGATCGATCTCCAGACTCCTCGTTTTCTACCTTTCTCTTGACCATCCAATAAACTGGGATCACTTTTGTCCCACCTTCACCGTTGTGAATGGAAGTCGATTACAGTCTACATCCTTTTCCATTCACAACATGCTGGGGTTGACCTAAATTCCAGCTTCATCACGGCAGCTGAACACAATTGCAAGTGATCTGATTCGGACTATCTCATTATGCAGATAGAAGACAGTGCAAGCCCTGGAGACTACTCCGGAATTCATCTCGTCCGACTCAGACCCTGACATGGCTCCAGGAGGAAAGGGCAAGGGTCAACAGCCACCCCAACCAGAGGGACAGGTGCCAGATCAGAACCAAGTCAATGCACAGTTACTGGCATCTATCCAGTCCATACAGCAGCAGTTGACCGAGCAGGCCCTCACACAGACAGCATTCCAGGACATGTTGAATGATATGATGAACCGCGACGACGATGGAGGAGGCAGACGCAGAGGAGGCGGGGGAGGAGGAGGTGGAGGTGGAGGTGGTGGTGTAGATGATGATGTAGAATTTCCACGACCACCAAAGCCAACCCTTAAAGAAACATACAATCCGGGAGACAGCCAGATGACCGAGTGGATACTCATTCCACCGGTACATGCTCACTTTGAGCTGAAGCCCTAGTTCATTGCTCTTCTCCCTGCCTTTCATGGAAACACAAGCGAGGAGCCGTACATTCACCTGCAGCAATTCTCCCGCATCTGCCGCACTACTCACTATCCCAATGTCCCTCTGGACATTGTCAAGATGATGGCATTCCCATTCAGCCTACAGGACAAGGCCCTTTATTGGGTCAACCATCTGGGGAAGGTCGTGACGAACTGGGAGAAGTAGAAGTCCGCCTTTCTGCACAAATATTACCCTCTCGGTCGCCTCAACCAGATGCGCGCCCGTATCAGTAATTTCTCCCAAGGACCCTATGAGTCAATACATGAAGCGTGGGAGAGGTTCACTGACCTGCAGGAGAAATGTCCCCATCACGATATTCTGAAGACCAGCTTGGTCCAGCATTTCTTTGGGGGACTGAACATAGAAAGCCAAAGGCTCGTAGACGCAACATATGGGGGCTCACACTTCAATAAGGATGAAGATGTCGTCTGGCAGATATTTGAAGAAATGGCCAAAGGAGAGGCCGCCCTCTCTTCATCCAAGGCGTATCAGAAGCAGCCCCAGATCCTTCAAAAACAAGTGCACATGACGGCGTCCAAAGAAGCAGAGAGAGATGTGAGTTCCAACCTCAGTATCATCGGGGGCCATCTCTCGAAAGTTGACATCATCGAGAAGCGATCACAGGACCTCGAGAAACTCGCTGTGATCGAGAAGAGGACCCACAACCTGGACAAACTTGATCAGATCAATAAGTGCCTTGAACTGTTGGTGGGCACCATCAACTCTGTTCAGTCGGCGACACCACCGGAAGCTCCCGCTGAGAAGAAGGACGAGCAGCAACCGCAGCATAAGCCTCAGCCGAGCCAGCAACCACCAGCAGTCCAGCACGTGTACTACGTGCAGGCGCCCGACCAGGGCCAGCCGCAGCAGCAGATGGTCGTGTACCAGCCAGAGTTCCTCTCAGTACCTGATCCAATCTTCCCACCACCACCCCTGATTCAGGAAGTGAACGGGGTATGGGCTCATGATGCACAACCGACCCGTCCTCAGGGACAACCCCAGGGTCAGCAATTTGCCAATTGGCAGTACCACCAACCTCAGGGTGGTCATTTTGGACAATCCTCTCAGCAGCACCAGCAGTACCAGCAGCCTCCCCAGTTTGCACAGCAATGGAGGCAGAATTTTCCATACCAGCAGCAGCCACAGTACCGTCACCCACAACCGTATCACCAGTACGCGGCTGCCCCCTCTCAGCAATACCAACAGTATCCTCCTCCCTCATACCAATAACTTCAACTTCCTGCACCACCTCAGAACCACCAGCAACAACCTCCCCACTCATCCAACCAGCAGCAGCGTGGTCTGCACGCTGAATCTTCAGAAGTATCCCCTGCGATCCCCACCATGGATTGTTTGGCCCAGCTTGTCAAAGGGCTAGCGGATATGACCAAACAGCTTGATGACCTAACCGCCACCCGAACTACCATTCCGGCGCAGGTCGAGGCCAACCCCAACAATTTCAAGAAGAAGGAGCAGGTTGATTGTGATGTCCTGTCCGAGTCTGATAATGATATTACTGCTTATTCTAATGCTGTTACTCTCAGGAGCGGTAGGGCCTTGCCTCCGCCTGCTACCAGATGTGGGGTGAATAAAGAAACATGTGGATCGTCATCTTCCGCATCAGCCGTGCCAGCTCCAGGGGCGGGTGAGGAGGAAGAAGAAGGAGAAGCCAGTCCGACCGTCATGCATTTTCACCAGCAACCTCAATAGAAAATACAAAAAAATCAGCAAAACAAAAACAACAAAAAGAAGCTTGTAGCCGAAGCGAAGCCGCGCCGACATTGGAGGAGCCGCCAGCAGCAGCCGATCCCTCGCCAGCCGACGGAGCAGACGCTTTACCTTTTGATCGCCCTGTAGCACCAGCATGTCCAGATGCAGCTTGTACTCATTTTTGTAGTCCGGATGTACAACAATCTATGGGCGATGATGTTGATGTAAATAGGAACTCTGATTTTCCTGCTAGTGATGTACATATTCCTTTTCCTCATGCAATACAAAAATCCAAAAAAATTGCAAAACAAAAAAGGCATTGTCTGATCCAGGTGTTGTGGAAATTTTAGACAAATTGACTGTTGAGATTCCTTTGTTGAAGGCCGTGGAATACATGCCAGCTGTGAAGAAAGGACTGAAGGAGGCATGTACTAACAGGCATCGCCCAGCGTAAGAAAACAGACGACAGCAAGTCGAGAGGCATGTCCTCACCTTGGCCACGGTAGCAGCTATTAGCAATCTCCCCCAGAAGAAGCAAGATACATGAGCACCTCTGATCAGTTGTGAGATTTTTGACCAGGTCTTCGAGCGCACTCTTCTTGATAGTGGATCTTCCATCAACCTTCTGCCCTCGTCTATAATGCAAGAATTTGGGCTGGGACCGCTCAAGCAGACACGCATGATCCTTCAGTTCACTGACCGATCCGTCAAGCGGCCTCGAGGTCTTTTGGAAGACGTAGTAGTTAAAGTGCAGGAGATGAAATTCCCAGCTGACTTTGTAGTCCTTGATATGGACTCACCTGCACCCCTGCTCCAGACCCCTATCATCCTTGGCAGACCATTCCTTCGTACTTCAGGTGCCGTGGTTGATTACGTGTCTGACAAGATTACTTTCAGCTCGAATACCCATCAGATCACGATAAACATGAACAGAGAGTCGAATGCCACAACTGATGAGAGCCAAGCAGCATCCGAAGCAGACTGTGATTTTATTGCAGAGATCAGAGATTCATGCTTGTCATTGGACGATCCATGGACCCGAGACATCCTCACTCTTGAGGAGGACTCATAAAGTGCAGTCAGCTTATGCTCCGACGATTCATGGGAGACAGATTCTCAGATGCAGGCGCATCTACTTGAGCAGTCACTCCAGACCGAACACGATCAGCTTAGCGCAGACCCGTTCGGCACATCACCAGGATCTCAACAACATGATGAAGATGGTGGCATCTTCAAGGAAGTACACCCCACCACCAGCATAGTCTCCAAAGTGACAGATAAAGTGGACAGGTCAAAACCAGAACTCAAGCCACTTCTGGCAGGCCTAAAGTATGCTTTTCTTGCGGGTGAAGAACAGATGTATCCGGTTATCATCAGCAGCATGCTGACTTTGGATCAGGAATCTCATCTTCTCGAGGTTCTAGAAAAGAACCACAAGGCACTTGGTTGGAGCGTATCAGATCTCCGAGGGATAAATCCAGCCTTGTGTTCACACCATATCTATCTAGAAGAAGATGCCAAGCCGTCCCGTGAGTTTCAGAGAAGGCTAAACCCTAACCTTCGGGACATAGTCATGAAAGAAATCACGAACTGGTGTGATGCAGGTTTCATCTATCCCATCTCCAACTCAAAATGGGTAAGCCCACTGCATGTAGTTCCGAAGAAGTCAGGGCTTACCGTGGTTACAAATGACAAAGGAGAGGAAATTTCACTCGGGTACCAACATCCTGGCGGGTGTGTGTTGACTACCGCCGTCTCAATGCAGCAACTAAGAAGGACCACTTTCCCTTGCCGTTCATTGATCAAGTTTTGGAAAGACTCGCAGGCAAGGAGTTCTTCTGCTTTTTGGATGGGTACTCCGGGTACAACCAAGTGGCGATCGCCCCTGAAGATCAAGAGAAGACTACCTTCACTTGTCCGTTCGGCACCTACGCCTTCAAGAGAATGCCCTTTGGTTTGTGCAATGCACCTGCAACCTTTCAAAGATGCATGTTAGCAGTTTTCGCCGAGATGGTAGGCAGTTTTCTCGAGGTGTTCATGGACAACTTCTCTGTCTATGGTGATAGTTTCGATTCTTGTCTTGAGCACCTAGACAGAGTATTTCAGATGCTGAGAAGTAAATTTAGTGCTTTCATGGGAAAAGAGCCACTTTATGGTCACCGAAGGTATTGTGCTGGGCCACGTCATTTCCAAGCGTGGCATGGAAGTCGACCCGGCGAAGGTGAATGTCATTTCAAATCTTCAGCCACCTCAGTCAGTGAAGAATGTGAGGTCATTCCTGGGGCATGTGGGATTCTACAGGCGATTCATCAAGGATTTCAGCCGCATTGCCTGACCTCTGACAGAACTTTTGTGCAAGGAGACTGAGTTCATTGTTGATCAGCAGGTTCTCCTTGCTTTCAATCAGTTGAAGGAGCTCATCACTCAGGTTCCAATCTTACAGCCGCCCGACTGGACTCTTCCCTTTGAGATAATGACCGATGCGTCAGATTTTGCAGTATGGACTGTTCTTGGACAGAGGAAAGACAGAGTGCCCTATGCCATTCACTATGCCAGCAGAACATTAGATGAAGCACAAAGAAATTATACTATGACAGAGAAAGAGTTGCTAGCTGTGGTTTTCACCCTGGAGAAGTTCAGATCCTATTGTTGGGATCAAAAGTCACAATCTTTATAGACCACTCTGCTATCCGATACTTACAGCAGAAGAAGGATGCCAAGCCAAGACTGATTCGTTGGATCCTTCTCCTCCAGGAATTTGATCTGGAAATCAAGGACAAGCCTGGAGTTCAGAATGTGGTAGCAGATCATCTCTCCAGAATAGAGCAGCATGAGTCTCCTCAGAACAATGCACCCATCACAGAAACCTTCCCTGACGAAGCCATCTTAGCAGTGGATTCTCTTCCTTGGTATGCAGATATAGTCAACTACCTCGCCTCTGGGGTATCACCAGCGGATCACACGAAAAACCAGAAGAACAAATTCATGTCGACCATCCGATTCTACCAATGGGAGGATCCTCTTCTATTTAGGGAAGGAGCGGATTGCATTTGGTGCAGGTGCATTCCTCAGACGGAGCAATTTAGTGTCCTCGAGCATTGTCACTCGCTCGAATCTGGTGGACACCACTCTGGAGATCGGACGGCAGTCAAAGTACTTCAGTGTGGCTTCTGGTGGCCCACTTTATTCAAGGATGCAGCTGAGTTTGTTAAGCGATGTACTGACTGTCAGAGAATGAAAGGTACACTTACTGCCAAAGATTCAATGCCCCTGAAAATCATTCAGATAGCAGATGTTTTCGATGCATAGGGCATTGACTTCATGGGACCTTTCCCTAACAGTCAAGGTATTGAGCACATCCTTCTTGCCGTCGATTACGTGAGTCGTTGGGTTGAAGCTATCCCCGCTCGAGCCGCCGACAGCCGAACAGTCTGTCAGTTCCTGAAGAAGAACATCATTTCGCGGTTCGGGATACCGAAAATTCTCATATCAGACAGGGGTAGTCACTTCATTAACAAAGAGGTCAAGAAGTTAACGAAGGAGTACGGCATCGACCATCGTTTCGCATCTCCTTATCATCCTCAGACCAATGGCATGGCAGAGCTATCAAACAGAGAAATCAAGACTATCCTGCAGAAGCTTGTTAGGCCAAACAGAAAGGACTGGTCTCAACTCTTGGACTCGGTCCTATGGGCTTACTGAACCGCCTACAAGTCTCCCTTGGGCATGTCGCCCTATCGTCTTGTATATGGAAAACCGTGCCATCTGCCGTGGAATTAATTCACAAGTCTCTTTGGGCAATCAACATTTGCAATTTGGACTCACGCAAAAGTGGTCAGAAGAGAAAAGACGATCTGAACAGGCTCTTGGAATTCCGAGACTACGCATACGATAACACATTGATGTACAAGGAGAAGGTGAAACACTAGCATGACCGGCACATCAGACGAAAGTCCTTCGATGTTGGACAGAAAGTGTAGTTATTTGATGCAAAGTTACGGATATTCCCGGGTACATTAAAGAGTAAGTGGACAGGGCCATTTCGAGTTTGTGACGTGCGTGACAATGGAAGCATTGCTATATCAGAATTGTCCCCTAACGCACAGCCCTTCGTCGTCAACGACCAACTCCTGAAGCCTTACTTAGAACCAGATGCATTTTTGGCCGTTATGATTCTTGCTCAAAAAAGGGTGATTATCACGAAAGCGTTCAAGCAGTCCATATATAAGGAAGTTGGGGGTCAGGGGGAAATAGCTCAGTTGGCAACTTCGGGAGGTAAACTCAATATGTTGACTCAATCCAGCTCGTACAACATGATGACATTTCCACAACCGCTGCAGCATCAGAAGATTCAGACGAAGTACTCCAAGAACTGTTTATCTGATTTTCTTCATTGCTTTTCTTTTTTTCTTCTTTTCCTTTTCTATTTTCTCTTGGTATCAAAAAGGTGCCGCCCTTGTAGACAGTTTTCTATACTTAGGACGTACTTTGTCCTAAGTATAGGGGGATTGTGCACCCCGAGTTTTTCATGTCATTCCGATCCTCTCCATTGTCTCCTCTTCTTGTCTATACTTAGGAGTATCCTACCCTAAGTATAGGGGGAGACAATCTAAGTACGATCTGTGTATTCCCACCCTTGACCCTCCCTGTTTTTGTACAGTCTGCTATACATAGGATTACTTGATCCTAAGTATAGGGGGGACGGTCGACTTCTCATTCATTCATTTCATTCATCTAGATTCTTTAGATCTGTCTATACTCAGTACGAGTTATGTCTTTGCTTTTCCTTTCGACCTATGAGGACATAGCTCAAGCTAAGTATAGGGGGGTCGTATATACCATGTATATACTATAATCCATAACTCATACTGAAAAATAAAACATCACTTCAATAAAAAATGTAAGAAGTAGTCCTATAATAATAAAAGATGATTGTGAGCTCCTCAGGCTCGTTGTATTTGTACTGATTATTAAGTTAGGAAAAATGTCTTGTGAAAGAAAGATTTCGTTGAAAAATCTTGTGAAAATTATTTGAAAATAGTGTGTACAAGCATTCAACCTTTGAAAAATCAGTTTTGTGTGTAAAATTTATTTTCTTTGAGTGAAATCAAAATGTGTGAAAATCAGTGTGCAAATGATTGTAAAAATTTGATTGTCAAAATTGTTTTGAAAAACATATCTATGCTGTGTAAAACCTTTGTAAAATCATTTTCAAATACGTGTACATGTTTGCAAAATTATTTTGGACTAAAGTTTTCAAAACTTTTGAAAAGGATTCTCGAATAAGTTTGATGAGTCTACACAAAAATCTCTCATTCGTAAATAAGGAATAATCACAAATAAAACCTATAAAAATCATATTGTATAACAAATACAATTTTTCTTCTTTTGTATATACTGATTAATAAATCAGGTTAGATACATATACAATATGATTTGAAAACTAGTGTGACCTGTTTTGAAAAATTTATTGTGAAATGTTTTCAACTTGTGTGAAACTATTTGGATTGCAAAACTTTTCTTTGTGTGAAATGAAGGAGTTGAAAAACCAATGTGCAAATGTTTTGAAAATTGTTTGTCAAAATTATTGTGAAAAATGTATATATAGTGTGAAAAACCCTTGCAAAAATGGTTTTCAAATGTGTGTAAATGATTGCAAAAATTATCGTGTACTATAGTCTGCAAAATTATTTTCAAAACCAGAGCTGAAGAATAAGATCACTATTACAAGTACTTGTAAATCAGAAATAAAATGTATAAAATTCTTTCTCAACAACCAAAATAAACTACGCCATTGAAACCAGTAAAGTCTTTATAAATCCATACATTTTATAAATAAAGCGATATGCCCGTGTAAATATTTGTGTATACCTTTGTATGTGTCAAGCTTTCTACTTTCAAAAATTCTTTGTGTAAAAAGATTCTTTGATTCTTTCAAAGTATTTGTGAAAAACTGCATCATTCATTGTGCATAGCATAAGCATACCATTCATATTATTTTTGAGTGAGCTTGATGATTGAATCGGTTCAATAAAGTCTCAAATTGGAGCTTGGTTAGACCTTACCGCACCTAACTGCACTGGAGCCTTTCGGGAACTAGGTTTAAGGTACTTCAGGTCTATGCAGACTTAATTCTTTGAGAAATCAGGGCTGGGTTCAAGTCACCTCAACTGACTAACTAGAACTTTTCGAGACACACGCATGACTCTTGCCGACCGTGACCTAACTTGGACACCTGCACCTTTCACTTGGCTCAACTCAGTTGGAGTGGTGAGGGGGTTGGATTTGCCAGTTTGAGATGCACATGGGTGGAAACATTCGTCCTCGTCTAGGGAGGGAAGTGCACCCCAACCTGGTCCAATAGCCATGAGGTCTAAAGACAGGAGATTGTGGGTTGCGATAAAGCTTCAAAAGAGGGATAGTCTACTAGCTCAAGAGGAAAAACTCCTTATGTAAATGCTGCTGTGAATAGTATGTTGAAAAAAAAATGGTCAGGCCTGTACAAAAATAAAATGCCTGCAAAGTATGTACAAAGTCAATAAGCAAGCTTGAGTTCCAAAGACAAATATGTGAGCCTGCAGCTGAATGACTTGACTACACTGGTCTTGCATCCCAGGATAGGTAGCTACACTGGCTACCGTCCATTCTTCTCTTCACCCCCTCCTCTCGAGCTGGTTGCCACTTGAACTTAGAAGGGAATACCCTGCTCCTCGAGGAAAGAGCTGTTGGATTGGGGAATCATTGGGTTGTCATTCTGGAGAAGTCAGTTCCTTTATCATTTCAGTTGGGGAGAGCCATTATCACTTACACTGTACAAGTCAGCTTCATAGTTATAAGGGTTTGCGTACGATGAAGACCAGTTCTGACCAGGCTATTGAGGTGGGTTGAACCGAGTTCTGTGACTATCGAAGGCTGTTGTATTTTAGAGCTGGTTCCCGACTAGGTTCCACACACATCTACACCCAAGGTCTAACAGGAGCTCCAAATTCAGATTTTGTAAAGACATGCATCGCACTGAAAGCACCCCTATTCACTCTATCCTTCTTTAATTCTCCTTTTTCTTTTCTTTATTCTTTTTGTACTTATTGCATAAGTGTTTGCTAGGGACTAGCAAAGGCAAGTATAGGGGGTGATGAATCTCCATTTCATCACCTTTATTCTATCATTTTGGCCTCAAAACCCCAGCAAATGCATGTAAATAACATCAAATTGTACATAATAGCATTCATCATTCATTGTATTAATTATACATTAAATACTGTGTTTAATGCCAAAATTATAGAATAAAGAGAAGAAAATAAAAAGGAATAAAATATTGAAGATATTTTATGACCCAAACCCCGAGACCAAGGCCAGCATGGAATTGGTCGACAAGGAATAAAGTAGGGGGAGATAAGGGCCATTGTACAATAAATACCTCATTTATTCATGCATTTATTTATGCAATTTTGACACCTATTTTGTACACAATTATTTATTCATCAAATAAAGAAACTTTATTCATGAAAGCTGTAGATAATAATATAAATAAAAATACAAAATTGAGTTTGTGTAAAAATAATACTCAGTGTACATTTTATACACAGAATAAGAAGCCAAAATCTCAACTTCACAGACCCACATCTTGCAAATAAAAACTCCAAATCACTCAAACTCACCTTTAATTGTATATAGCTTTCCAAGAACTATTTAATAAAATTGGTTTCATAATTTTTGGAGTCCATATGCAAAAGTTAGGTTTTTGACCCTCCTTGTATATAGTATTGATTAAAATAATCCATTTATTCATCATTCATTATTGTAACAAATTTATATTTTTAGAATTTTGTAAATAATATATATATATAATGCATGTACATATTAAAAGTAAAAGAAAACCAAAAAGAATTTGTAAAATAAAATAAGTCTATAAAATTCATAGACAAAACACCTATGTTATCCATCTATATACAAATAAAAAGGACTTTATTCTTTTGAGCTTTTATTCTTTTCTATTTTTATAATAATGTATACATTATACATAACCCATTAAAAATATAAATCCAAAATAAAAATCAAGAAAATACATTAAATAAATTAAGTATACAAAATACATAGGTAAAATACCAAGAAGTATACCTACATATACATATACCTATTTATTTAAAAATAAAAATAAACTCCTAAAAATTAAAAAAATACCCTCACACTCACAAAAATAAATTATAAATTTATAAAATAATCTAATAAAATAATAAAAGAAAATAAACAAATTAAAATAAAATACACAAAAATACATGTAAATACACACATATACACATTATTAAATTAAAACTATAATAAAACACTTCAAAAAATTCAATAAAAATCACAAATAAATACTACATGAAAAAATACACATTTTTTATGTTTTAAGAAAATTCTAATAAAATCATTTACTATGGTAAATAAATCAATTTAGACTCAAATTTCTTGTTTTGTCTTTTAGCGGCTGACGTGGACCAATGGGGCGCCGGCCTTTGTTGACCGCCTGGTCAACTGTCCCATCCAAGGTCTGGCGCCTCTGAACTGTCAACTCCTCGGATTTCTTCCATTTTTTCGGCCATCCCGTCCATCGTTCGAGCTCGCTTCCTTCACAAGAATTGATCTCGGATTATCCATGATGCCCGCCAATAACTTGGATCGACCCGATACTCATTGGATTAAGTAATAATCGCCGGTCAATAAGGCTACATGCCAATGTCTATAAATAAGAAGCTCCGCCCCCTTTCGCAAATTTGACAAATTTTAATCCAACCTAAAGCCTTGATTTCATTCCTGGAACGTTCCTCGTCACAGGGGGAGTGCTCCAGCGCCTCGAATCGGCCGGAGGAAGGAGAATTTTGTCGCGGCGGAGCTCCGGCGTCCGCCCTGCTCCCTGGTGGCCCCCAGGTATAAGAGCTATCCTTTTTATCGCTTTTTAGTTAGGTTTTAATGCTAGCTTTTGATTCTAGTTGTTAGATTAGTCTTTAGTTAATCCCTTTAGCTTAAAATCAAAAATTCGAAGTTCGCCGGAGCTCCGCTCCGATGACTTCTTCACTGTAAACCCGACCGTGTCCGACCGCCACGTGCACCCCATTTCGATCCCTATCGCATTCTCCATTGATCCATCGCCTTTGACCAACTGAGGACCTCTGGTCTTCACGAATCGGGGTTCCACCTCCGCCGTACGCCGGAGCCCCTCCGCCTCACTTCATTTCGCTGTAAAGCTTCAAAACCCCGGGTCGAGGAGGACGCCCTCGCTCTCCCGGTTCTTCCTATGCAGGTCAAACGAAAAAAGAGGCCCATCTGGGCTCGATTCAAGCCAGGAAGAGGTTCCTGGAGGTCTGGTTCTTCATCGACCTCGTCCGAGCCATGATGAGACCATCAATCGATGCGGGAAGCCTCCAGCTACGTTCATACACCCTCAGACGTGCGGGAGAGCCCTGGAGGAGCCCAAGCTTCTCGATCGAGGCTCGCCAGGCGCGAGCTTCTTCCCTGTTCTTCTAGGGAGCTCCAGCGCCGTCAGATCAGGAGGCCCGGCCCAGATCGCACATGAGCCGTCCGATGAAGACACGCGCCAACCGTCAGATCCGTGAGGAGCTTCTAATCCGAACCCTTCATCGACAAACCGGTATCCACCGTCAGATGGGCGACACGTGGATAAGTGGTGCACCCAGCACCGCAGGATGAAGCGCCTTAGGGGGTAAATTTCATACCTAACCCCCGTCTTTTTGTATTTATAGTTTAATGCTAAAAATAAAAAGTCACGTTGTAAATAAATGGTATAATTTGCAGAACACCCCCTGGAGTTTATGTATTTACATTTTAGTCCCTCCGAGCCTCACGTGCAGTCCCCACGTGAGGCGCGTGAAATTTGCATTTAAACCCCGCCGGGTTTTAGCAATTGTAAAATGGCCCTGAAAATAAAAATAAATGTTTATTTCTGTTGTAATTTTTGCATGTATGCCCCTGAGAAATATTTTAATTGCAAAAATACCCCTGCCAGGCCATTTATTTTTGTATGCTTTGTCCATTTATTTTGTGCTTGAGATTAATTTGAAAAATCTTGTAAAAATAGATATGAGCTCCTGCTAGTGTACCCTTGCACGCTATATTTTTGGATTTTCATTTTATTGTATTTTTGCATTTATTAAAAATAAAAAACATGTCTTTGATCTATTATCTAATTTATAAAATTCCATAAAAATATTAAAAGACCTCGAAAAATTCTAAAAAAATTTTCTAGTATGTATTTTGACCTATTTTAGTATTAATCCAAAAATCCCTAAAAATATCAAAAGGAAAACCTTAAAAATTCAAAAATACACAAAAACTTCAAAAAAATGTATAAAATCAAAGAAAAACCAAAAAATGCAAACTCAGTTCTTGTTTTCTTATATATTTTATTCTCTTTATTAGAAAAATAGTGTGGAAAAATTTTGAGGCTGTTTGCTATTTTTAATTCCTATTTTTCTTACAGCCAGTACCTATTTCACTGTTTTCCCTCATTTCAGCATTTAAAAATACCAAAAACAATTTGAAAAATACCCAAAAATCACCAAAAAAGTAAAAAATTATGAAAATACCAAGAAGACTTTATCTCTGAATTTTCGACTATTTTTGAGTATTTTTATAAATATTATAGCACCCCTTTATATCTATATATCCCCCTATTCTAAAGAAAATAAAAAAATATAAAAAAGATATATATCCATATACACACATATATATATTAAACCCTAAAATTAAACAAAAAAAATTATTATTACTTATATATATAATGTATGTATTATATGCTATGTACGTACCCTCTATGGGTATACATATCTATTTATATATTTATATTTTATAAATTATATATATTTATATATATTACCTAATTATACTATTAAAATAAAAATAAAAAAATAATAAAAAATATAAAATATATAAAAACCCACAAAAATAGGCTTCACACATGGATGACTCTGTGATTTAGGTACATATAGGCTATTGCATTTTGTATTGCTCTCTGTGGTTCGACCTCTACATACTTAGACACTATACATCTTGTGGTAGAGTAATAAAGATTAATTCACACTTCTTTTTGAGCTTAATTGATACATTCTTTTCTTGTGGGTTAATTGCTGTATAACTAACGTTCTGTGAGCAGTCGCATCAACGACACGATACATATATTATTGTGACCCTCGCAGAATTCTTGGTTATCAACCACCAAGACTCGGGTGAATAAAATAGATCAAGGGTCTTTGCGACTCGGATCTCGGAGACAATTTAGTCAATCAAGAAAATGTGAGAACAGACCACCAAAACAGGATAAAAATCAAAGAAACTCAATAGTGGCCCTGGCTATTAGATTAGCCTGGTATAGCGACCAGGGTCGGACTCAGGGAGCACGTGATGGCCGTGCGGCCTACAAAGTAGTCTAAAATGAAAAGAAATAAAATAAAAGGGGTTTTTTTGGTGGATTTTTAATATTTTTATATTTTTTTGGATTTTAAATTAATTAAGAAAATAAGAAAATAATAAAACAATCAACTTCACATAATTATTTAACTACTCAAAATTCACCCAAAAATTTAAACAAAAATGTTTTTATGTTTTTTATATTTTTATATGTTTTTGGTTAATTTTTGGTGTTTTTCTGATTTTTATGGAATTTTATAAAAATAAAACAAGGCTGAAAATCAAAGACACTGTCCAGTCAGACTTGGAGGGCCAAAATAAAATAGATAATGGTCCTATCAAAGTCTGAAGGTAATTTTCCTGTAAAGTGTAAAATACAAGGAAAAATTAGGAACTGGATTTATTAATTTTTGATTTTTCTATTATTTACTAGAATTTTATGAGGTTTTCAATGTTTTTCAATTTTTATAATTGTTATAAATCTAAAAATGACCAAAATTGGTCAGAAAATCAAACACAACAAAACAAACAATATGTAATTTTTTTTGTAATTTTTTAAGTTGTTTTAATATTTGTTTTGTGATTTTTAAAACTGGACAGTAAGAAAAATGCGTGTTTTTGAATTTTTAAAAATACTAAAAAGAGTCAAAAATGTCTCCTAAAATTAGAGAAAATTTTACACCATGGCAGGAGCCAGGTATCCAATTTTCATCAAATTTGTTGTAGTTTTGCTACTTTATTACAATTAAAAACCAAGGCACAGTGCACAGGGACCTATCTGCAATTAAAATAAAGTTCTGGGGCCTTTTGATAACACACAAGGAAACCCAGGGGCCCAAAGTGTAAAAGTCCCCGAGGCCCACGCACGATACACGTGACTCAGGCCTGGAAGGGCATATTTGTCATTCCTATTTTAAAAGATGCAGATAATAACACACGAAAAACACAGGGCAAATTATGCAATTTCACCGAAAACCCACGTGTCGACGCACTTGTCCATCATTTACAAGGGTAAAAATGCAAATCAGACAAACGACAGGGTCCTCTATGCAATATTTACAAAAATAAAAGAACTACAAAACATATTTCAAGGACTAAATATTAAATGCAGAAACTAAAGGGGCCTAAGAGCAATTACCCCTTATTATATGCCGAAGGCCAGATGGACGCCACGTGGGAGATCCAACGGTCGGGGGGGTGACGCCTCAACAAAGGGCTGCGGCTCGGATCTGACGGTTGAGGCTCAGCCACGTGGATGATCGAACGTCTCCTGTGCGCTGTGGCTAAGCCTCACTGATCTGATGGTCCTGGTCCACCCTCTGATGATCGAATGGCTGGCGCTGCTCCTCAAATGGACGGCTGCGATCTGATCTGGAGCTGGAGGGCTAGATGGAAGGCTATGGAGGATACTCCAAGAACTCGATGCCGACGAGTTTCGTCGGGCTCGTGTGCGTGCAAGAGAGCTCCTCTGAGGCTACTGAAGATTGGAGAAGATGCGCCTGGGCCTCCCGCGTCTGAAGAGAGCCTCTGATGAAGCTGGAGGCGTCGGAGGTGGTCCAGAGACTACCGCGGAGCTGGAGCTTGTTGGACATGCGAGCCCACGGCAAGCCATTATGCAATAAACGTTATTGCAATTCACTCCTTAATCTGAAATAAAGAGTACATAATTTGCATAATAGGTCCCTTAGTACAATTAGGGTTATGTACCATGGCCATCTTAATGATCATACATCTGTTGATTCAATTATTGAATCATAGAGGCCGGTGCTTAGATGAATATCTAATGAATTAGAATGAGGACTCATCGAGCACCGTCAAATGATTGTTAAGAGATGATCTCCAACCTGAGTAGGAGATGGCAATCCTATCTCATTTAGGCTGATATCTGACCGACCTCTTGATGCAGGTCCTCTTCATAGGAATAGAGATTCGGAGGTGTCAGATGAGTTGGGTCAAAGAGTTGACTGAACGAGATCGAGATAACCAAAGTCCTATATCATATGCTGTCATGATATAGGCACGCATCCTCTGACCGGAGACAGATGTGTTACTATATGTTTGAGTATGTACATTTGGCAGACCAATAGGTTGATGACCTAATCAAGGTCTATACACTGGCGCGCTGGTGTGCATATAAGGGCATATGAGTAGTACGATCTCTCAAAGGGATCATACAGGTTCAGTTACTGAACCGGAAGACATGAGCTCACTCATGAGATATTGGGAAGAATCAAATTCCATGCGCATGGTCGTCTCGCTTTGGAAGCTTGACTGAATTTGTAGGATTGATATATACTTTTGGAAAGTATATAATCAAGACCTAGGTATGATATATGCTTTTGGAAAGTATATGATCTATACCGATTCCCAATGATCGAATGAGAAACTTACTGATAAAACCACGAAGTAGACAGTGTAAAGTTGATCTAATACTTCAGGTTTAATCTGAGTCTTCCAGTATGCAGGATGTACAGGTATTGGGAATGCCTGAGGGTGATGTGATCATAAACGGTTGTATAACCATGACGCTTCCATTCCTAGGGAATGATGAAACGGGTCTGGATTTTAGTGACTCCTCTCAGTATAGAAGTAATCTGATCTTAGTCCAAATGTTGGACATTAATCTGAATGTGATTCAGATTCAATGAGAAGATTAGATTTGCGGTCTTGATTTAATCAAGCATCTATGGGAGGCCCGAGATCTGGATTTGAGATGTGATCTCAATATCCATGTCACTATACGTGGAACAATACAATCGCCCTGTCCTTATCTCCAAGTATTCGCGGAGAAAGCACATTATCCTTGAAAGAGTTCATGGATAATTCTGTTGTTGATATATGTATCCGAGCATTGAGAAAATGGATAATTAAATGAGATTTAATTATCATGAATAATATGAATTTGATTCATATTAAAAGGAGAGTTATCTTAGATAATTAAATGTGATTTGATTATCAAATATGTAAATAATTTGAATGTGATTCATATTATTTAAGCACATGAGAATAAGTTATCCAATATAATTAAATGTGATTTAATTATTATGGATAAGAATAATGTGGATAGTAATATCCAATTATTCATAATATATTATAAATGTGATTTATAATGTATTAGAGAGAGCTAATTATAATTTATATGTGTTGATTAATTATTATGTGTGTTGGATACACATTATGTAATTAATTGACAATGTAAATTATATGTTGTTTTGGGTTGTGAATATGATTCACAATTTTTTAATGGCAAGATTGCAATATTCTCAAATATAATTGTGAATTATTTTTGAAGAATAAAACCCAACAAAAGTTGTTGGAAAAAATAAAGAGATTTCCATGGATTTATGCAATCTCATGACATGTCATGAGATTGCTCTCCTCATGGAAAGCTTGGGCGGCACCCAATTCCAAAAAGGAATGGGTGGCCGTCCATATGGAATGTACATGGAGATGTAATCTCCATGTATATTCTCTCCTTATTTATTTGGTGTAATTTTGGATTAATTTGTCTTTGATTTGGTCAAATATATTTTGATCTAAATTTGTTGGTTTTACCAACAACAATCTTAGCCATTGGATTGACATAAATCATTCTCATCCATTGATTTTATATGTCACATGGATTGAGATCCATGGATCCCAAAACTCTATAAATAGAGAGGCATACCATGCTCTCTATTTTACACACAATGCTTGAGAAGCATCTCTCTCTTTCTCTCTACACGCCATCTCTCTCCCTCTCATGGCCGTCCACCATGGATGCCTTAGAGAGGTTCTCCATCGCCGCAGCGTCGTCGTTATGCTGCCCGATTGTTTGCTCGTGGATCTCCATCTCCTTCGGTGCACCTCACTCGTGAAGAAGACTTCGGATCTCGTGTGTCGAGATCAGGAGATCCGCCGCTTGGATCATCAACATGGATTGTGAGAAGCACGCGGTTCATCCCCGCGCTCGCAAGCATCTCCTCCGTCGGATCGGACTTGAGACAGGAGGTCTCTTCGTTTAGAGACTCGATCGCAACCATGCTTCAAGAGGTAATCCTATTACTTGTTTGTGGTTTAGACGAAACGATCCGAGAAGTATTCTTTGATCATGTGGTTTCGTCGTAAGAAAATTTTTTAAATTCCGCTGCATCAAGCAACTAGTGCGACTAGTCGCTCCTCGTTGTATTCGATACGACGCTCACGCTTCCGTGATGCGCTTGAGTATCCAACCATATACTTCAAGTGGTATCAGAGCCTTAGGTCGATGGTTTCGAATATGATTCGCTAACCGAGGATGACTTGGGTTTGTTAAGGTCGCGAAAGTTTTCATCGCATTTGATTTCACAGATCTGTTTAGTAAATAAATTCGGCACTGTTTAAATTGTTTAAACACGAATTTAATACTTGGATTTTGTTCCCCATTAAATAAGTAAACCATAGGATCTGAGTTTGCGTAAATCGGATTTCGTATGCTCTAGATATGGTAGTTTTAATGAACATGTATTCACTGTTACGGGAACTGCGAATCTTAACGTAATTAAAGAGTTAATTACTGTTTAGATACATCTCGAAATGCGTGCAAATCACATAGATTCTGTTGTAAATCAAATGAGCAAACTTTAGAAACTGACTTTGCTTAATTTGGATTTAAATTGATTGAGATATGCTAATTTTAGTAAGTAGGGGTCACTGCTGAAATTACTTTCCTAATCAAGAACTTTGTGATTGTCAATTAATGAAATTAATTGTTAATTTCAAGAAATAATTATGGAAAATATTTGAAAAATATTAGAAGATGATTATTTCCTTAATTGACTTGGCCCCAATTAATTAATTGATTAGATTTGATCTAAATCATAATTGGAATCACAATCATCAAACTCCTTGCTTGAATAGGATTGGGAATTTGTCTAGCAAATTTCCTTATAATCAAAATTATTTTGATTACTATATGGTATAATTTCGGTTGAAAAACCGATTATCATCTCAAGTACAAATTAATCAATTTGGCATTATCCTTTTTCGAGGCGGATATGGTGTCTAGTCGGGGATCGCTGGGGTAGCAGGTTGCAACGTATGCGGTCCGTCCCACTCCCGCCAGTCTTGGCCATGACAGCGGGTAGGGCCGGGATAATGTCCGAGGGATTAAGTTGTATTTTTCTAATTATTAAAATACCAATTAATACGTACTTTGAGAATAATACCATATATATTCAAGCATAACAATCAAGTTTGATTGATTGAATTGGATTGATAATTAATTTAATATGATTGAATTGATTATGTCCAATTATACTCTAATATAATTAGAGTTAATAATTCCCTTGGAAGAATTAATTATATGAATGTGATTCATAGTAATTAATTAAATTTGAATAAGAGGTGGAGGATCACATAAGTGACATCCATGGTCTCCCGTCAAGGCGAAGAGTTTCCATCGCCAGAGATTGTATATAGGAGACGCCTGTACGAAGTGACAGCTCCTATATACAAGCGCATCTGGATCGGACTCTTTGCTTCTCGAAAGAGTAAGGCCGTATGCGTAGTGACCCCAATATCGGATCCTCATATTATTGGGGCGATATTGGATTGCGCATAGCGAGTTCTATTCCTGTTGACGGTTGGTTCAATTAATGACGGGTCAACATCACCTTAGGGATGGTGGGCCCGGGTGTTAAAGACCGAATTGGGAGATGCAAGTTGGACTTGCAAGGCGGAATGTGTTCCCGCTTCTTTTTATCTGAGTTGCAGTTTCTCATATTATTGGGATGTAATAAAGATAAGGAAGGAGATCCCAGATCTTGCTTGAGATATAATGGTAAGTATATCTCTTACATTGAAAGTGATTAAGGGAATGAACTTTCATTGTTGACATGGCAAGACAACTTTGATATAAAAATTCCTAAATCAAAGTAAATTATATATTTATATAAGTTTATGCAAAAAATTTCTTATTTCAGATAATCCTTCATTAATCCCACTCAACGTTGTACTCAATAATAACCAGTAGAATATCATGGATTGGACCCTTGATCCATATATTGTACTTGCGATTGGACACATAATGTATGTGGTTGCAATATGCAAGTTTCCTCATAATAATGAGAAGTGATAATTAAGTAAGACAATAGGACTAAAACCCTAGGGTTTGTATGTCTCTATAAGTCTTGATCTCATCGTATGTACTTTTGAAGTGACATGTCGATAATGATCGTAATTGTCAAATAATCCTTATAAAATCAATAAAGATATTCTGGCATACATATGCGCTCTTGACATTTAATCATGAATGACATGGTTCTCTGCATCATGTAGAATGGTAGCTCTATTAGAGATAATGTATTCAAATTATTTGAGTACCTACCTGAACCTATGCTTTAAGAGTTCAGATGGATGTAGATGATGAGTGTCATCATTCTACTATCTATACTCTAGTCATTCATGAAGCTTCATAATATTCATATTGTATGAATTGGGTGAAGCATGCATAAATGTCGAAATGCTCTTACATTGAATTCTTTTGAATTTAACATAAGAGATCCTTAGTCTTAAGCAATGGTTGTTTATAGATAAAGGGAGCGCAGTGGAAGCATGGGTTGGACCCAAGCAAGAAGTATAATCAAAGAGTTGACTGTACTTCTGTGACTTCCATATAACATCCAAAGAGTTGGATGAATGCCAATACTGCAATATGTTGATGTGTTGATAGTACGACTATCAAATCTATCTAGAATCCTTCAAGAAGGAATCAGAAAACACATCAGATTAACCTACATATAATCATTGAAATTGACTTACTTATTTGATAAGATAAAGTCTAATAATTGTATCTCAATCTTCTAATGACACTTGTAATTGGTTGCATATGTATTAGAATATTAGAAATTTGATCTTAAGGTTTATTGGTCATCCATGTTGAAAGTGATGCAAGAGTTGCAACAATTTCCATGAGATCAATAGACTTCATATTTTCAGTGGGAGCCCTTAGTCTTAGAGAATGTCTCTATGACCTAGATATTAGAATACACTCATTGTTTATTTCTAATTGTTGGATATAAACATGAATTCTGTAATAAATCTATCATAAAGAGTTATAATGGAGATATTTCAGATAGTAATCTAAAATCTAATGGACTCTATTAAATTAGAAAATTAATGAATGGTTCATTAAGATTTCTAATACTGAAAATTAAACCTTTAAAGATCAATAGGAGGATAAAGATCATTTGACAATGATCTGGCATCAAATTTTGGACATATGTCTGTTGATGAAATCAATGGACTAGTAAGACATGAAACTTTAGATTGTCTAAAGATTCAAATCTCACATACTTGTGAATATTGTATTCAAAGTAAAATGTTCAATACACCCTTCTTTGGGAAAGGTGTAAGATTAAGGTATTCAAGATCTCATACATATTAATGTATGTGAATCATCTATATCAGAATAAACATTATGGATATGTGATATCTATTAGTGATTATTTGTGATATGAGATCTCTTCTCTTCACTTAGAAAACTTTGAAATGTTCAAAGATTTCACAATTTTGGTTTAGAACCGAAGTTTGAAGGAAGATGAAATGAATTTGATCTAACCAAGGTAGCCTGTACCTATTAGATGAATTCAAGAAATACCTTATGGAGATATGAATATCATTCCTATCTCAATCCTCTTAATGAACCTTAACTCAATGGAGTTGTAGGGAGATACAATTGATCATGTGTGACATGATTTAATCAATGATTAATCCTAGCATAATTATCTCTTAGTTTCCAAGGTATATATATATGTAGTAGAGACTACATTATATACTTGATAAGGTTCCATGCATGTAAGCTGGAATCTAGCACTAGAGAGTGCTACTTCATTAGGAAAATAAAGGATGGTATTGTATACCTACTTTATGACCTTGAGATTCTTAAAGGATCTCATCTCTGAGAATGTGATTCTTAGAGGATGACTCTCTTAAAGAATCAAGATAAAATGAAGTGAAGGAACTCATTTAATCTTGAGAAGATAATGAGGCTCCTGAAATCAGAAACTAAAAGGAATAATTGAAGATGAAACATTAATACTTCTTCAAATAAGTTTGAGGATGTATTCCATGTGAAAATGATCGGACTTCATGTGATGGAGTTCCTGAGGATCATGACATGGAAAGATGGATGTTAGCAATAAAAAGTCTAATGTAGATTTCATATACAAGTGTTGTATATGGACCCTCGAAGATCCACCTATATGTGTAAGACCCATTTAGGGGTAAAGAGGGAACCTGATGAAGAAGGTAGAGACCTTCAAAGCACGGTTCGTAGCCATGAGCTACACACCGAAGAAAAGACATCGCTAGCGATGAGACTTGCTCTCCGGTGACCTTGCTTTAACTCATCAGAATATTGCTAACTATAGCTACACAACTTGACTATGATATCTTCATGATATGAGTCAAGATTGCATTCCTCTATGAATACCTCTCTGAGGATATTCATATGAAATAGTCCCAGGGCTTCATGGTTGAGGAAAGCAAGGTGTGATAGCTAAAGAACTCCATCTTTGGACTCAAATAAGCTTCTTGTAGTTGGAACATAAGATTTGATGGAATTATAAATGTTATGATTTCAGATAAAATCTTGATGAACCATATGAAGCTTAGTGGGAGTGCCATTGTGTTCATCGTGCTAAATGTAGATATTATTCTAATCATTTAGAATGATATAAGAATAATAATAAGTGTTTTATAATTTGGTTGATTCCATACCTTGAGATACGATCTCAAGGATACCTTTTAGATCTTAGTTCTGAAGTCGTTCAAAAGCAAAGAGAAGAGGATATTGGAACCGTCACATTATTAGTACACCTTGGACATATTCCATTTTCTGGAAAATTCCAAGAAAGGCTTCTTTCCCTTAAGATATGGTACTGACCGATCTGAAGGATAGCACCTCAAAGAGTTGAGGAAGTAAATGCTAGAACTACTTGCACTTGTGCATCAGTTATAAGAAGCTGAATGTATACTAGACGTGTACAAGAACAAGATGTCTACCATGCAGTGGGAGTAGTAAACTGTTACTAATCCTACTATAGAGATAAAACACTTGATTGCAGTAATAATAATATCTTCAAAGATGATGAAACTTAGATCTCAAAAGTTTAAGATCTTTGTAGATAGTGATCTTAACTGTGGATACCTTAGGAGATAGAGATCTCCAGGAATGAAGGTATTCTAATAAGGATTATGGGAATACTGGTTATGATAATTAATAAGATGTAGTGTCAAGGACACTATAACCGACAAAATTGAGTATCGGTTGCATGAGATGCAACATTCACATTGGATGCGAGCACTGCTACTAGGAGATATGCAAGTGCCGTAAAGGACTTGGCATAGTCTCTTGGGAACAGAGTGACTGATCAGCTTACCTAACTATTTTCTTAATAGCCTATGATTGTCACATGAGCGTGGGTTTAAATTATTAGCCCATTAATGGCTCTTTGGGCTAGTGGGAGATTGTTGGACATGCGAGCCCACGGTGAGCCATTATGCAATAAACGTTATTGCAATTCACTCCTTAATCTGAAATAAAGAGTACATAATTTGCATAATAGGTCCCTTAGTACAATTAGGGTTATGTACCATGGCCATCTTAATGATCATACAACTGTTGATTCAATTATTGAATCACAGAGGCTGGTGCTTAGATGAATATCTAATGAATTAGAGTGAGGACTCATCGAGCACCGTCAAATGATTGTTAAGAGATGATCTCCAGCCTGAGTAGGAGATGGCAATCCTATCTCATTTAGGCTGATATCTGACCGACCTCTTGATGCAGGTCCTCTGCATAGGAATAGAGATTCGGAGGTGTCAGATGAGTTGGGTCAAAGAGTTGACTTAACGAGATCGAGATAACCAAAGTCCTCTATCATATGCTGTCATGATATAGGCACGCATCCTTTGACCGGAGACAAATGTGTTACTATATGTTTGAGTATGTACATTTGGCAGACCAATAGGTTGATGACCTAATCAAGGTCTATACACCGGCGCGCTGGTGTGCATATAAGGGCATATGAGTAGTACGATCTCTCAAAGGGATCATACAGGTTCAGTTACTGAACCGAAAGACATGAGCTCGCTCATGAGATATTGGGAAGAATCAAATTCCATGCGCATGGTCGTCTCGCTTTGGAAGCTTGACTGAATTTGTAGGATTGATATATACTTTTGGAAAGTATATAATCAAGACCTAGGTATGATATATGCTTTTGGAAAGTATATGATCTATACCGATTCCCAATGATCAAATGAGAAACTTACTGATAAAACCACGAAGTAGACAGTGTAAAGTTGATCCAATACTTCAGGTTTAATCTGAGTCTTCCAGTATGCAGGATGTACAGGTATTGGGAATGCCTGAGGGTGATGTGATCATAAACGGTTGTATAACCATGACGCCTCCATTCCTAGGGAGTGATGAAACGGGTCTGGATTTTAGTGACTCCTCTCAGTAGAGAAGTAATCTGATCTTAGTCCAAATGTTGGACATTAATCTGAATGTGATTCAGATTCAATGAGAAGATTAGATTTGCGGTCTTGATTTAATCAAGCAACTATGGGAGGCCCGAGATCTGGATTTGAGATGTGATCTCAATATCCATGTCACTATACGTGGAACAATACAATCGCCCTGTCCTTATCTCCAAGTATTCGCGGAGAAAGCGCATTATCCTTGAAAGAGTTCATGGATAATTCTATTGTTGATATATGTATCCGAGCATTGAGAAAATGGATAATTAAATGAGATTTAATTATCATGAATAATATGAATTTGATTCATATTAAAAGGAGAGTTATCTTATATAATTAAATGTGATTTGATTATCAAAGATGTAAATAATGTGAATGTGATTCATATTATTTAAGCACATGAGAATAAGTTATCCAATATAATTAAATGTGATTTAATTATTATGGATAAGAATAATGTGGATAGTAATATCCAATTATTCATAATATATTATAAATGTGATTTATATTGTATTCGAGAGAGCTAATTATAATTTATATGTGTTGACTAATTATTATGTGTATTGGATACACATTGTGTAATTAATTGACAATGTAAATTATATGTTGTTTTGGGTTGTGAATATGATTCAAAATTTTTTAATGGTAAGATTGCAATATTCTCAAATATAATTGTGAATTATTTTTGAAGAATAAAACCCAACAAAAGTTGTTGGAAATAAATAAAGAGATTTCCATGGAGATATGCAATCTCATGACATGTCATGAGATTGCTCTCCTCATGGAAAGCTTGGGCGGCACCCAATTCCAAATAGGAATGGGTGGCCGTCCATATGGAATGTACATGGAGATGTAATCTCCATGTATATTCTCTCCTTATTTATTTGGTGTAATTTTGGATTAATTTGTATTTGATTTGGTCAAATATATTTTGATCTAAATTTGTTGGTTTTACCAACAACAATCTTAGCCATTGGATTGACATAAATCAATCTCATCCATTGATTTTATATGTCACATGGATTGAGATCCATGGATCCCAAAACCCTATAAATAGAGAGGCATACCATGCTCTCTATTTTACACACAATGTTTGAGAAGCATCTCTCTCTTTCTCTCTACACGCCATCTCTCTCCCTCTCATGGCCATCCACCATGGATGCCTTAGAGAGGTTCTCCATCGCCGCAGCGTCGTCGTTATGCTACCCGATTGTTTGCTCGTGGATATCTGTCTCCTTCGGTGCGCCTCGCTCATGAAGAAGACGTCAGATCTCGTGTGTCGAGATCAGGAGATCCGCCGCTTGGATCATCAACATGGATTACGATAAGCACGCGGTTCATCCCCGCGCTCGCAAGCGTCTCCTCCGTCGGATCAGACTTGAGACAGGAGGTCTCTTCGTTTAGAGACTCGATCGCAACCACGCTTCAAGAGGTAATCCTATTACTTGTTTGTGGTTTAGACGAAACGATCCAAGAAGTGTTCTTGGATCATGTGGTTTCGTCGTAAGAAAATTTTTTAAATTCCGCTGCATCAAGCAACTAGTGCGACTAGTCGCTCCTCGTCGTATTCGATACGACGCTCACGCTTCCGTGATGCGCTTGAGGATCTAACCATATCCTTCAGAGCTGTTTCTCCCTGATGTCCGAGCCCTCAGATGAGCTTGTATTGACCTGCAAAGCAACGCAATAGACTCCTGGGTAAAGGGTAAAGTACCTCGACCCTGTTAGAGGTGGTGGAGGTGAACGGTGCGTCGATATGGGCGAGCTTCGGCGAAGCGACGGCGGTGAGGCTCGTATCCCAGTTCCTGTGCGAACTGGGTTGGATGGCTGGGTGCAGAAGGTGCGCGGGGGAAGGGCGAAGGTGATGGATGACTCCGATGGTCGAGATGTGGGCGAGGGTGGTCGGAATCAAAGGTAGTCGGCGACAGGGTGATTTGGGCGTGAATCAAAATTTGCAAAACAGAGGAAGATCTGGGTCTACCTGATGGACGAGGTCGACTGGGGATGAGCCGGTGAAGCTCTAGGTCCTAGCCTCGAGGGCCGTCGATGCCCGAGGCTCGAGCACCACGTCTGGGTGGCGCACGGCGGCGCAAAGTTGCCGGATCGATGGTCTGGTCGCTCCCTCCTCGCTGCAACACAGCCAATCACGAGCTGTCACTAAGGCGGTGGCTATAGAGGTCCTAGGGTGGAATGAGCTGAGCCAAAGATGCCTACAAGTGAGGGCGGAGCTGATGCTTTATACGGCCAGGGGTCCGACTAGATGGGAGTCGGGCGTGAAGCTCGGAGTGCGGATCCCAAGGCTGATGACCGGGCGTGGATCTCGGATGTAAGAGGAAGAAATGGAGCCCGAGAATAGCGGTTTTGATGAACGGATCATGACGCAATAAATCCGCGAAGTCGGGTCGGGCGTGCATGACCCGTGGGTAGTGGTCCAAGGGGGGGAGTTGACCGGGGGGTCAACGTCCCCCGTGGACCAATCAGAAGAGGCCATGTCAGAATTAATTAGAAATTAAAAATAAAATAATAAATGGCCGAATTAGGAAAAACTTAAAACATGAAAAATGTTTCTTTTATTTTAAACTATTTTTTGTGATTTTTAATTAATTTTTTGAAATAAAAATAAGGTATATACATTATAGTACTATGTATAGGTATATATACAGTATTGAATTGTTAATTTTAATTTTTAATTATTTATTTTTATACATTTTTATCCAAATTTTATATTTTATTTATTTATAGCATAAAATTAAGAATATTTGGTATTTTTATTTTATTTTTATTAATTATTTACAAGGGGTAAAATAATTAGTTATATACAAGTATGTACATGGTATCTTTACAATGTTTCTTTTGATTTTTAATTTTGTTCTTTTTATTTAATTTTGATTTTTATGGTTTTTATTTTATTTATTTACACTATGAGATATAGAATATATACAAATTTTTATGGAATTTAATTCAGTTATTTACAAGGTGAAATAAATAGAGAAAGGGGGTCTATGTACATGATGAATATACAAGTGGAGAAGATTTTCTTATTTTTATTTTGATTTTGTATTTACAAATATTTACAAATATATACAAGCCCATTTTTATTGTATTTTTAGAGGAAAATATTTTTATTATATTTACAGGTATATTTACACACACGAGCTTCCTTATCTCTCTCTACTTGGGTTTTTATGCGGTCAGGCCCATGCTGAGCCCTCTCTTAGGATTAGGTTGCTCAATATTTATTCTAAATATTTCCCTCTTTTTCTTTTGTTTCTTTATTCTTTTATTTTTGCACAAAAACATGCTAATTATTAAACTTTATACAGTGCATGCTTTTTGGTAATTATTTGTATTTACAAATATCTACATGCATTTGCAAAGGTTTTTGTAGCTAAAATATAAGAATAAAGAGTGATGAATGAGTATTCATCATTTCACAATATAGACACATATCCTCTGACCGGAAACATGTGTTATTATATGTCTGAGTATGTATATTTGGCAGACCATTAGGTTGATAACCTAATCAAGGTCTATACACTGGCAAGATGGTGTGCATACATGGGCATATGAGTAGTACAATCTCTCAAAGGGATCATACATGTTCACTACTGAATCAAAAAACATGAACTCACTCATGAGATATTGGGACCAACCAGATTCCATCAATGATCATCTTGCTTTAGAATCATGACATGATTTGTAGGCATGACATATGCTTTTGGAAAGCATATGATCGATACCAACTCCCAATGATAGAATGTGAAACTTAATAATAAAACCCTAAGAAGACAACTCAAATATGATTAGAACTTCGGGTTTACTCTAGGTCTTCTAGTATGCATGATGTATGGTATTGGGAATACTCGAGAGTGTTGTGATCTTAATCGACTGTGTAATCATGATACTTCCATTAATGAAACATGTTTGGATTTTTGTGACTCCACTCAGTAGACTATTATCCAATCTTTGTCTAAAGGTTTGACATTGATTGAAATATGATTCAGATGCAATGACAAGATTTGATATTATCTCTAATTTAATCAAACATCTCTAAGAGGTCTTCTAGATCTGGATATGAGATTAGATCTTACTGTTCAAGTCACTATGCATGGAATGTATAGTCGCAATATCCTTATCTCCAAGTATCTGCGGAGAACGCATGCTGTTCTTAAAAGAGTTCAAGAATAGTTCTATTATTGACCATATCTTATCATTAGAAATATGATAATTAAGTTAGATTTAATTATCATTAATAATGTAGATATGATTCCCATTATTTGAACATGTAGAGAGGCATTTAAGATAATTAAATTGGATTTTATTATCAAAGATAAGAGTAATGTGGATAGCATTATCCACAATAATTATGGATATTATGGACGCGATCAATAATATAATAGATAGACTTAATTTTGAACAGGATTCGAATGTATAAGTTAATGTGAATTGGATTCACATTATACAATTGAATGTAAATCTGATTTACATTTAATATTGGATGGATGTATACGATTCTTAAATATCAATGGTTTATTTGCAATTGTTACAAATAATTTGCAAATTATTTGATGATATTTTTATGATAAATGATTCCAGGAATAAATATTTAATGTAATGATATTACATTAAAAGATTGGAGAGAGATTAACTCTTTCCAAATCACAAGGTGGACGTCCACCCTCCAAATGAGGAAGGAGGCTATCTCCTTTCCTCATTCCTGGAAGGAGACTCTCTCATATCCTATTTATTCATGAGAATGATTTATTTGAGATTAAATTTTAGAGCATGAATTAATATTTGATTTATTTATTCTAAATTCTATTTTACTTGGAGCACAAGTAAAATCTTTTAATCCCAACCATTGATTGTTAATTAGGAGGTGCACTCTAGCCTTCCAATTTTATATAAAAGAATAACTAACCCTAGTATTCTTTTACACAATTAACACAATTAGGTTGAAGCATATTGCAACAACTCTCTCTCTCTCTCTCCATACATCCTCTCTATCTCTCACCTCTTTGTGGCCATCCAGCTAGGCCTTGTTGAGAGTGTGATCGCCGTCACACTGTTGTCGTGTTGTCAGACTGATCGCTCGTGGTTCTCCATCTTCTTTGAGGACTTGTGCACGCGAAGGAGACATCAGATTTCGTGAAATGAAATTAGGAGATTCCCTACTCGAATCATTACTTTGGATTGTAGAAAACACATGTCTCATCCATGGGCCCACAAGTGCTCTCTACATCGGATCAGACTTAAGATAGGAGGTCTCTTCTCTTAGAGACGTGTGGATCGTAATCAGAGCTCAGTTCCCACAATGTATTGTTTTGCATGAAGTTTTGATATTTAACTAAATAAAATTTTGATATAGTTTCCTATCATGAAGCATTTTGAAAATACATTAATTATGTTAAGAATTAATCCAACAAACTGTTTGAATTTATTTTGCACGATTCTGAATTCGTTTACCCTAGATATGTGATATTTATTAGAGATGGGTCGAAAGATGATTGGATCATCTTGATGACATTTTTTAATATATTATTATTCAAAATTAATCATGAAAATTATGAAATTACCCTGATTAGATGATGATTCATATATTTAGAGTAATATTTGATAACCATCAACTTTCACTGAATGATTACCTCATGACAAACCCTAACTTGAAACTACAATAGTTGTAGTTCAACACTTCCATCAAAAAATAACTGGTTTGCTTGATATGACTAGAAGTTTAGAGAAATTAAAAATATTTGAAAATTTCTGAATGATTAATATATAGTATCA
Organism: Ottelia alismoides; assembly: GCA_037367405.1. Taxonomy (NCBI): domain Eukaryota; kingdom Viridiplantae; phylum Streptophyta; class Magnoliopsida; order Alismatales; family Hydrocharitaceae; genus Ottelia; species Ottelia alismoides. Next base: position 425,218 of record JAZKJV010000825.1, read on the forward strand.
TACATGTTCCAAAGACTGATAAAACCTCTTAGTACAATACGTACCAATTATGTTGGCTCGAATTGGAATGGTGATGGTGTCTAGGCCTAGATATGCTAATGGGTTAACTAATTGCCACGCTGCGTCATGTTCACAGTGGACGCGCTCCTAGTTAGCATAATCTGTACAACCTGACCGGACCCATTTCAAGGAAAGGTAGCATGAGAAATCTCTGCATATTTTTAACAACTAAGTTGAAATAAAATGTACTAAATGGGGGTCTATACTATATAGTAATATCAAGCAAATGATTTTTTTAGTTGCATAAGATTGATGATTAATTTAATATAACTAAATTAATTTAATCGAATTAAAATAAACAATCTATTATTATTAGAACTAAAATTACTTTGGAAGGATTGCTTATGAGAATTTGATTTAAAATGATTAATTAAAACTTGAACAGGATATGGAGGATCATAAGATGGCATCCATGATCTCTCTTCAAGGCGAAGGTTCCGTCGCCATGAATTGTATGGCGTAGACGTCTATGCGAAGTCATAGCTCCAACATACAAGCGCACATGGATCGGGCTCTTTGCTTCTTGAGAGAGACATAACGTATGCATAATGACCCCAATATCGTTCCTCATATAATTGTGGAGGTATTGGATTGTACATATCGAGTTATATTCCTGTTGATAGTTGATTCAATTGACAACGAGTCAACATCACCTTAGGGGTGGTGGGCTCGAGTGTCAAATACCGAATTGGGAAATGCAAGCACACATGGATTAGGCTCTTTGCTTCTCGAAAGAGACATGGTGTATGCGTGTGACCCCAATATCGTTCCCGCTTCCTTCACCTAAGTTATATTTTCTCATATTATTGAGATGTAATAGAGGTGTAAAGGAAATCCCATATCTTTCTAGAGATATATTGGTAAGTATATCTCTTGTTTTAGAAAGTTGATAAGGCAATGGACTTTCAAAGTATTAAAAAGAAATGCTATTTGATTTAAAATTCCTTAATTAAAGAAATAAAATGTGAACATATATTTAATTATATGTTCTAATAAGTGCATTTTTAATCTTATATATGAAATCAATGAATCTACTCAACAAGCTTATGGAGGTCAACCAATTGACCGGGCCAAAGTATTCATACTGGCTTCGAAATTTGGAGTTTGTTATCTCTACGGAGCGTATTGGCTATATACTGACCAAGAACGAACATGTGAACCCTGTGCCAGTGGAAGAATTAAAATTTAATGAAAGTATTATGAACATCAATAATTGGCTCAATGTTATATATTGGGCTCTGACGAGTCCGGAAAAGCCGCGTTAAGAATGTGTTTTTAATGTTCGTGTGTGAAAATAATGAAAGTCGTTCGTTGTAGGCGACGATCGGAAACAGTCAAGAAATAACCACAAAATAATTATTCCATTTTAATCTCGTGGTTTATGTTTATTTTACTTGGGCAAGTCCCAAGGTCGATCACAAGGAGGCAAAGGAACAACCTAGAGTTGTGTCTATGCAATTTTGAGTTCGGTTTTCAAGGCGGTTTTTTTTGGAATTTTTCAATGCAATAGAGAGTGCAATATGCAAATCCAGCCTACTTTATGGACTAAAATGTGAATTACGTTCAAATGATGTCCGAAAAATACGAAACATGGCCGAGATGTAAAATATGATGAAATAAGTGCACTGCAATTTTTTTTGGAATTTTTGGATGCAATATGAATTTTTTATGGATTTTTGAATGCAAACAGAATGAATTTTAATATTTAATTATAATAAATACTAAACCTACTTATTTTCAAGGATCAAAATTATCTGAGATCTATCACTAAGTGATGGATCTCAGAAAAATCCTAAACCTCGAAAATATGGGGTTTAATACCTATTAAAAATTAAATACTAAAAGATGCAAAATGATTTTTACAGGACAAAATATGTATCCAAATGCAAATCTTTTTGGGAACGATGTTAAGAACAATTAACTCTACAATATGTGATTTTTCGGGGATTTTTAAAGCAATGATTAATCAACTATGAATTTCCAAGCAAGAAATGGGCAAAATATGCAAATTTCCACAAAATAATTATTTATTAATTAACCATCAATCACAAAATTGCCCACAATATGTTAAGGTGCAGAGAATCAATTAACAAACATCATGCTATTTTTGGAGGAATAGAATAATGTAGATAAGATGCTCAAAACAAAATGGGAACACAGGGGTACAGATGCAATAGATAAATAATTAAATAAAACTAGAAATTGCAGAGGGGGACTTGTTTGTAATTACCTATACCCCGGAGGGTATTTCTGCAAAATTTCCAGAAGGCACGTGCACAGCACGTGCCTCTGGTCGGCGAGGCTGATTTGCAAAATGAAGTAGCTGCGGGGGGATCTCCAGTAAATTACCCAGGGGTCACGTACGCAGCACGTGACCCTGGCTATGGCGTGATAAGGGGGAACTGCAGGGGTATCTCAGCAAGATGTCCCCTCGCTCACGTGTGAATCACGTGAGGAGGGCCTCGACGACCGGCTGCTGTGGAGAGGACGCGGCTGAGGGTGTTGGCGGCAGGCGGAGAAGCGTGACGTCGGCCTCCCTCTGGCCGACACACGGCCTAGAGGGTGGCGAAGTGGGCGTCAACCAGCGATGAAGGGGCGGAGGCGAAGCGGTGGAAGGGGCGGCGGAGCAGCCTAGGTGCGGTTGGAGCCCGACGTAGGGTGGAGGCGAGCCAATGGCCGACACACGGCCGGTGTTGAGCTCCTGGCGCACGACGGTCGTTGGCGAAGCTTGGAAGAGGAGGAGTAACGCCGGTGAAGGTGACGTGGCTTGACGCGGAGGAGGTTTGAGCGACTGAGGCGTACGGTGAAGGTCGGAGTAGGCTCGACGATAAGCTCGGAGCTGGAGCAGAAGCGGCGGAGAAGATCTCGCCGTAGGCTGCGACGACGTCGGGAAAAGGCGCCGGATCTCGCCGACTTGAAGGTGGAGGGGCGGCGCTGTCACCGCCGTCCCTCTTCTTTGAAGGTCTATCGGCGGATATCTGAAAAGGGGGGCGGCGGTGGCGTTTAAATAGGATGAGGGTAGGGGAGCAGGCGAGGCGTTGCGAGGTTTACGAAGGTTCGTTGGCGGCCGGCGGTTGTGGAGAAGGGTTGGTCAGCACGGGGATATCGACCGGTGGTTGCAAGGGAGGGGGTCAACGGCGGAGAAGTCGGGGTCTGTTTCGGACGGCCCTGCTAAGGACGCGTGGCAAAGGGGGAAAGAGAGAAGGCGCAGCACGTGAGGGGCACGTGCAACGCACGTGCGTGCCGGTTTTTATTAATTTTTTATTTTTTTTATTTATAAAAATGATATAATAAAAATGCGAAAAACAGCTGACACGTGGCGGCCCCTGGGGCTGCCACGTGTCAGCACCAAAAAAAATCCGAAAATAAAAGATTTGTAAAATCGATAAAAAATAACAAATGACCTCGGATCGAAAAAGTTCCTTCACGAAAAATGCTCGTCTCGACGAGATCTATAACTTTCATGAAGACATCAAAGCCAAATTCGGTCAAATGTAAAAAGTGAATTTTTGGGGTATCCCATGTACATAGAATACCTTGATTTTTGGTTTTCTAATTTTTTTGTCATTTTTAAACAAGATAAAAATCCAGAAAAATATAGAGAAATCAAAGATAAATAAAAGACACCTAAATGTAATTTTTTTTAGATTTTTATTAATAAAGCAAATATATACATAAAATAAAGGTCAGAAAACCGCGAAAAAATACAATGTACAAAAGAGGCCCAAAACCCAACTTTCACATACGAGCTCCGATTCACTTGAACTTGGTCTTGTTTTGAAGGTAATTGAATGTGCATTAGTTCAAAAGTGAGTAGGATCAAATCGGACACTGGATGGGGAAGATATGGGGCTTTTAGTCCGAAAATCCTGAAACTAGGGTTTGGGTTTTTGGTCCACTTAACAGGGTTAGTGATTTTTTTGTATTTTTTATTTATTCTTGTTAGTGATATGTACACAGTGGAGGTAGTTTTGGGTTATGCGTTGTTAGCATGGAGGAGTTAAAAATATGGGAAATTAGGCTATTTACAGGTCATTTTTGGATTGGATTTTTGGCTTCTTATTTTATGCAGAAATTAATGCTAAAATGCAATTCTTATGAAATCATGCATAAATGCTAATTATGCGAAATAAATGCAGAAATGCAGTTGATTTTTGAGGGAATTGAGCTTAATTAATGAGACTTAGAGTGGTGAATCTGAGATTCATTATCCCCCTATACTTAAACCATGCTCGTCCCTGAGCATCAAAAAGGAATGTCATGAAGTGAAATGAGACTGGGTTCCATACCAAGACCATGAACGAAGGTGAAAGTGAAACTAAACTCGACCTTTGGATTAATAATGTGGCGGAACTTCTGTGAGACTTAGAATTTTAAAATCAACAGCCCTCAAGTTCTACACATCATTGTCACAGTTTCGGCTCAGAAGTCATCTTAGATCAATCCTCTTCCCAAAGTATACCCTATGAACATTGAATAACCGACTCATGTGTGTGAAGGTTTTTAGCTCTTCCCATTCAGAATGCCGGACTACCATGCTCCTCTCCTTTCCAGTAACTCGTCCTCGGGGAGTCAGGTATTTCCTTCTAAGGTCTGTCGCGCCGTGTTCACAATCGAATGAGGGAGAAGATAGAAGAAAGAGAAAAGAACTGGAGGGTGGCTAGTGTAGTCACCTCTCCTTGTGAAGATGGCCAGTGTAGCCGAGTCTCCACCAAGATCTGTAGGTTCTTTGAAGCTTGGACCTTTTTTGTCGGATTTTTATTTGGTAGAATGCTTCTATGTATTTGGAATTTTTGGTGGTTCTGCTTGGATCTTGTTGTGCCCCTACGGATATAGAATCTTTTTGTTCCGTACATTTTTTTGGGGTCTTAGAAAAAATTATGCCCAGCCGTCCATCCCTTTTTCGAAGCTTTATTTCAACCCGTACTCCGGTCTTTAGATTTCCACGCTACCAGAAAAGAGACTCACACAGTCTTCCAACATCCCGTCTGGGTTGAGCTAAGTGCATAGTGTGAGAGTGCGAATTAATTCCCTATTCCAGAGTTGTACCCAGAATGAAGAGACCAGGTTAGACACTAAGAGTCAAACGCTGTACATTATCATGTGGAACTTAAGGAATTAAGTCTAAAAGACCTGAAGCTCTTAAAATCCTATTTCTCGGTGAAGTTCCTCTGAAAATTAGGTGGATTAAGGTCAAGTCCAGACCACTCTCGGTTTCGGCTCATAACTCGGTTCAGAACCCAATGACTTTTCACAGATGCAAATGCATGTAATGTTGGATGAAGTGTAGGTGTGTGCAATGCAGACACATTTTTTTGAAATTTTATGCAAGGGATTTTTTTAATGCAGAAAATGGAATAAGAAGCCTCTTTTTTTCAAAAATTTTGGGCAAGTCAGTGTTAGTAGCAAAACTCTTTTTTTTTTCCTTTTTTTTGTTTTTGTTTTTTGTTTTTTGTTTTTTTTTTGAAGTTAGTACCCACACCGTAAATACATATAGACTTACGCGAAAGTACGAGATATGGGTAAAATATATACAAAGTATATATACAGACCCCCTATAGTTAGCGAGTGATGTGTCCTCAGAGCACAAGAAGCGTAAAGAAGACATAGCTCGGGCTAAGCGTAAGGGAGTGAAAAAATGAAAAGAAAAGCGGTCGGGATATGTAAATGAGGAGAGTATGTATAGGTGGATGTCGCTTCCCCCTATACTTAGGCTCTGTACGGCCTAAGTATGGAAGAAGGGTGGAAATGGAGTGATCGGGAGAAGGAGTGTGACGAGAGAAATGGTATATACAAAAGGCATCGGTCCCCCCCTATACTTAGGCCTTGGCCTAAGTAGAGGAAGAAGCTGTACAAGGGAACCGATGTGGTCGGGAGGGAGGGTGGGTAGCCGATGATTAAGGCGGTTTTCGGCTGATCTTTTTGTGAGCCTGTGGTGGGAGATCGTAGTGATGAGTCGGAGATGAGGCATATGATTCCCAACTATGATCAGTGTCATCCTCAGAAAAATCATGATGGATAGATGAAGTGTTTGACTCAGATGAAAGATATCCATCATCAGAGTTATCCTCAGAGGAGTAGTATTTGAAAGTGGACATACTCCAAATGTTTTGGTCTTTTTGTTTCTTCAGTTGTTTCCTCAGAATTCGTTCCTTCTTGGGGTCAATCTGTTTGTCCTCGGATGAATACTCAGAAGCACCGGTCTCATCAGCTCATATGAAATAATTCCAGTGTACTTGAAGAGTGCAGGAGCATCAGCTTTGGATGAGTAGTAGTTAGGAACGGGAGTTGTCCAACGGGGATTGAATTTTGGATCCTTGTGAAGATATGGCTTTAGGGCTGTCGAACAGACTTCACTCATTTAAACCATCTTTTCCGGACCTGATGAGGGATCAACAACTGATTCCTCTTCCGAAAGATCAAAGGTGACTCTCTTTTTATTTCGTCGTGAAGGTGTCGGTTCACTTGAATATCCAGATGAATAGCCATTGAAATTCTCCTTGGTTGGTGCTCGGTCTGCGTGCTTGTTCTTATTCTCCCGAATGTTTGAGCATTCTCGATTTGGGATGATTTGATCAAGATATTCAGAGAATGTTGCTCTAGGGTGTGACCATGCATATGTCTCAGGATCGTAGTAGAAAGATTTGTCTATTTTGAGATCCTCGGGAATTGAAATACTGGGGAGAGTCTCTGCATGTTCTTTCTCAGTTGATTTGATGTTGGCGCATTCCTGTGTCGAGTTGATGTAATCCATGTAATCAGAGTAGGTTGACCCAGGGTGTGACCATGCATAAGTCTCCGGATCATATGATTCATATACATGATTCTCCATGATGAGAGCGGCTGGGAATGGAGCAGGGGGGAGATTCTCTAAACCAATAGTCTCGTCAACAACCGTTATCTCAGGTGTGGTTGCAGGGTAGGGCTCTTCTACCGCTTCATGGTTACGGTTGTTGGGGACTTCGTTGGTTGCCTCAGAAGATCGTGGTTCCTCAAAGATATGGTCAGATTTAAGTGCTTCCAATGCTGTGAAATTGATCTCCTGAGTCTCACAATCGATACTCGCCTTGGCCAATGCCAAGAATGGCTTTCTGAGAATGATTGGAGACTGGGTGAATTCTCCTTGATGCTCAATATCAATGATCGTGAATTCTACCTTGAGTGAAGCACCTTGGAATTTCATGATGGCAGAAATAATTCCTCTCGGCCGCTTTATCGATCGGTCCGCTAATTGTACAATCTCTCGTATCTTCTGAATCGATCCGAGTTTGAGTTCATGGAATACAGAGGTCGGGAGGATATTAATTGGTGAATCGTCATCAATCCGAGCATGGGTAAAAATTGTGTCTTTGATTTCGCAGTCAAATCTGGGCAACCGCTTCACTATGCGGCTCTTGGTTTTTCTCCTCAACACCAAGGAGGAGGCCATTGACAAGATATGTCTTTCAGTCTTTGTTCGTATCCTACCCGACTTTTTGTTCATTAATTTATCTGTTATAAATCTTTTAAGGTCGGGGAAGTGTTCAATGGCCTGTATAAAGGGAAGTTCAAACATCAAGCGTTTTTCCAGTGCTTCCCGCACAGTTGGATCCAAATTCTTCAGATCGTCTTCAGTCTCAATTTTTATGAAATTTTCTGAATTTTCAATTTTTTTGTGGTTTTCAAATATTTCCATTTTTTTAGTATTTTCTGGGTGATGTGGGGGTGTGGGGTGTTCTTCAGACGAAGAGGGGCTCTGGTGTTCAGGGTGAGGGTCAACGACATAGTCATTTTCAGAATTGTCCATAGGTCTCTGAATATCCTCAGAATTTTCAATCTCAGATCCAGTTATTTCCTCATTCATTTTACTATCCGAGCCACCATAGAATGCGATGAATCGATCGGTAAATTTTTGAAATCTCTCCTCTATTGAATTGAATCTTGTTTCTATCCTCGAAATATCATCCTCAAAATTCAATTCATAATTAATTATGGGAGCAGTAGGTGTATGTTCGATAATTTCATCTTCCATTTTTCCCTTTGTGCTGAGAGGAGAGCTTCTTGGAATATCCGAAATATGATCATTATTTTCTGAAAATTTCTCCTCAAAAATAATGGAAGGAGGCTGCTCATATGGTTCAGACATGTGTCGTTGATTGGTCAGACCTTGATATTGTGGCGTCAACATACAGGGTTTATGTGTTTCTAAGCGGTCAGTCCAGTCCTCTGTCTGAGTATCATGTCTGACTATGGGTCTATCATGGTCAATCCAATGCCGATGATTATTCAGTGCATGTCTTTCCATCTGAGTTTGGTTTCTCTGCCAGTCATGAGATTTGAAGGGATTTTGATCTTGAAAAGTTTTATTGGCGAGAAACTGAGAATAAGGCGATTCAGTCCAAGATGGTAGGTGGTCATTTGCGGTTGGGTGGTTCGAATAGAAATTTAATGAGGAGGCCGAATTTATCTGCAGGTGAAAGCCTCCCGCAAATGTTGGAGGATTATTGAAAGAAGGGGATTGAGTTGATTTGGGCCTAACCGAAACAAATTCATTTTCATAGCATAGCTCTGATGGGTGTTCGGTCATTTTTGAGAGGAATGGGGAGTTGGATCTGTGAGAGTTTTTGGACAAGAGTTCCATTATGAGGTTTAAATCAAGAGAGGGAAGAGATGATTGCACGGGATAGTCAAGAGAATTTTTATCGAATGTGCGGCTATTGATCTTGAAATCGGTTCATGCACACCAATGCAAACACAATTCAAACCCCGGGTTCACCAACTCACACAATGAAGCCGTAAGAGTTCGGCTATTATCTTTTCAATTTTAGTTGGTGATAAATTCAATCTTGCAAGCCGTTTAAACGAGATGTTAGGTTTGGAGCTGGGCTCTATCCTAGTGTGCGTCTCTCTCCTCGCTGCAAGATAAAATCAAACAATGTCGGGGTTGCTCTCCCGCAGAAATTCTTGATTTTATGGATTTTTAAGATCGGCTATATTTAGCAGTCCCAATTTTATTGAGGCGATCACTGAAGAATTTAGATGAACACAAATACACGTCTACCGTCCAGTCCCAATTTCCTTTAGATTTATGTGATAAAATAAGAGGGAGGAATTCGGGAAAAGCCGATGCACGTGGAAAACTATGATGAATGCTCAGTTAGAAGAGTTACAGTGCCTCCTCGCAATCTCCATGTGGGATGCAGTACAGAATTGAAAATTTTATACTAAATGCGTGCAAGCCGATGAAAACCGCACCTAAGCAGAAAGTTCTATTAGCGGGAAGAATTGAGTTGAATTTGGCTAAGTTGAACGATCTAATGTGCGTCTTAGTTAAAGTGCAGTGTGGCTTAAGATCCTACAAGCACAATAAAAAAATGCTCTAAGAGCCGTATGTGCAGGTCTATCCTAATCACCACTCAAGTCGGGCCCCACCCTCTCCGGAGAGTGAAACAGGCCACGACACACCACAAATAAAGTTCAAGGTCTTTTAACACACGCGAGTGTCCAAACGGACACCGCTATAAATGAGCAGAAATTAAAAGTGCAGAAATTAAAAACCTATACTCTACTCTCTCTCTCTCACGACTCGACTCGATCTTAATTTAATTGCGGTTTCTTCGGGTGTCGGTGAAGATGCGTCGGTTCCTTGAAAAACCGCTCCACGTGCGCCAGGTACCTCGCAAGAAAAATAAGAGAGAGAATGTAAGAGAGTGACTCAGAAAATAATCAAAAATAAAATAAATGAAATAAATGCTGAAAAATAAATACAAGAAATAAAATGGGATTTACAGTGAAAAATTCGGGGGTCAGACTACCCGAATTCGGAAAACCGAACAAAAAAATTTTCAAAACAAAAAACTAAGCCGTTTGCCTCCCCGGCAACGGCGCCATCTGACGAGTCCGGAAAAGCCGCATTAAAAATGTGTTTTTAATGTTCGTGTGTGAAAATAATGAAAGTCGTTCGTTGTAGGCGGCGATCGGAAACAGTCAAGAAATAACCACAAAATAATTATTCCATTTTAATCTCGTGGTTTATATTTATTTTACTTGGACAAGTCCCAAGGTTGATCACAAGGAGGCAAAGGAACAACCTAGAGTTGTGTCTATCCAATTTTGAGTTCGGTTTTCAAGGCATTTTTTTTTGGAATTTTTCAATGCAATAGAGAGTGCATTATGCAAATCCGGCCTACTTTATGGACTAAAATGTGAATTACGTTCAAATGATGTCCGAAAAATACAAAACTTGCCGAGATGTAAAATATGATGAAATAAGTGCACTGTAATTTTTTTGGAATTTTTTTGATGCAATATGAATTTTTTATGGATTTTTGAATGCAAACATAATGAATTTTAATATTTAATTATAATAAATACTAAACCTACTTATTTTCAAGGATCAAAATTATCTGAGATCTATCACTAAGTGATGGATCTCAGAAAAATCCTAAACCTCGAAAATGTGGGGTTTAATACCTATTAAAAATTAAATACTAAAAGTTGCAAAATGATTTTTTACAGGACAAAATATGTATCCAAATGCAAATCTTTTTGGGCATGATGTTAAGAACAATTAACTCTACAATATGTGATTTTTCGGGGATTTTTAAAGCAATGATTAATCAACTATGAATTTCCAAGCAAGAAATGGGCAAAATATGCAAATTTTCACAAAATAATTATTTATTAATTAACCATCAATCACAAAATTTCCCACAATATGTCAAGGTGCAGAGAATCAATTAACAAACATCATGCTATTTTTGGATTGATAAAATAATGTAGATAAGATGTTCAAACAAAATGGGAACACAGGGGTACAGATGCAATAGGTAAATAATTAAATAAAACTAGAAATTGCAGAGGGGGACTTGTTTGTAATTACCTAAACCTAGAGGGTATTTCTACAAAATTTCCAGAAGGCACGTGCACAACACGTGCCTCTGGTCGGTGGGACTGATCTGCAAAATGAAGTAGCTGCGCCTGTCAGGGGTGGCGGAGCAGCCCAGGTGCGGTTGGAGCCCGGCGTAGGGTGGAGGCGAGCCAATGGCCGACACACGGCCGGTGTTGAGATCCTGGCGCACGGCGGTCGTTGGCGAAGCTTGGAAGAGGAGGAGTAACGCCGGTGAAGGTGACGTGGCTTGACGCGGAGGAGGTTTGAGCGGCTGAGGCGTACGGTGAAGGTCGGAGTAGGCTCGACGATAAGCTCGGAGCTGGAGCAGAAGCGGCGGAGAAGATCTCACCGTAGGCTGCGATGACGTCGGGAAAAGGCGCCGGATCTCGCCGACTTGAAGGTGGAGGGGCGGCGCTGTCACCGCCGTCCCTCTTCTTTGAAGGTCTATCGGCGGATATCTGAAAAGGGGGGCGGCGGTGGCGTTTAAATAGGATGAGGGTAGGGGAGCAGGCGAGGCGTTGCGAGGTTTACGAAGGTTCGTTGGCGGTCGGCGGTTGCGGAGAAGGGTTGGTCGGCGCGGGGATATCGACCGGTGGTTGCGAGGGAGGGGGTCAACGGCGGAGAAGTCGGGGTCTGTTTGGAAGAAGACGATGGTGCAGGGGCCGTCCGATCGGCCGAGATCGGACGGCCCTGCTAAGGACGCGTGGCAAAGGGGGAAAGAGAGAAGGCGCAACACGTGAGGGGCACGTGCCTGGGGGCACATGCAACACACGTGCGCGCCGGTTTTTATTAGTATTATTATTATTATTATTTATAAAAATGATATAATAAAAATGCGAAAAACAGCTGACACGTGGCGACCCCTGGGGCTGCCACGTGTCAGCACCAGAAAAATCCGAAAATAAAAGATTTGTAAAATCAATAAAAAATAGCAAATGACCTCGGATCGAAAAAGTTCCTTCACAAAAAATGCTCGTCTCGACGAGATCTATAACTTTCATGAAGACATCAAAGCCAAATTCGGTCAAATGTAAAAAGTGAATTTTTGGGGTATCCCATGTACATAGAATACCTTGATTTTTGGTTTCTAATTTTTTTGTCATTTTTAAACAAGATAAAAATCCGGAAAAATATAGAGAAATCAAAGAAAAGACACCTAAATGTAATTTTTTTAGATTTTTATTAATAAAGCAAATATATACATAAAATAAAGGTCAGAAAATCGCGAAAAAATACAATGTACAAAAGAGGCCCAAAACCCAACTTTCACATACGAGCTCCGATTCACTTGAACTTGGTATTGTTTTGAAGGTAATTGAATGTGCATTAGTTCAAAAGTGAGTAGGATCAAATCGGACACTGAGTGGGGAAGATATGGGGCTTTTAGTTCGAAAATCCTGAAACTAGGGTTTGGGTTTTTGGTCCACTTAACAGGGTTAGTGATTTTTTTGTATTTTTTATTTATTCTTGTTAGTGATATGTACACAGTGGAGGTAGTTTTTTGTTATGCGGTGTTAGCATGGAGGAGTTAAAAATATGGGAAATTAGGCTATTTACAGGTCATTTTTGGCTTGGATTTTTGGCTTCTTATTTTATGCAGAAATTAATGCTAAAATGCAATTCTTATGAAATCATGCATAAATGCTAATTATGCGAAATAAATGCAGAAATGCAGTTGATTTTTGAGGGACTTGAGCTTAATTAATGAGACTTAGAGTGGTGAATCCGAGATTCATCAGGCTCACTATTCAATGTGCTTCAAAAGAAACATGTGGACATAGAGGGTGCCTAATATAATGTTGAATGTAAAAGAGATGTTCGGTGATGTGAACCACGCACATCATTATAACCTAGTGAAAGATATGATTTGCTGCAAGATGTAGGAAGGGAGCTTAGTTAGAGAACATGTGTTCACAATTTTTGGTTACCTCTCTAAATTGGATACCCTTGGGCACAAATGGATGCTGATATGAGGTTCAACTTGATTCTGCTATCTCTGCCTAAGTCTTTCAATAATTTTATGGTATCATACCACATGAAGAAATTGAGATTCATAAATGGTGAGTACATATCTTCTTAAAGTTTGCTGATGACTTCATGAAGAAGGAGAATTCTACATGCAGTGCAATGATTTCACAGGTCAAGGGAAAGCATTGTCGGAAGCATGGGTTTTGAAAGGGGCCGTCCCAGAAGAAGAAGAAGATTCAAGTTGTTGGCTCATCCTCTCTAGCTTCCATAGTCATGGCATCCAAGAAAGCCAATTTCTATCATCAATATAAGAAGCTAGGGCACTACAACAACAACAACACCACCAAAGCCTTTTCCCACAATTAAGTAGGGTCAGCTACATGGATTCTTCGCCTCCATTTAGATCTATCTTGAGTCAATCCCGGGCTTATATCCACAAAACTAAGATCCCTTCGTATGGTCTCTTTCCAACACTTCTTGGGCCGTCCTCGCCCTCTCTTAACCGGCTCAACATCCCAACCCTCACATCTCCTAACTGGTGCATCAATTGATCTTCTTTGCAAATGTCCAAATCATGTTAAGCGATTTTCTCGCATCTTATCCTCAATCGGAGCTACACCAACTTCCTTTCTGATTACATTATTCCGAATCCGATTATTACGTGTGTGTCCACACATCCACCTTAATATTTTCATTTCTACTACATTCATTCTTTGCGCATGTTTATGGTTCACAGGCCAACATTCGGATCCATAAAGCATAGCAGGTCTCACGGTTGCTTTGTAAAACTTTCCTTTAATTTTTAAAGGATTTTTCTTATCACAAAGAACAACAGAGGCTCCTCTCCACTTTAGCCAGCCGACATTTATTCTATTAGTAACATCTCCATCAATTTCCCCATCGTGTTGCAGAATAGATCCCAGATATCTAAAGGAATCACTCTTCTGAATGTTATCGTCACCAATCTTCACCTCGATTCCTTCACCATTGCTTCCATCAAAGGTGCACTCCATATATTCCGTCTTGGCCCTACTTATACGAAATCCTTTAGTCTCCAACTCATGTCTCCAGACCTCAAGTTTCTCATTTACTCCATCTCTAGTCTCATCAATTAACACAATATCATTAGCAAATAACATACACCAAGGTAACTCATCCTGAATGTGACTTGTCAACTCGTCCATAATCAAAGTAAAAAGAAATGGACTCAAAGCAGAACCTTGATGTAAACCAATGTTGATGTCAAAATATCCAGTCTTCCCAGACGGGGTCCTTACACAAGATAAAGCCCCATCATACATGTCCTTTATGAGGTTAATGTATAGGACAGATACTTGTCTCTTCTCCAACACTCTCCACAATATCTCTCATGGGACAGAATCATAAGCCTTCTCCAAATCAATAAAGATCATGTGGAGGTTCTTCCTTTTAGCTCTATAAATCTCCATTGTTCTCCTCAGCAAATGGATGGCTTCAATCGTTGAGCGACCTGGCATGAATCCGAATTGATTTTCTTTTATGTTGGAAACTTGCCTCAACCTTCTTTCGATCACACATTCCCAAATTTTCATAGTGTGACTCATCATCTTGATACCTCTATAATTTGAACAATTTTGAATGTCTCATTTATTCTTATTAAGAGGCACCACGATACTCCTCCAATCTTCAGGCATTTTCTTGCTTCGCCAAATAACATTGAATAGATTCGTAAGCCAAGTCCAACCACGCTCACCTAAAACTCTCCATACTTCTACAGGGATGTCATCCGGTCCTACACCTTTCCCGGGTCTCATAACCTTCAAAGCCTCTTCTACTTCCTTTCTTTATACCCGTCTATAGCTTGCACGATTCAAGTAACTTCCACTACAAGCTAGATCACCCAAAGTGATCTCTCTATTTCCTTCCCCAATGAAAAGTTTATGGAAGTACTGCTCCCACGTAGTATTTATACCCTTCTGAGTAACAAGCACATGACCTTCCTCGTCCTTAATGCATCTTACTTGAGAAAGGTCTTTGGTCTTTCTTTCTCTTGCTTTGGCCAACCTGAATATATCCTTCTGTCCCTCCTTAGAGTCAAGATTTTTATACAAAACTTCATAAGCTTTTGACTTAGCTTCGCTTACGGCCTTCTTTGCTTCCTTCTTTGCTATTTTATAGTTTGTGACAGTTTCCTCTGTTTTATCCTTAGACATAGCTTTAAAGCAAGCTCTTTTTATTTTTAGCTTCACCCCTTCACTCCACCACCAAGCCTCCTTTTGACCTGGAGCTCCTCCCTTTGACTCGCCTAGCATCTTTGGCTACCTTTCGGATACAAGATGCTACTGCCTCCCACATCTCGTTTGCACTACCGCTACAATCCCAAGATAAGTCTTCTAAATCCTTCTCCCTGAAGCCCGCTTGCTTCAGTGGAAGATTCCACCATCGAGTTCTAGTTATCTTAGAAATCCTTCTTTTCTTTACCAGCCCTTTCATTTGTACATCCAAGACTAACAAACGATGTTGGGTTGTCAAACTCTCTCCAGGGATTACTTTACAGTCTTTACAACACAACCGATCTCTTCTGCTCAACGTAAAGTAATCTATCTGTGTTCTAGTTGGCCCACTCTTATAAGTAATCAAATGTTCCTCCCTCTTCTTGAAGAGAGTGTTTGCTATGAAAAGATCATAAGCCGTTGCAAAATCCAGGATGGCTTTTCCCTCTTCATTTCTATCCCCAAAATCATGTCCTCCATGAACACTAGCATACCCTGAAGCATCTTTTCCCACATGTCCATTAAAATCTCCACCGATGCAAATCATCTCTCTTTGTGGGATTCCTTGTAGACTCTTATCCAAATCCTCCCAAAAAGCTTGTTTAGTCCTTTCATCTAAACCAATTTGCGGTGCATAAACTGAGATGACATTCATAATTTCTTCTTCAAACACCAATTTTAGCAAATTATTCGATCCACGAATCTTTTAACCTCAACCACACAATCCTTCAAATCCTTATGAACAACCACTCCAACACCGTTTCTACCCTTATCTTTACCTGAATACCAAAGTTTAAAGCATGTCTTCTCAATCTCCCTTGCTTTCTCTCCAACCCATTTAATCTTTTGTAGACACAGTATATGAATCTTCCTTCTTTCCATCGTATCCACTATCTCCATCAACTTTCCAGTTAAAGTGCCAATATTCCAACTACCAATCCGCAACTTCCGTTGCAATCTCTTTTGGACTAACTTCTTTACTCGCATGCGTCCATTATGCGAGAACCCTTGTAAATTTTGGACTGCATCCGGGCGGTGATGTAGCGGAACTAGCTTAATTACCCGCACGCGTTCCTCATGCGGGAACCCTTGCAAATTTTGAACTACATCCAGGCTGCGATGTAGTGGCCCTTGCTCATTTTTCATTGCATTCGGGCGATGCAACGCGTCGCAAGTAGGGAACGCCCCAACGAAATCTGTATGTTTGCTTAAATCCATGTTGAAAAGATCCGACTGTCATGGGCAACTTCTTAAATAGTATTTTTTTAGAAAAAAAGTACTATTTAGGAAGTTGTCTCTGATTGTTTTACGCTGGCTGTCGGCTACCTAACGCAACCCTCCTCATTTACCCGGGCTTGGGACCGACCATGGCTGAGTTAAGCTAGGGCACTAGAAGCGTAATTATCCATAATTACCTGAAAATCATTGAAAAGGGTAAAGCTATGGCTCCGCTGGTATAAAATCTACCTTCATCATTGAAACCAATTTTCTCATAAGAGAAGAAGGTAGTTGGTCCATAGATTCTAGTGCTTCTTTTTTTATGTATGCAGTTAGTTGCATCTATTTTAGAAAACTAGAAAGCTTGATGAAGGGGAGATAGTCATCTAGATGGGATCTGATGCAACTGTTACAACAGTCGTCGTCGGGATGTGCAAACTATCGTTATCTAGTGGAAGAGTTTTATTACTTAGAGAATGTATCTATGTTCCTAATGTTAGAAGGAACTTATTATATGTATCTAAGTTTGTCAGAAATCACTATGTGTTCCTATTCTGTGAAAAACTTTTTATAAGTCGTTCTGGTAAACATACTGCAGATGGTTTTATAACACCTGGTGGACTCTTTGAATTGTGCGTTGATGAATCTACCATGAATGTTACTACCACTAATAAAACTCTAAAAGATCTAAGAGGATTGAACTCATTTAACTATGATTTGGCATCAAAATCTTGTTCATTTATCTGTTGTAGGATCAATAGATTGGTAAAAGATGGACCATTAGAATTTCTATAGGTCCAAAGTTTACCTACTTGTAAATAATGTATTCGAGGTAAAATGACCAGGACACCCTTATGAAATAATGGTATACGATGAGATGGTATATTTGACCTAATACATACTGATATATGTGGTCCCTTCAGTACCACGACTCGAAATAGATATCAATACTATTTGACTTTTATTAATGAACATTCATGATACGGGTTTATCTCCCTATTACATCATAAGTCTGAAATCTTGGAAAAGTTCCAAGAATTCATGAATTTGGTTGAGAACCAACTTGATAAGAAGATTAAATATATTTGATCTGATCGAGGCGGTGAGTAGCTCTCTCATGAATTCAATGAATATATTAAAGAGAGAGAAATTTATCCAATCTCACTCCTCCAGGAACGCCCCAACTAAATGGTTTTGCTGAAAGACACAATATGACCATCATGGATATGGTCAAATCAATGATGAGTAGAGCACATTTACCTCTTAGTTAATGTGGATATGCAATACAGACTGCAATATATATCCTTAATAAAATTCATAGCAAATATGTACCCAATACCCCTCATGAGATTTGGTTTGGAATCGACAGTTGAGGATTTGGGGTTTGCTTGGTCCATGCCAAGAACGTGGATGCAAGTAACTAGAATCTCGCAATAGAGAGTGCTATTTCATTGGGTATGTAAAGGATGGTATTGGATACCAACTTTATGACCCTGTCAAAAGATGTTTGTCTCTAGGAATGTGAAATTCTTAGAGAATGACTTTCTTTAAAGTCAAGACAAGAATGAAGTAAAGGAACTCACTGAATTCTCTGAAGATATTGAAATTCCTGAACCAAAAACTGAAGAAATAATTAGAGATGAAACACCTGTACCTCTTCGAATGAGTTTGGGGATGGTTATACCACCTGAAAGTTATGGATACCATGTATCAGAAGAGTCTGACAATGATCCGACTTCATTCGATGAAGCACTCATGGATCATGACATGGATAGATTGATGCTAGCAATGAAGTCTGAAATAGACTCTATGCATACAAAAAAATGCATGGACCCTAGAGGAACCACCTAAAGGGGTAAAATTCATTGGATGTAAATGGATCTTCAAGATATTATTTACAAAAAAGATGATGAATCCATAATTCATCATCTTTATTCTTTTATTTTAGCCAAATCCATTAGTAAAATATCTGTTAATATATGTTAAAATCAATAAATTATCATTCACCATGATGTTGTTAATAATATATAACTAACATTTACTTATCCAAAATAAAAAAAATAAAGAAGAAAAGAAAAAGAGAACAAATAAAGAAGACTGTAATTATGTAATAAGTACAGACTGACCCGAACCCTGGGAACTAGTCAACGATTGACTTGATTGACAAGGAATAAAGTAGGGAGAGATAGGGTCCTTAATTTTTAAACATTTAGAAATCTCAAAAATACCTTGTATATATTGTTCATCATTTATTTTGTATAAAGAATGTGCATTTTCATCACTATGTATATTGTATATATCCTGTATTATTTCATTTCTCAATAAAGCATCCTCAAATTAAATTATTCCCTTAATAAAACTTGTACATAAAAAAGGTGATGTAAATAATAAAAATAATCACAAAAATAAATTTTCCATAGAATGAAAGATACAACACTTGGAAAAAGCTACACAATAAGAATAAAAAGATCAATACCTTCTCCATATGAACTAAAATTTAACTAACCTCACCTTCATTGTATTCTAAATAAAATTAGTTTTAAAAGAAAGGTGATTTCATAATTTTTGGAGTTATTGTTTGAAAGTCAACTTTTTAGGAGGGTTGTCTGTATAGTGTACTATATTTATACGTGTATATATTTTTATTGATATTTATTTTTATTTAGTTTTGCACATATTATACTTTTAATATTTGTACATATTATATTTTATTTATTTGAAATACAAAAAGTAATAGAATTCAAAATAAATAAATGAATAAATTAAAATAATCTAATTATTGTACATATGTATCATGTATCTATACTATAAATATATTTATTTAACCTATTAAATTAATTCACAAAAATAAAATAAAAAGCTAATTAAAAATTTTAATTATTGTGTAAATAAATAAAATATAAAATACTATGTATATTTGTAAAAATAATAAAATAAAAATATGTAAATTATATATATAGGTATATTATACATGTATATATTAATGTATAATGTATAAAGTATTGTATATTATTATTAAAATTGTTAAAAATCACAAAAAATAGTTTGTAAAATAACTAACATTTTAATTTTCCTTTTATTTTGTAAATCCTTTTTCGTATTGGTCAACCCGGGTCCGTTGACCCAGGTCAACCTTCTCTCTCTCAAGTCTGACCCGAGAGATGCTTCGTCGGACCTGCTTTCTTCCATTTCTCCACCCCAAGTCTGATAGCTATTCACCTCAGATTGAGGATCCCTGTGTTCCCTGAAGATTGACGACCTTCGCGGATAACTAAGGTTGGACGGATCCTCCTCGATTCTGCGATTTCTCTCGATCTCTCTAGAAACCTAGGAGCCTTATATAATGTCTTCATCTCCTCCGCCGCGTCATTGTTCGCTCCTTGCGCCCATTGTCTCCACCTAAGCCTGTAGGGTAGTGAAGGGATCCTGCAACACCTCCTCAGAGCTTGAATCGAATGCTGGTTGAGCTAAACCAGCTAAGCGACCGAGCATCTCCATCGTGTTCAACCTTTTCCACCTCCCGCAGTCGAATCGAGGCCATGACCCCACCGACCACTTCGCCGTTCTTTGCATCCCCACCTCTGATCATTAGGTAGCTTTCATCCCTTTTCATTTCTACTTTTTCGTTCGATTTCCATACCGTCATCACCGTCCATCATCGTTGCTCCGACCATCAGGTCGGAGCTCCATCTCCCACATCCATCTGCGCTGGATCGACTCTCCCGCACCCTTCATCTAGCCTCACACCCTGATCACCCCAAATCTCGCTCATCAGAGCTATATTAGGTCATGACTTCCTTCCTCCACGTACGTTGGAAGTCACCTCCATCTGACCACAACTTCTTTACTTGTTTTTGCTGAATAACCCCAATTGAAGCATCATCTTCGAGTCTTTCTTCCCCTTGCAGGTCCAGGTGTGCACGAATGGGTCAAATCGACCACCTGTAGGAGAGGCAGAGCAACTTCAATTACCACAACCTCCAAATCTTCATCGAGCTGAGCTCCGACTCATTGGAAGCCTCCACCCGATGCGGACCCACTCCAGCGAGCTGCTAAACACTTTGGTCGGCCAATCGAAGCACCGCAGCGAGAGATATTTCCGATTGAAGATCGGCTAGTGCTACCTTCTTCCATGATTGTCCAGAGCTCCTCACCATCGTCAAATGGAGCTGCACACACCAAATTAGATCTGTATCGCCCATTCATGCCTTTTTCAGAGCCGTAAGATCTTTTTAACAGGTGCATCAAACACACACGCCACGCTTTTCACCTGACCTTCTGATATGCAGCAGCAGTCCATCAGAGCTGTACGCCAGCGCCACGTCCCAGCACTGTCATATCTTTCCTATGCTTGATCAGAACCGTCATAGCCTTATGCACACCCCATATGCCTGCGTGGTATATTTCCCTTTTTACCTTGCTATTTCTTTTATTTTTGTTTAGTACAATAAATGTTAAAGTTAATTGTGAACATTTGTAATAAGGACCTCCTATTTTTCATATTTTCCCTTTAGTCCATCTGAACCGCACTCACATGCATGTTCACATGTTATTTGGGTATTTGCTTATTTACCCTGAACTTTTATGTGTTAATGAAAAAGATTTAACTTTTGGAATTTGCATTTATGCCCCTTTGCCCTGAACTCACGTGAAACACACGTTTTGACTGAGATTTTTATGCTTTGGCCCCTACGTTTCTGTTGCTTGTTATTATTCGATCCCTTAATTGAAGTTAATTGCACGTAGGTCCTCTGTTTCTAGTAATTTTAATTTTGTGTTTCTTTGTTAAAATAAATATCAAACTTAATCTAAAAATTCCTAGTTCCTTCTGTTAGTGTCTTTTATTTGTGGTATTTTTTTGCTTTTTTCCATTTATTTTTGATTTTTAAAATTTCAAAAATAAATTGAAAATTCCCTATTTACCTTAGAAAATTCATAAAAATTCGAAAATTCCTTTAAAAATTCTAAAAAATTAGGTTAGCCTTCTTTTTCGCTATTTGATTTTCTATATAAAATTTATCTCATTTGCTTTTATAAAACTCTAAAATTTGCAAAATCCAAAAAACACCATAAAAATCATATAAAAATTTAAAAAAAAATAAAAAATTGTGTTCTTGGTTTTTGTCTATAGATATTCACTGGCACTTTATGATAAAATTAACTACCATGAGTTTTGAACCTATTTTCTATTTTAAATGTGAAAAATACTCCTGGTTATGCACTGTTTGCTTTATTTCATGTTTAATCATTTTGAAAATCTTAAAAAAATCTAAAAATCCTTGAAAAATTATAAAAATAGTATAAAGCTATGAATTACACAAAAAATGTTTTATTTGATTTTTCTGGACATCTTTCCTATATTTGAAAAATACAAAAAGATTGCTTATATGCCTTGATTCTATTGTTTTATTTACTTTATTTGAAAAAATAAAAATATAAATAGTTGCAAAATTAAAAATCATTAAAAATTAAAAACCAGAAATCATTAAAAAAGGAAAAAAATTAAAAATTCATAAAAAAATTCAAAAAGATAAAAATCACAAAAACCCGATAGTAGTTTGCTTTGATTTTCCTTATTTATAGTCTTTGATTGTTCATTGATTGAATCACCTTCGGTTAAATACAGTTGCCTCTTTGTGTTCGACCCTGGGAGCTATACTAGGTTAATAAATAATAGCTTAGTCCACTCTCTTTTACATGATTTATTTGCTTTTTGGTTGAATAATTTTCTCGATTTCTAGCCAATTTTTTTGGGTAACAATAACACTATTAATTGCTTAATTTCATTACTTAACCTTAGTCGTCTGATCATGACATCAGAATGGCGCCATTGTCGGGGAGGCACAGTGAGTGTAGTTAGGTCTTCTTTCCCTTCTGCTCTTGGTTTGTGTATATACTTGTTTTTCTCTTTTGATTTTGTCTATATTTCTGTCATTTGTTTCTTTTACATTTCTCTTATTTTTGTATATATTATTGTTCTTTATTTTCTTTCTTTTTATTTGCTTATATTTTTCATTACGGTTATCAAACACATTCATTGTTTCACCTTTGTTGCGAGGGCGCGCGAAGCGAGGGAGGCTATCTTAGGAGAGCTGATGCACCCGGGTGAGGCGGAGGCCGGGCGTTCTACACCGACCCGAAGGAGATAGCAGCCTAGGAGGAACATGAGGAGAAAAAGGCCGTCTTAGTTTCTAGATTTTATTTTTAGCCATTTAATTTCATTTTTGTAATTAATTTGTAATAAGTTTTGGCACTTGCCATTTTTCTATTTTCCAGGACATTATATACCTTTGTATTGCAGTGTATGTTTAGCCAAGTGTCGGTGCACTTGGAGGACCTCATCAGATTTTTGTTTTTATTCCATTTATTTTTATTTGTTTTCACAGTTTTCGTGTACTTGAGCCCCTAGACTTAGGTTTCTATTTGATTGAGCCATGTAGCATTAGGTTCAAAGCCCCTAATAGAATATATGTTCCTATAGAACTCACTTGGATTTAACAAATAAATCTGTGCTTTTATGATAATCGAAGTTTCTATTTAGGATGGTTCTCACATCACATTCATATAGATTAGTTTACTTTTATGCGCTGATCATATTGCATGTAAACTGCTGGAGCAAGGTATGCCTTCTATCTTGTGCATGCATTCATAGATTTCATCGCGCATCTGTAATTAGATACTAAAAAAAGGTAGATATCATCACCTGTAATTAGACTGCTGGAGCAAGATAATAGAAGCTCGTGCTTCAAAGTCATGAATGTGAGCCTGCAGCTAGATGACTTGGCTACACTAGTCAAGTATCCAATGATAGGTAGCAAAACATTGACTACCGTCCATTCTTCTCTTCACCCCCTCCTCTTGAGATGGTTGCCACTTGAACTTAGAATGGAATACCCCGCTCCTGGAGGAAAGAGTTGCTGGATTGGGAAATCGTTGGATTGTCATGCTGAAGAAGTCAGTCTCTTTGTCATTTCAGTTGGGGAGAGACACTATTACATACACTATACAAGTAAGATTCATAGTCGTAAGGGTTTGCGTATGAGTTGAAGTATTCTGACCTGACTATTAAGGAGACTTGAGCATAGTTTTGGGATTCTCGAAAGCTATTGTACTTCAAATCATATTCCCAATAAGGTTTTTCCCACACTAA
Source organism: Ottelia alismoides (assembly GCA_037367405.1). Taxonomy (NCBI): domain Eukaryota; kingdom Viridiplantae; phylum Streptophyta; class Magnoliopsida; order Alismatales; family Hydrocharitaceae; genus Ottelia; species Ottelia alismoides. The sequence continues at coordinate 448,736 of JAZKJV010000825.1, forward strand.
AGTTACAAAGGTCCAACTTAAGCTCCAAACTTTGATTTTGTGAAGACAAGTTTGATAATTAAACGTACTCTGCTTTCTTTCTTTTTCTTTTCTTTATTTTTATTTTCTGCACTTATTACATGAGTGTTTGCTAGGGACTAGCAAATACAAGTATAGGGAGGTGATGAATCTCCATTTCGTCACCCTTATTCTATCCTTTTGGCCTTAAAAATCCTAGCTAATGCATGTAAATACCCCTTATTTGCATAAATTAACATTCATTCTTTGTTGTATAAAAATGTATAAAATACTGTTTTTAATGCCAAAATTATAAAATAAAGAAAAGAAAAGAAAAAATAAAATATCAAAGATATTTTAAGATCCTAAATCTCGATACCTAGGCAACTTGATGATTAGGCCGACAAGGAATAAAGTAGGGGGAGATAAGGGCCAATAATCCAATAAAAAATCCCATTTATCAATTCTTCATTATTCATTTTTTGGACCCATTTTATTTTCTACTTTTTATAACTCAAATAAAGAAATTTTACCATGAAAGTTGTAGATGATGATATATAGAAAAATGCAAAAATGAATTTATATAAAAATAATAGACAATATACTTTTTATACTCTGCATAAGATTCCAAAATCCCAACTTCATAGACCCATATCTTCCAAATAAAAACTCAAAATGTATCAAAATCATCTTTAATTATATATAACTTTTAATAAGCTATTTAATGAAGGTGATTTCATATTTTTATTGGAGTTAAAATGTGAAAGTTAGGTTTTGGACCCTTATTATACATTATACTTGAATAAAATATTCAATTTATTTAATCTTTATTATTTCTACAATTTTTTTATATATTTTTTATAATTTTCTAAATATTACCTATAACTTGTGAACATATCAAAACCACAATAAAATCACCAACAAAACATTAAAATAAAATATATAAAATATATATAGGTAAAATACCTATGCTAATACTTGTAAATAAATAAAAGTGAAATATATTATTTTATTCTTTTATCCATATATATTCTTATACTCTTATAAATATTATTGATATTGTATTAAAAATATAAATATAAAATAAAACCAAAGGAAAATACTTCAAATAAATAATAAGGCTAAATACATAGATAAAATACATTGATTTACACCTACATAATATATATCACTATTTATTTATAGTGTATATATTATCATAAAAATATAATAAAAATATATTTGTGTGCATAAAAATAAGTTAGAAATATATAAAATAAGGGAATAAATAATAAAATAAAATATACAAAATAAAAATAAAAATATCCAAAACATAGATGAATATACCTGTAAATACACCCCTAAGAATTAATTTGTAATAAATAAAATAAATAAATATCATATTAAAATACTACACTAAATAATAAACATTTTTTAATAAAAAATAATAAAATCATTTTCTATATTTAATAAATTATTTTCGACTAATGCATGTTGTTTTCTCCTCTAGCGGATTACGTGGCCCAATAGCATTGCTTCTAGAGTTGACTCCCAGTCAACTCGGCCTCCAAGCACTCCTGACTTGTCAGGATTGTCGCATCCCCGTTTACCTCCCATTTTCCTGCTTGATCTATCGATCAAACACGCTCGATCCCTTCACAGGAAATCATCAATGATCTTCCCTAATCCACACCAAGCCTATCGATCTCTTGTACATACGATGGATCTTTCCATAATCCTAGGTCAATATGGGTGCTCGTTGTGCTTATAAATAAAACCCTCCCCCTTCATCTTTGAATTTGGTCATTATTTTGAGTCTTAGAGCCTTACATCTTAGTTTAGAGAGCATCCTTGTGACAGGAGGAGCTCCCTTGCAGTCTGGATCAGCTCCAGGAGGACGGAGGTGCACCCACGGTGGCTTGCCGACCGTCTCTGCTCCATGCCTTCACCGATAGGTACGAGCTTCGCCCTTCTCACTTCTTAGGTAGGATTAGCTTAGTTTTTTATTCTCGCATTTACTTTATCCATTTGATCTTCGATCTAGTGTAAAACACTTGAATCATAGTTCGTCGGAGCACCGCTTCGGCGAACTCATTCCACTGCTATCCGTTGTGCTTTGGCCACCTACGACCATTCCCACACTTTCCCTTATGATTCTTCCACCTTTCGAACCCATTTGATCAAACAGAGCGTTAGTGGTCCTGCGAAACTAGGTTTCCCTCTGCTGCCTCATTGGAAACCTCATCGCCATCTTCATCTGTCGTCGTTTCCATCTAATAAATGCCCGGATCCTTTTACCTTCGTGCATCAATGCTTTTCTAGCATCTTTGCAGGATCATAAGGGGGCGTTTGAGCCCCAGTCGAAGATTGAGAACACGCTCCATGTACCCTAGAGCCTTCAGGCCTCTACCTATGAGGCCCGGACCCATTGAGCCTCCCAGCAGCTGCGGATCATCCCTAGGACCGTCACGAGCACTTCAATAGCAGGATTTGAGACCGTCCAGATGGCGACATGTGGATTAGTGAGCGGCATCCGATCGTTCGCTCCTGCAAGTGAAGGGGTAATTTGCATACGTAGCCCTGCCTATTTTTGTATTTATTGATTAGTCATTTGAATAAAGTATTCAGTGTAAATAAAATATGTAAAATTGCATGAAGACCCATATGTTGTGTCATAGTACATTCAGGTCCATGCCAAGTCACCTCACGTGTCGTCCCATGCAAGGTTGTCATCTTGCAAGTTCACCCGTGGTACTTTATGTATTTATTTTTGGTCCAAGGAAATTTCCTACACACTATATATTTTTGGAAAAATTACACAGGGGCCCTGGATTTTGTTTTATTTACTTGTATGCCCCTGCCAAAAATTGTATTTTTGTATGCTTGTTGGATTTATTTAAAATAGCTACAATGCTCCAGATATCACAAGAAATAGATGTAGGTTCCTGATTTCTTGTAATTTCACGTTATATTTTCATTTTGCATTTTAGACATTTTCTGTATTTATAAAAAAAGAAATGAACATGTTTTGCCCTTGCCTAGCTTATAAAATACAAAAAAATTAGAAAAACCTTTTGAAAAATTCCCAAAAAATATATTATTAAGTATTTTTAGATTTCAGACCAGAAATCATTAAAAATAGAAAAAGAAAACTCTTAAAAATTAAAAACCCCCAAAAACCTTTACAAAAATCTAAGAAATTATCAAAAATCCCAAAAATAGTTTTTTCTATTTTGAAACTTTCCCTATATATATAAGTTGATTTGGAAAATTTTGGACTTCATTTTTTATTTTTAATTTCCAGTTCAATTTTGACCAATAATTTTATCCCTGTTTTAAGCTATTTTCAACTTTAAAAATATATAGAAATTAGCAAAATTCACACAAAATCACAAAATGGTAAAAAATTATCTAAAACACAAAATTATTTAATTTGTCAATTTCCTTTATTTTTAGTTATATTTATATCCTTATTATCCTAGATTATATAAATAGCCTTATATATTATTTATATCTTTTATAAAAAAGAAAATAAATTATAAAAATATAAGAATTTAAAAATATAAAAATTATAAAAAACAAAAAACAAAAGTATCAAACACATATAATATATATATATGTAAATATGAATTAAAACCCACAAAAATATAATAAATGACATGGTTGTACAAAATACTCTTTTTTTAAAATAATCATTGGCTTCCAATTTTTCTCTCTGTGGTTCGACATCTACATACTTACTTGCTATACCATGTGTTTGAAGAGAATAATAAATTTTAACTCATATTTTTTGCTATTCATTGCTTGATTTTTATTGTGGGTTAATTGTTGATTGATTGAGATGTACTGAGTGGTCAATACACCGGCTACGGTTTAGTCTTGTGGAACCGTATGACCCTCGATGGATCTCTCTCATTAGTACCCTAAGAGTAAAAATCCCTAAAAATAGAAAAATAAAATCATAAAAAATTAAAATATCCAAAATCCTCATAAAAATTATAAAAAATCTTCAAAAAAATCAAAAATATTTTTGTCTCTGGATTTCTTTATATTATATTATCTATAAAAATTATTTTAATGAATTTTAGACTTATTATATATTTTTAATACCTTAAAACATTCGTCCCATTTATCTACTCATTGTTTTTTACTATTTCTGAATTTAAAAATACCTAGCAAAAATCCCTGAAAAAGCACAAATGCATTAGAAAAATATAAAAGCTTAAAAATATTTTATTATGAAAATTTAGATAATTTTTAGTTATATTTATAATTATATTACTCTATATTCTATATATATATCTACATTTAGTTATATATATATCTAACTTATATATTAAAAAGAAAAGGAAATAAAAAAATAGAAAATTATAAAAAGAAAATAAAAATTATAAAAATAAAAATATAATTAAAAATAAAATATAAAAAAGAATTATTTTATTTAATTAAAAACCCATAAATTCATTAATTCTTTGATTATTTGATTAAATATTGTACAAAATATACTTATATTATTTATTCGTCATTTATTAATAAAATAGTATACTTGCTACACCAACTTGTCCCCCTGTGTTCAACTCCTACTCTACTTGTCACTAACACATTTATTATACGGTATAATAAATTTTGATCCACATCTTCTATCCTTATTGCTTCATATTTATCTTGTGGGTTGATTGTTGAAATTAACATGTGATCCTTGAGAGTGATAACTTCGACAACTGTGTGTCCCCCTTATGTGATACACATGACTCTCCTCTTGGGATTATTTTCTTTTTTCATTGACCTATTATGCTTAAGCACTTTACGTGTTTGTATCTCAGCCTCATTCGTAAATATAAGAAATGTTTCTAAGGCTTCATAATTGTTATTAATTAAATACACATAGCAGTATTATAATCATCTTTAAATGCGATAAAGTATTTCTTATTAACCGATATCTGTTTAGACTAGATCTAAGATCTCACCATCTTTAGAGGCATAATGAAGAAACTTCCTAGGTATCTTAGTTCTAGAAATAGTGTGTTTAAGGGTTAACTCTAAATTCATTATTCTTTTACTTGAATTTAAATTTGCATGTCCCGTTCTACCCTATCACATGTCACATGATTCTATTTTGTTTATCACATTAGGGACGAAGTTGGAACATTCAGAATTCAAAACATTCACGGAATTACTTTTTACACATTTAATTCTAAATAACAAATCAAAATCTACCAAATAGACTTTTCCATAAAATGCTATGTTTGATAATAACAACTATATTGCATCTAAAATTAAGTTCAAAACCATATCTAACTAATACTGAGCCAGAAAACACATTCTACTTCATGTTAGGAACATGCATCACATGGTAGAGTCACGATAATCCAGAGGAGAACCTCAAGATGACATGTCCTGAACCCAGCAACATGACTGCGTATATCATACCCTATCTTCACATATTAACCACTGTTTTTAGGTTTGATAAGAAGAAAATAAGTTCCTTCAGAATAAATTTTACATTGGCTCTTGTATCCACAAGCCACTCATTAGGATCATGAATATGATTTGGATAAGATTTTATTGAAAACTATCCTTTATTAGCCCTGAGTCTCATAGTAATCGTGTTCACTTGTGTACTCACATTTATAGTCTTTTGGTGAGCCTTTAAGTAAGGACAACCATTCTTTCAATGGTTAACCTAGATAAGTGCCAACAATGTTCATTCTGTGCTTTTTTAGATCTTGCATTTTGTTTTAATTTTCTATTGTCAAAGACTTTTCCCCTCTTCTATTTGCCTTTCAAGGTCATAAACTAGCCTTAGCATGAATATCAACGCAACCCACAAGCTTTGCTATATGTGTTCCTCCTATATGGTGATTGCCATCGTCAATTCATACATTGAAACTTTTCACTTCCTTTGTTTCAAGGTCATACTGAAGCCTTCCCACGACTTGAAAAAATGTTCTATTATGCACAAGACTTGAAATTTCTTTGGAAGTTTCATTTCGACATATTCTAATCCATGGAGTAAAAGCATAAATTCATATGCTCGTTCAGAAACCAATTTTTCTTTGGCCATGGAAACTTCAAGAACCTCTTGACAAAGTATTTTTCAAAACTGAGAAAACTTCAGTGTTACAATTATCGACTTCTTCTGATAATCCCTTTTATAATATGAGTGGAGGAGCAATACCCGTCAAATGAAATGTTGGACAGAGCCATCAAAATGTAATCTTGATAGATACCAGTGATCTGCTTCTAGGATTCGACACACGGTGGGCATTGGTGCACACATACGAGCGAGTTTTTAAAGGTTTAGTCACAAAGTTTCAGATCTGTAACCACCCACAAGTGGAGCATCTCCTCGGATTTGGGAACAACAGAATGTGGAGCGTCGAGTTGGTCTAGATTCCCACAATAGTTGGTTTACATATTAATCTATTAAATTATTTATCGACATGCTTCATGATACCTGAAGCGAAAATTTCAAGATCCGATATGACTCTCGAGCTCGAGTCCAAACAGAGCAGAGGCTGCGTGCGCAAGGTCCTCCATTCCCTTCTCTACTATTACTACAAGGGCTCGTGTTCATGATACATAAATTAGTCCACCGAGGTTTTATCATTACTCCACGTGGTACTATAAGCCCACACGAACTCCACTTTTGTTTCACATGGAAAATTCCAACTTTCACTCCAATTAATTCAGCTTCCCACTTGAAAACAATTTAGTTACCAAATATAATTGCATACGTTGCCAATTTAAACCTAATTATATTGATCTGAATACAACAAAGTAGACTACTGTGACAGCGGAGGAAAATCTCTACAAAAATTTTGAAGCGGTCTTTTGACCAAACCCTTGGAAAAAGCACAATGCGTTGGTCAAGGTGTAGCTTACCGGGACCCTCGCAGCTGCATAGCGCATGAGGTGCTGCATGTCCTCATTTCCTCTAATTTGAAATAATACTAACTTCCGTATCCCGTAGTTTTGAAAACGGAGAAACAACCATACATATGTTTTGTATTAGTAAAAGGGGTGACATGAAAAGTAAACCCAAGCATGATTTCGATTTCGGTTTGTATCCATCTTTCACTTTCCTTGTAGGTATCTTTATTTTTTTTCTGTGCAAACTGCTTTTATTGGGATCGTTGCTTCTGTTGACGAGAAGGTTGATCAGCCATTCATGCTTCATATGCAATCGATAGTTCAGATTTCATCGACTTATGTGTTACTAATCATGGTGTGTTCTCCATGCGGAGTTTAAGGATGCAAAAGTATCTGCAACTCTCTTGAGTTTCGCTGTCCATTGTATTATTTTGATTCTAGCAGATATTCGTATACAGTTGCAGAGATGCTTCTTTTTTAAAATTAAGCACCATATTAGACTTTATTCCATCCCTCTATTAATGATGGTAAAATTGATGTACTCCCATCTTGGGAAGCATTGCAATTTTAAATTTCTATTACGATGCCTTCAAAGGGTTACCTTCTGAAAGATGCTATAGGTTACCTCTGAAAAGTGCTTCGAACAGATTTGAACATGCAGGTCTCTAAAATATTAGTATCTGATTATTCAGGATGAAACTGTAAGCTAAACCTCCCAATTCAAAGCTGCAGATGTATATATAAGCATTCATTTAAAGGAGACAAATGCATTATTAATAGTTCCTTCTGCGGCCTTCAGATGCAGTGCTGCACATCTCAGAAGACGTCATCGCTGGCTACTTCTTAGATGCAGTCTTCCCACCTTTTGCCTGCATTACCGAGAAAGATGTTATCGGGATTGGATCATGGTAACATGTTCAGTATTATGTTTCTGGGTTGCAGCTTGATTAAGATGGAACAGTTTTGACGTAGATGGCTTTTGCTTAGAGATGTTGGCTAGAAGATATCAGCCTTGAGGTTAAAAGCATTAGGACGTAGATAATGATTAAAATATTTCTAGTAGGTAGAACACGAGTATCTTCAAAATCTCAACGCTTTTAAAAATATATCTACCTAGCGATCCATGTGTAACCTATAGAACATATATGCTTATGTTCGCAATTACCTTTTTCTTGGGCTCCCTTGGCTTCTGCTCTGCTTTCTTCCCTGGTGGTTTAACCGCTGAGGTATTGGCTGGACCTGCAGTGGCCTTGGCCGGCTCTCTCTTGGCCTGTCCGAACAGCGATGGGGTTCCTGAGGGTCTCTCAGCCTTCAACGATGCCATACCTACCCTTCAGCTGCAGGAGAACAGGTAAACAAGCAACTGCTCTGATCCTGCGTTGGTGTAGTCTCTCCCCTATCTCTGCCTCTTATAGTGCGAAAAAAACAGAACCAAGCATCTTGTTGAACAAAGGAATTGAGATGGTTCTATCAGGAACCTCTGCTTCAGAATCCGATTCTTCATTATCAACAGATGATTGTCTGCCAGCATTTATGCTTTGCACCATGAACCCGCCTTTATGCCACTATTATCAGAGATCCACAGTGAAGTTTTCCGAAGCAAGTTTAGGAGATGGTCAGCACTATTCGTGGGTTTTTATAATATAACTGCAATAAACTTGTGATATGGCTCAAAATAAAGCAGCTCTTTCGATCTGAAGCAGAATCTGAATGGAGTCGAATTGGAGGCTAAGTTTGTAAGAGCTAGCAGGTAGGCGGGAAGAGCTTGAGTTCTAGACGGCATTGTAGAATAAAATTTAGCGTGCGGTCTAAAATTCTGGAATCTGAACATGCTTGTATAGATGGAGAATGATATTTTTGTTGGCAACGGCTTGGGAATACTTTTATTCCTGAGAGGGCATCCTGTTACACATAGCCATCAACTTTGCATTGGATGGTTATGAACCGGCCAAAATATTATCTTCGATAATCGAACCGAATAGCGGAAAGTGAATCATTGAATAATGAACAGAAAAGATTACTTCATATGCTCTTTCAACCTGGTAAGCTTCTGCCGAGTTAGATTTTCGTAATATTTGTTTTGTAACTAGGAATTCCTTCTACCATGCCTTTCGATCGGCATGAACGGTGGCTATAGTACTATATCTAATGTAAATACATTATTTAATAACTAAAATTTACATGTTATGTATAATAACCCCCCATATCTCAACAAAATAAAATCAATATATTTCATTCAAAAAAATCAGTATTTCGGGAATAAAGGGGCTGCCCCCACCCCATTTTTCAACCATTTTTTTATTTTTTTTGAAAAATATCACCATGTATATTCATCTATATATCCCTCCAACATGTCATTACAGAAATAGATACTCCTTTGTCCTTCATCTAGAACAGGTAATTTTAACAGTCTAAACATTATTGTAATCGACCTGTTCTAGATGAAGGGCATAGAAGTCTCTGTTTCTGACGAATTTCGAATGAATATATGCGGGATATATAGATGAATATACATAGTGATACTTTTTTAAAAAAACTCGAAAAATGGGGCGGGGGCAACCTCATTGGACATATATATAATATAATTACAATAATTAACTATTAACAATACATGATATGCATAAGCACATATACTGATACATCTTTATATGTCCATCATCATATACATTTGTAAACCGTCACAGATATGTATTTTTTATTTTATGATATATTATATAGATAATGATTTTTCTTTTTATTTTCTTTACATATACGGATATTGATTTGGACACCTCTTTCATTTTTTAGGATCGTAAAGCGGATATGGCTACATATTTTTCTAGTGTATACATATATAGATACATGTTTGTATCTGCATGTTTGCAACCTATTTGTATCTGCGTCCATTTAAATAGATATGCAGATAAATGTACACATGTCAAAAAATATATAATAAATATGATAAAGGATTGGTACATATATCTATATTTGTTTGCATCCATGGAAGTAAAAAGTATTGTATAGTGTTACTTGTTTGAAAATATTAAATCTAATGGTATTACTTAATATCACATTAATAAAAGTATATTTCAGTGATATGAAGAGTTTTGTAGGGATCTTTTTGTCAATAAGATATTTATATAAATCATTTATGTCTCATTATAAGTTTACATAAGTACTTTATAAAAATCTCCCAATATTAGTTCCGATCAATTACATAATTATTGGAAACCCACCTTATAGATTGAATTCTTTTCCAAGAATCCAACTTTATAGATTTAAACTTCCATTAATGTTCTATATATCCTCCAAATTTCGCTCAAATCTGATATCGTTTCTTATTTTATCTTAGTGGTTAAAAGTCCAATCAATATTTAAGAAATTTAGATCTCGTTTAAAAGAGAAATATACCTTTAGCCATTGATAGAAAATAACAAATGATCTTGGATTTGAGCAAAATTTGGAGGATATGTATAACATTATTCGAAGATTCTATCTATAAGGTTGGATTTTAACAAACAAAATTGAACAAAAAATAGTTACAAAACCTCTTTTGTAACTCACGCTACATCAGAGGAACCACTTCCCAAATATTAATAACTAAAATGATAAGATAAATTAGATAAATAATATCTAAATAATTTACCCCCCCAAATAAATTTTCTGGCTTCGTTCCTGTGCCTATTCTTGGTTTGGTCATTTGCAGAGGTTGGTCGATGCACCAATTAGAAAATGCAAGATTTGAGATATTGAGCCGGCTAAGAGAGGCGAGAAAGGCATGAGAAATGTTGAAATGAAACTATCCGAAAGGATTTTAGTTATTTGGATCGAAGCCTTAGAATGGCTCAAGATACATTTGAATGGATGCTGGGACAAGGCTTGTTATTGTTATACCATCCATGCAAAAGGGTGCCCTTGTTTTCGAAAGTGATGAGATTCTACTTGTAGTCAACAAAAAATGATGGAAATACATAGGCAAAATCGATTATTCTTTTAGCAATTTGGATGAGTTTGTGTTTAAGAAGAAATAAGCGGAAGTACACAAAACACATTTTTATAACTTTGTTCAATCTTGAGAATGAAATGGTTAATTTTGTTTAGGGATTTTCTAAACTTGTCCATGTAATAGTTCAAAATTAAATGATAATCCTTGTAATATGCATAATTATGGTTTAATCCTTGCAATTGTGCTTTCTTTTAAAATACATGGCACTATCATAATAGTTTGCAGGTCAATACGTTAAGTTTAATCATAAAATAAATAAAAATGTAGGCTACCAATTTAACCATCAATTTGCTAAGCTAAAATCGTATCGTTATAATACTAGCCAATAAGAAATCGATCAGAACCTCAGTAAATAATCTCCACAAAGAAAATAAGGTATAATTTATACCTAGATAAGTCCAGAGTCGAACTCAAGGACACAAACAATTAAGTCTAAAAAATTAGGATTTAAATACTAGGTTAAGTAATTTAAAGCATTATCTAAGTCAAGGTAAATAATGAGGATGAATGCATGCAATTTTTATAGTTTTAAAATGCAAGTTAGATATCAATATCTCCAGATGCTACAAAATGAGGATGCAATACAACACAATGCACTTAATCGCAATAAAAGCTCCTGAATGAAGTATTACATGCAAATATGGTCCAAATCAATTATTGTTAAATGAACTCAATTCTAAAGATGCATTTAAAAGACCTAACTGATCATGCTCCTTAATCATTCAAGGTTCATTTGTCCTTTATCAGGGTAATGGCGATATAAACTTAATCTATTAGAGTCTTGAATAAATTCTAGATATCCTCAACAAATCATGTCTCAAATAATTAACAAGATGAAGCTACTATGAATAAATGTAAATAAAATCAAGCTATTATAAATACTATAATTCTCTAAAATTTTAAATGGAAGTATACTAATCAAATACAAAATTAAACATGGTATATGAAAGAGCGTCACATGAGATTTTAAACGAGACCAATATCACTTAATTGGATTTATGATGCAAAAGTTATTAATCATTCATTCCAAGGGCACAAATACAATAAAACATGAATTTAAAATATACGAAACATCACAAACAAGTCCTGATTGGATTCAAATGTAAATAATGAAACTTGACAGACATATTATGTAAATATCCCTACATAGGGGTATTTCTGCAATAATCAGAAGTTGGTGGGGCTACTGTGTAAAATTCCAAGTGGACACACATGCGGTTCTTAAGGGCTAAGGTCTATATTGAGGCTCGGTGCATGTAACATGCTTGGACCATGTGGAATAAGAAGATGCCTTGGGGCTGGGTCATTTCCCTCCAAGGCTGCAAGCTCGGGTTGGTTGCTTGACATGGCTGTTGACCGTCAGATTAGATGGATCGAGGTTAATAGCTCCTCCTTGCACTACGATGAGAAGGCAGGGATCCAACGATGGAGTGCCTCCTCCTCCTTACTCCTTTGACCTTGTTGAAGGTCCATGCAGCTTCATCTTGGCTTGACGAAGGAGGTGAAATGTCAAGGAAGGAACAATGAGGGCTAGAGAAGCTTATCGATGTAGTGTTATTAGAGATGAATTAGAAGAACATAGCTCCTTTGATTAGTCCGACAATTGAATACCTACAAGGTTAGCACACATAGTCGAAGCAAAGAGGGGTTTACTGGGGTGATTTAAGGTAGTTTAGAGGGCTATCGAAGGATGGTCGGAGGTGGAGGGCCCTAATGGGCTCTACACCTATGCAAGGTGAAAAGCAAATTAGCGCAGGGGAAGCAATCTGGAAAGAGATGAGATGATTAGTGATACATGCGAAGATGGTGAATGACCGAGTAAGATGTGGAGATGATCAAATCAATGTGAGGTTGTGTGTGCATGTGTAGCAAAATCAGAGAGAGAAAGAAGGAGATTCAATGGAGGATTACTTGGAGGATCTGAAGAACGAACGAAGGTGGAACATTGGCCTATGAACGAGACCTGAGGTGACCTATGGTCTTTGATTGACAAACATGGCTAAGGCTCGAAGTTCAGGCAACAATGGGGGTGCTGCAACACGGTCGTATCAACTGCGGATCTCACCAGAGGCTTACACCATTGTGGCTTCTCAACTATCCACTCTCTATTACAGGAAGGAAGGTGAAGCTAGGGAGGACCCACATGTGAAGGCTGATAGGCTGGAATGGAGGTTGGGATAAGGGTTTTGTTCGACTGCAGGTGGTTGAACTGGGTGTTTTCAACCGCATGCGATTGACGGAGCTGAGATGGAGGACATATTCTTAGAGGTTGGCATGGATAAGGGATAGAGGCACTGAGATCATAAGGAGATGACATCTGGGGTGACGGAGAAAAGGGAGAAGTTGGGCCATCGAACAGACATGTCTCCTGGGAGGGTAACTAGCAGGAGGTTGACAACGAAGCTCATCCATTAATCTTGTGATCAACAATTGAGATAGAGGCGAGATTGGATCAACTGTGAGCGTCTGATCAAATGATCAGACTCTCACGTTGCGAGTGGGCAAGGATTAAAGCCGACTAACTAATCAAATGCTCAAATGGTTGGAATTGAAGGCAACAAGGTCTAAAGGGCCGGATACGTGGCTCAATGAGAAGCAACCACAACACCAATCAGAAAAAGGGAAATGAATAAAATAATATAAAATAAAAATAAAATAATCAATTAAGTCAAATGAAAAAGTGTTCTACACTAAAGTTATGTATTTTTTAAAGATCTACAACTTTCATGTAGAAACCAAAACCAAAATACATCGTATATACATACTTATATTTTTTAAGTATTGTTATGTTTATAAAAATACTTCTTTTAATTGTTTTGTTATTTTTAATACATTTTTTAATTTAAAATATTAAATACAATATTACTCTAATTATTATGGAGTTTTTAATAAAAGGAACAATCATAAAATAAAGAAACCCATAAAGACATATACGAAATAATCAATTATATTATTTATTCATAATAATTAGCCATAATTATTTACAAGGTATCAATTGTTAATTATGATTAATTAATTGTTAAGTTAATTGAGTAGTTCAAGATAGAGGGCTAAATAATCAGAATAATTATGATGAATATGAGATTCATCACCCCCTACACTTAAACTTTGCTCGTCCTCGAGCAAATAAAGGATGAATAAGTAGTTGAATCTCTGACGGTGCATGTGAGATACAAGACTTGAATGTTAGGATACAAGTTTCATGTGACTCTTGTACTCTAAGTTTAACCAAGTGTCACTCAAAAATGAACTCAACTTTCCTAATTATCATACTCTCTTTATATATACACATATAAGAAGTACGACAATTAGTGTGGATCATATATACAAGTATAGAGCCTAAGTTTCGCCCAAGGTTCCAGTCTAAAAAGTTTTCCTTAGGACCCAACCCTCAAATTTGGGTAATAAATAGAGTTTCACTTCATTATGTCACCTCTTTAGTTGACAGAATGAAAAAGTGTGCAATGTAATGGTCAAGTATGGAGGACTTAGGTTTGTGTCATTTCTCTTCTCCTTTAATAAGAACAAGGGTCACTGGAGTGTCTTATTAATACACTTGTATTTTTGATGTTGATCTGTATGTCCTCAAGAATTCTAACTCGTCTACACTTATTTTTCTGGGATACACCAGGGTTTGTCTCTTTTGAGTATCTATTATACCTTCGACACCCAGACTTGTATTGCTTATGGTGTAGGCCCTTTTATCAAGCTCACCCGACTTATATGGTTAATAGCTTTGCTCTAAGTGGACACTTTAAAATTGTTGGGAGCAATTGCCATTAGTATAAGCTCTTTGTATTTTAGTGGAATGTTGAGTTTTTTCTTATAACTTTATTTTCTCTTTTTTTGTTGGCTAGCTCCATAGCTTCTACCAAGTTGGTACATACTGATTGATGAATAGCCATTCATTCACCTTTATTCTCCTATTTTGGCTTCAAATCCGTAGTAAAAGACATGTAAATATCATTAACTTGCATCAATTAACACCTACCATTGATATGTAATTAGCATGTAAATACATGCATTAAAACCCAAAATAAAAGAATAAAGAAAAGAAAAGAAAAATAAAGGAGGTATCAAATATACTGACTGACCTTAAACCCCAAGACCTAGTCAAATATTGATTAGTTCGACAAGGAACAAATTAGGGGAAGATAGAGTAGATTAATACACACCTAACCTAGAAACCCTAAGTGTACAACTATACTTCATATAGAATATACTTACCTTATTTTATACACGCTCACACACACACCTCAAATCAAAATGTTTTCAACATGGAACTTGTATATAATAATACAAAGAAAGTAATAAAAATATTGACACAAACAAATCATGCACATGTCACTTTGTACACTCAGTTGAAAAAGCCACAAGAAAAACTTCATAGATCAATATCTCCTCCATATGAATTCAAAATTCATCAAACTCTCCTCCATGTATTACACATTGAATTATCTATAAAAGAAGGTGGTTTTATCTAAATTGGAGTCAAGATGGAAAATCCAGCTAATTGGGGTACTATCGTGCATCTACATATGTATATAAAGCCATTATATTTTACTTTTTATAATTTTAACTTCTTTATATTTTTAAATATTTTAAATATTATTTAACACCTACATAAAATATAAATAAAATAAAAAACAATAAAAATACCAAAAATAATTAATAAACACTAAATACATAGGTATAAGATACCTATACTGCAAGTATAAATATTTATTTATATGTATATACCAAACAATAAAAATCTAATAAAAATACGTAAATTTGTATTAAATATAACTATAAATAAATAAATTGTGTAAATATAATATGATGTATAAAAATAAGAAAATTAAAAGACAAATACAAAATATATATGTATAAATACCTATACATGAAGTATGTAAATAATATATACCATTAAGTAAGTCGATATAAATAAATAAAAATTATCTAAAATAGTTTATAAAAATAAACATATTTTATATTTTAATATTTAATTAATAAAATCATCTTCTAGTTTGTTTTTGTTTCATCTCTATTTTTTGTCTATGTTTTGTCTTCTAGCGATCCACGTAGACTAATCAAGGGCCGCCGCCCGACGACGCAAGTCAACTCTCCATCCTCCTTCAGACCGATTTGAAGCATGATATTTCCTCTTCTTCACCATTTTATCTAACTAGATCTAGACTTCCTCTGCCATTGATTCCTTCATGAATATTCTTCAAATTCCAATGATATTTCATGCGAACCATTGTGTTTCCTTATTCAACCCCTGATCTAAGCAAAAAACCTAATCGAAGGGAGCTCTCTAGTCATCTGCTATATAGTTTCTTCATCTGCCTCCAGTCAAACATAGTCAACTTTTGGCCCTCATAACCCCTTGAATCATTTTCCGGAGTCGAGCCCTTATGATATGAGGCACTCCCCATCGATCCAAGGCGAGGAGAAGGAGATCGAAGTTGATTTAGCCATCGCCGGAGTTCCTCCTTATGGGTCTCTGCTCCCAAGCCATTCTGACCAGGTAAGGTAGATATTTTTAGTTTTTTCATTTCATAGATTAATCCTTAGTGTAGTGTAGGTTTTTATTTTTCTTGATGTCATTTATTTTAGCTAAAAATAAAAAATACTTTGCATGAGATTCTACTCTGGCCACTGTCCCATCATGAAATATCATGCCCTCAACCCATCTGATCACCCTCACACGTTCCTCGTCGCATTTACCACATCCTTAATCCATTAGGTCATCCAGGTATTGCACATATCAGCAAATAAGATCTCCATCTACCGCCCTTTGTTGGAGATCGCCACCCCCACTCTATTTTCCTTTGTTTTGCCTCACCCAAGGGTCAAGGACCTTTGTCTTTGAGCCCAAAACCATTTGGTGCAGGTCCCTGCCCAGGAGAACCCCATCTAGGGGAGAATCAATGCAAGACCTCAGCTCCATATAGGCCATGCTTGATTGAGCTCCAAGACTCATCCTAGCGAGACCCAGACCCATTTGAAGGCATCAACAAGTGCAGAAGGTCGCCAGCTATCTCATGAAATCTTCCCGAGCTCGAGAGGTGGTCGGACGACAAAGATCAGCTCGATCGAAAGATTCCCAGGTCCACTTTCTTCCATGTTCTTCTAGAGGGGATCCCAACAGTTCGATCATGCGTTAGCCCTAGTTTTGATCAAAGCTGCCCGATCATGAGCCACAATAGTCGTTGATCCACCCCAGGATCTAATCAAGACTGTAGATCGATGAAGTAGTATCGTGTGCTAGTGACTGTCAGATCAAGTTAAGTGAGCGTGCCTCAACCGTCGAATCCAAGCGTGCCTCATGTTCCTCCATATGCGATGAGGATATTTTGCACACTCTATCTCCGTATTTTTATATCTCTATTTAGTCTTGTAATTTGTAAAATGAGTGTAAATTTTTTTTGGAAATTTTGGACCAGGTCACCTCACGTGGCTCTCCACATGAGGCACCTAGATATTTTACGTGTATGCCTTTATATTTGTAGGACCTATTAGGAAATACATGTTTAGTTCATTAGTTACAAATAAGTCCATGTACTGCAGATTATTTTTATTTTGTGTATTTATTTTTATTTATTGTTTTCCTCAATGTAAAAATTGTAGGAAAATTACATTAAGTGTCTGGAACCTATATTGTCACATAATTTTGATTTGGCATTTAAAGTTATTTTCCTATTTATTAAAAATAAAAAACATGTTATTTTATCCTGTTTAGATATTAAAAACTCATAAAAATTAGAATATACAAATTCAAAAAAATCATAGTAGTTGTATTTCAGTATGTTTTAACTCATATCCAAAACTCATATAAAAATACAAAACAAAAACATTAAAAATCATAAAACCCTAAAAACATTATAAAAATTTGCAAAAAATCTAGGAAAAAAATCTTAAAATTAGGTTATCCATTTTTTACTTTTCTTATTTAATATAGTATATATTAAAATTATTCTAGGATTATTTTGGAAATGATATTTATTTTTAAAACCCTAAGCAAGTTTTGGATTTAAGTTATTCATCGTTTTGTATATTTTCACCTTTAAACATCCATAAAAATTACAAAATTCCAAAAAATCACTGAAAATAGAGAAAAATATCAGAATCCCAAAACATTTTATTTCTTCTATTTTGACTTTATTTGACTTGATTTAAAAAAATTCAAAAAAACCTTTTCTTTATATTATCTATAATATATATATATTTACATATTTATTATTTATGTTATTTTTAAAATAAAAAAGGAATTAAAATTTTGTAAAATAAAAAATGTAATAATATAAAACATTAAGAAGCATAAAAAATGAGTATAATTAAAACCCTACAAAAACAAAAAAAGGAAAAGGACAAAAAAACAAGAAAATCTAAACCATCAGATGAGGCAAGGAGAGAGGCTCCCAAGCCTACTCTCAAAGAAACATAAAACCTTGACTCTAGCCAGATGACTGAGTGGATACATATCCCTGTAGTCCGTAGACATTTTGATCTTAAGCCTCAATTCTTGGTTCTTCTTCCCTCCTTCCATGGGAACACCAACGAAGAGCTGTATATCCATCTCGAACAATTCTCACGCATCTGTTGCACCACTCACTACCCTAACATCCCGTTAGGTGTAGTCAAAATGATAGCATTCTCCTTCAGCCTTCAGGACAAGGCTTTATTTTGGATTAATCACTTAGGTAAGGTCGTGACGACCTGAGAAGAACTGAAGTCTGTGTTCCTCCACAAATTCTATCCACTTGGTCGTCTCAACTAGATGTGAGCCGGGATAAGAAAATTCTCCCTGGGATCGCACGATTCCATGCATGAAGCCAGGGAGAGGTTTAAAGATTTGCAAGAAAAGTACCCTTACCGTGATATTCCTCAGACCAGTCTAGTCCAACACTTCTTTGGGGGCCTCACTTAAGAGAGCCAGAGGCTCATACATGCTGCATGTGATGGCTCTCATTTCAGTAAGGTTGAAGATGTTGTTTGACATATTTTTGAAGAAATGGTTGAAAGAGAGACTGGATTGTCTTCATCACGAGCTTATCAGCGACAAACCTAGATCCACCACAGATACGTCAACATCACGACATTTGAGGAGATGGAGAGGGATGAGAGGTCCAACCTCAACATCATTGGGAGTCACATATCCAAAGTTGATATTATTGAAAAGCGATCACATGATCTCGAGAAACTATCTGTAATCGAACAGAGAACCGATGACCTGGTCAAGCTGGATCATACCACCAAGCACCTAGAGCTGCTGGACAGTACCATCAATGCCATACAGTATGTGAACCCATCCGCCTCAACTCCTATTGAGATGAAGGAGCCATCATCGCCACACCAGCCTTAGACGAGTTCAGGGTAGTCTTAAGTCAAACACATATACTACATGCAAGCACCTGATCAGGCACCTCCGCAGCCATCGCAACATCTTGTTGTATACCAGCCTGAGCCCAACCATCATCTTATGATCTATTTCCCCCGCCACCACCCAAAATATAAGAGGTAAATGGTATCTGGAACAATGATGCACAATTGTCCCATCCAGGTGGACAGCAGCAGGGCCAACCTTCTACTATTCGACCGTATCTCCAACCTTCTGGTGGGAGGTTTGTCTAGAACCACCAGCATCTACAGAACCAGTCTCCACCTTATCAAAACACATGGAGATAGAATCCGAATTACTAGCTGTTGTCGGACAACCAGTACTAGCCGCATCACCAACATCCATCTCCTCATCAGATTCATTAGAATGGGTACCTCCCTCCTCCTCAATTTCATCAACAACAACCTCGTCCTCAGTAAAATCAATAGTATTCCCACAAACAACCTCTACATTATCACTCCCAGCATGGTCAGTACACTAAATCCAAGACCGCTATAGTGAGCACATCTCTTGACTGCTTGACAAAATTAGTCAAAAGCCTAGTAGAGATGAGCTAGAAGCATGATGACCTTACTACCATGAAAACGCCTATTCTGACATAGGTCAAGGCCAACCCCAATAATTTCAAGAGGAAAGAGTGGGTAGTTTGTGATTAGCCATTCAGTCCAACAGAGTCAAGTATTCTAGATTTTGTTTTATCTAATGTTATGACTATCAGGAGTAGTAGGGCACTGCAGCTAGCCACCGTACAGATGGGGAAGAATAAAGCATATTCTAGCGAGTCGTCTTCTGCATCAACCAGAGAAGCAGTAGAGCTGGGTGAGTAATAAGATGATGGAGGAGCAACACTAGCCATCCACCACCAGAAAGAGCAAAAATACCAAAAAATCAACAAAAAGAAAATATTCAAAAAGAAAATAAGAGCCGAAGCAAAGTAAGACCAACCTAGGAGGAGCAAGTACTAGCAGCAACTCCAAAGCTGACCAGTAAAGCCCAAGCTCCTGTTGATACACTTTAACTTGTTTTACATGGAGGCCCACCTCCTGGCCAGCCATTTGTACATAATGATGTAATCAATAACAATGCATTTCCTTATGTGAATATTCCTTTTCTAGATGCAATTTAAAATACCAAAAAATCAGATATTTGAAAAATGCATTGCTTGGCCATGGTGATGTGGAAATTATTGAAAATTTTATTTTAAATGCTAGTTATGAAGGCCATGGAATACATGCCAACTATGAAGAAAGGTTTGAAATAGGCATGTAACTCTAAGAGTCAGAGCTGCAAGAACTGATGCAGCCGAGGAGAAAAACATATCTTAACCATGGTGACTATGAATGCTATAAGTGATCTCCCATAAAAGAAGAAAGACAAGGGAACACCGTTAATCAGATGCCAGATATTTAAACAAGTTTTCGAGTGAACTTTGCTTGATAGCGGCTTTTCTATAAACCTCATGCCCTCCTCACTGCTTTAAGAATTTGGGCTTGGACTGCTTAAACCCACATGAATGATCATGTAGTTTGCGGATCGATCTATCAAGTGGTCAAGGGGTTTATTAGAAGATGTTATCGTGATTGTATATGGCATGCGCTTGCCTATGGACTTTGTAGTCCTAGACATTGACAATCTTGCACTGTTGCTCCATACTCCAATAATTCTTGGTCGGTCGTTCCTTTGAATTGCCTAAGAGGTTGTCGACTACAAGTCTAGAAAGATTACATTCCGCTCCTACACTAATAAAGTCACTATGGATATGATCATCGAGATAAAAGCTGCATCTGATGAAGGGAAGCCCTCAGCAGCTGAAGACTGTGATATATATTCAACATCCGCAATCAACAAATCTCTCTAAATGATATTCTGACACAGGAAAGCCTCTCTTCATAGGAGGGCCTGGAAAGCATAGTCGATTCATGCTGCATTGTCAACTGGGAGACCGATTCTGAATCATTGATCAATAGTTTTGAATAAGATTCATGCCAAACCGAACATGATGAATTCATCACAGATATGTTCGGTATATTCATTTCAAAGCCAGTAGACAGAGGTGGACAACACCTCCTTGATTTCAGCAAACCATGAACCTACCATCACCATTTCAGAAGTCACCACAAATCAGATTCTACAATTACCCAAACTAAAACAACTCTCGGCAGGCTTGAAGTACGCTTTCCTTGTGGGTGAAGAAAATATGTATCCGATCATCATCAGCAACAGACTGACTCCGGATCAGGAATCTCGACTTCTCAAGGTTCTAGAGAAAAAAATACAAGGAACTTGGTTGGAAAGTTTCGGATCTCCGAGGGATAAATCCAATCTTATTTTCACACCATATTTATCTTGAAGATGGCTGCAAACCATCCTGAGAATTCCAAAGAAGATTGAACCCTAATCTGAGGGACATAGTAATGAAGGAAATCATGAACTGGTGTGAAGCATGCTTCATTTACCACATCTCCGACTCAAAATGGGTGAGCCCCTTGTATGTAGTTCCAAAGAAATCAAGGCTCACTATGGTTAAGAATGACCATGGGGAGAAGATTTCTGCTCGAGTACCAACATCATGACGTGTGTGTATGATGATTACCTTCACCGTAATGCAACAATAAAGATGGACCATTTTCCACTTCCATTTGTTGATCAAGTGCTTCAAAGACGAGCAGGGAAAGAATTCTTCTATTTCATAGATGTACAACCAGGTGGTGATAACCCTGAGGACCAAGAAAAAAAATAACATTCACCTGCCCATTCGACACATATGCCTTTTGTGGAATGCCCTTTGGATTGGGCAATGCTCGTGCCACATTCCAAAGATGCATGCTTGTTGTCTTCGTCTATATGGTCGGGAGTTTTCTTGAAGTTTTCATGGATGATTTCTCAGTCTATGGTGACAGCTTCAATTCATGTCTTATGCACCTAGACATAGTACTGCTTAATTGCCATGAAGTCAATCTAGTGCTATCATGGGAATAGAGCAAATTCATGGTCACCAAAGGAATTGTGCTGGGATGCATTATTTCCAAGTGAGGCATGGAAGTCAACCAGATGAAGGTAGAAGTCATTAAAAAATTAGAGCCACCTCGAAATGTAAAGAATGTGAGGTCATTCCTTGGGCACGTGGGATTTTACATAAGATTCATCAAGGATTTCAACAAGCTTGCCTAACCTCTAACTGAGCTTTTATGCAAGGAGTCAGAGTCCACTGTTGATCAGCAGGTTCTCCAATCTTTTCAGCAGCTCAAAGTTCTTGTCACTCAGGCTTCAGTCCTACAACCACCCAATTGGTCTCTTCTATTTGAGATCATGATGGACGCATCAAACTTCATAGTTGGGGCTATATTAGGGAAAAGAAGAGATAAATTACCCTATGCCATCCACTATGCCAGGAAAATACTTGATGAAGCATAGAGAAACTATAAAGTTACAGAGAAAGAATTGCTGGTAGTGGTATTCGTCATAGAGAAGTTCAGATCCTACATTTTTGGATCGAAAGTTAATATTTTTACTGACCACTATGTTATCTGATACCTACAGCAAAAGAAAGATATCAAATCACATATACTCATATGGATCCTTCTCCTCTAGGAATTCTATTTGGAAATCAGAGACACACCAAGAATTCAGAACGTGGTAGCAGATCACTTATCCAGAATTGAAAGCCAAGATACTCATCTATACAGTGCATCGATCATAGAGACCTTTCCCGATGAATCAATACTCAACATTGGATCTCTCCATTGGTATGTTGATATTGTGAACTACATCGTCTCTAGCGTAGTCCCACAAGATTGTATGAGAAGTAAGAAGGATAAATTCATGTATGATATTCACTTTTACCTGTGGGAAGATCCATACTTGTTAAGGGAAGAAGTGTATTGTATATGGCATCGGTGTATTCCTCAGGAGGAGTACACAAGCGTCATTGAGCACTACCATAATCTCAAATATGGTGGACACCTTTATGGAAGTTGAACGACAACGAAGATATTGTAGTGTAGCCTCTGGTGGCCCATACTATTAAAGGATGCCAATGAGTACGTCAAAGCCTGCACGGACAGTCAGAAAATGGAAAAAACCTTGAGTACAAAAGATTCTATGCCCTTCAAATTCATTCAGATTTCTGACGCATTCGATGCATGAGGCATTTATTTCATGGATCCATTTCCTAATAGTCAGGCCTACGAATACATCTTGCTTGTCATGGACTATGCGAGTCATTGGGTTGAAGCTATCCCTGCTCGAGCCACCAACAACAGAGTAACATGTAGGTTCTTGAAAGATAACATCATCTTGTGATTCAAAATAATGAAAATTCTCATCTTAACGGGGGTAGAAATTTCATCAATAAATAGGTCAAGAAATTAGTGAAGGAGTATGGCATCGATCACCGAGTCACATCTCCTTATCATCCTCAATCAATTGGCTTGGCTGAATTATCGAATAGAGAAATCAAGACGATCCTGCAAAAACTTGTATGGCTGGATGAAAAGAACTAGTCACATCTCCTTGACTCAGTTCTACATAATCGTCTACAAGTCTCCCTTGGGCATGCCACCCTATCATCTTGTGTATGGAAGCCATGCCATATTTCTGTAGAACTCATTTATAAATCTCTCTAGGTAGTCAACATCTGTAACCTCGACTCACAGAAAGGTGGTCAGAACAGGAAGATAGATCTGAACAAGCTCCTAGAATTCAGAAACTAGGCGTACTATAACAACTTGATGTACAAAGAGAAGGTCAAATGCTAGCACAACTGGCACATAAGATGAAAGATCTTCGAACCTAGAGTGTGGTTGTTTAATGTGAAGTTGAAAATTTTCCTAGGCAAATTGAAGAGTAGATGGAAAGTGACGTACATCATTATAATTGTGCAAGACAATGGAAGCATCTTGATATAAGGACTGACATCTGGCACACATCCATTCATCGTCGACGGTTAGTTGCTAAAGTCTTATTTAGAGCATGACACATTCCTGGTTGTTGTCAATTTAATTTAAGTAATTCTTGATGAGAATAAATCTGTAATAGTACCAATGGAGCCATACGATGTAGAGAAAATATCTTTGATTGATTCTCTTCTTCTCTTCTTTTCATTTCAAATTTTCAATTCTTCCATTCTTCCATGTTGCACTAATCCCATTCATCTGTGTTATATTTAGTATATGCTTCATCCTAAGTATGGTGTGGGGGGGGGGGGGTAAGTGTATTCGGGTTATTCATATTTGTTCCCTCTCTTATCTCTCAACTTGATTGATACTCTATCTATAGGGATATTTCACCCTAAGTATAGGGGGACAAGCCAAACCCTTTGATTTCATGAATTCTAATCCCCGATCATCCAAATTTTGTGCACGACCTGTTATACTTAGGATTAGTTGATCCTGAGTATAGATGGGATGACTGAATTCTCATCTTTAGTTGTTGTAGTATAGACTTTCCTATACTCAACATGAGTTATGTCTTCCTTTTTCTTTGATTACTATGAGGTCATAACTTAAAGCTAAGTATAGGTGGGTCGTATATATGTTGTATATACTTTTCCCATAAATCGTACTTTCATATTTTAAATAAACATGGCTAAAATACTATATGGGTAAGGGTATACAATAAATTAGTAATAAATAATACACTCTAATATGTATAAATTTTTTCAATATTCTTTGTAAATGTGACTAATAAATCGTTTTAAAAAAGTTTTGCAAAATGATTTGAAAATGGTTGGAAAACATCTTGAAAAATTCTTTGAAATTTTTTGGAAAACTTTTGTGAAATATTTTCAAATTTTTGTAAAAATATTTTGTAATTGTTTGCAAAATTTTGTTTTATTTGTTTGATTTTTTTGAAAATTAGTTTGCAAATGATTGGGAAAAGGGTTGTTAAAATAGTTTGAAAAATCTATTATACTACTTAAAAATCCTTGCAAAAATTATTTTCAAATTTTGTAAATGTTTGTGAAATGATTGTAAAAATTATTTACAAAAATAAGTTTTCAAAATATTTATAAAAATGTTTTCAAACTATTTTCCAATTTGTGAACATGATTAAAGCAGCTAAAATTCTTTATCAAGATATGAATTACTCTAGTAAAAAATTATTATTCTTCTCTGTAAATAACAACTTACTTACCCTGTATAAATTCCTGGTGTAAATTTTGTAACCAATTATTGTAAATACACACGTAGTCCCATGTAAATATTTGCACATACTTCTTGGTGAAGATTCGATTACACTAGCCGGGCTTCACGAGGGAATACGATTATGCTTGTCCATTCCCACTGCCTTTCACATCCTTTTGGCTTCTTCCCCTTTTGATTGTGAACTAGCACGCACCTGACCTTAGAAGGAAATATAAATCTCCTCGAGGATGAGTTGCCAGAGGAGGAGACTCCTTGATAGTTCAGTGATTTTTCTAGGAAGAACTAACATATTCATACACATGGCACTAGTTATTTTAGGGTTGCAAGTGTATTCAACTGAAAGGATGATTCTGACCAGACTGTGAATTGAACTGGATAGAGGATTATGGAACCTAAGGGTTGTTGTGTCACACTTCCTAACCTTAATGTGATTCCGAACATATAAAGAATCCAAAGGTCTTAACTGAACTCTAAACTTCGATTTTATTAAGATAAGTTTAACAGTCAAAAAATATTCCAAGTTCTTTCTTTTTCTTTTCTTTATTTTCTTTTTCTGTACTCATGGTCATAAGTTTTTGCTAAGGACTAGCAAAGGAAAGTATAAGCATTAATTTCATCACCTTTATTCTTTCATTTTGGTCTTCAATCTCTAGCTAAATGCATGTATATATCATTAATTTGTACAAAATAACACTCAATAATTGACACTAAATAACTATATAAATATATGTATTTAATACCAAAATAAAAGAATACATAAAAGAAAAGGAAAATGATGAAGTGTCAAAGACATTGAGTAACTCTAGACCCTGAGATCCAGTTATCATGATGACTTGGTCGACAAGGAATAAAGTAGGGGATATAGGGCGGACCAATTGTACAAAATATAGCTCAAAACCCCTAATTCTTTTTACTTAATAATAGGCTATTAGGGCCTATTTTATTCTTATTTTTATACCTCAAATCAATAAATTTTGAACATTAAACTTGTATATAGAAATACAAAGTAAAAATACAAAATTTATTTCACATGAAAATAACGCATTTATTTCACACAAAAATAATACAAAGTGCACTCGGGACATACAGAATAAAAAGCCGCAAAGAAAACCTCCCAGACCTATATCTCCTCCATACATACCCAAAATTGACCAAACTCACCTCTATTATTCATAAAATTTAATTGTATATTTAATTAGTTTTATTAAAAATGGAGTTAAGATGAAGAAGTTGGCTTTTGGGTCCCTACTGTATTATATATTTGTATATAATAATCAATATATTCATTTTTTAAAATTTTCATTTTTCTATATTTTTATATACTTGTAAATATTAGTCAAAACACATTTCAATAATAAACATATAATAAAAGCATTCAAATTCATTAAAATAAATAATGTATAAAATATATTGGTAAATTATACCTATATTATACATATACATATTTATTTAAGTAAATAAATAAAATCAAGAAAATGTAATCAAAATACATAAACATGTAATTAAATAAGTTATAAATATATAAAATATGTAAATAAAATAATTAAATACACAGTTTAAAATAAAAATAAAATATATTAAATACAAGTATACACACATATATATATGCATGTAAATATTAACATCTAATAAATAATTCTGTAAAAATATATACAAATTAGAATAAAATACTATATAAAATAATAAACATTTTCATGTTTTGACTTAAAAATAATAAAATGATCTATTAACTTTAATCTATTTAATAAGGGATTTTTGCATCCCTATTTTCTGGTTGATCGACGTGGACCAACCAGGGTGCGAGGACCATTGACCATTGGGTCAAATATCCTTCCCCAACTGCCCGACCAGTTAGAACTCACCTACCCCCATGTTTCTTCATTTTTTTGGCTGTGTTGTGCTGCTCGAAATTCCTCGACTTCTTCATCAACATTGTGTCCCTCACCTTCAACCATCATGCTATGCCATGATCCACTTCAATCGATTACACAATCACCCCCAATCTCGTGATCTTCACCTACTCGTCGTTTATAAAATCCCATCTTTACCCCCTTTTTGAAGTCAGATCCTTCTTGGCACACCAAAACTTCAGATCCCTTCTTATACAGGTTGAGCTTGGTGACAACACACTCCTTATCATATTTGCAACACACTAGGGGTGTCATCAGAGTGATCCACCATCGCTGGAGGTGCTACTCTAGGTGGTCTTGCTTCCTCAGTCCTAGGGTAGAGTTGAGGCATTTTATTGTGTTTTCTACGTTATTTTCCCCATCGCCTTTTAATTCAATTTATTTACTGTGTTGTCATTCGTTTAAGTGTAGATCTAGGTCAATCACAATACGTCGAAGCTTAGAGCTTTGACCATCATTCATAGTGATTCACACACTGTTCTATGCATCTTCAGTGCACCTTCACTCCTCAACACTGTCTCTACATATCCCACATCTTTTCACCTCAGATTCTGCAAGAATATGAGCCTTCGAGCTCTTCCCTCCACCTCTCACCAGAGCTCGTTCATTCCCATCATCCCCCGTGCACAACAACTTTCATTGGAGTCTTGGGAGTCCCCCTCAATCTCCTCTTCATTTTTGCGTAGGTACACGAACGAAGCAGCACCTAGAGAGTGGTTCATAGCTCATCTTACAACTCCAGGTAACTTCCAGCTCCAGGATACCTCTGATGGGGACTGGACCTCTTTGAAAAGATCTGCAGACGCGAAAGGTCTAGAAAGAGAAGGAGATCATCGAAGAGGAGAATGGTAGCTGGAGGTGGACGGAATGAATGATTGAAACTCGCTAATCTTCTGCTCTTTGTGTGTTCTTAGTGGCACCCAGGAGCTGTCTGATAAAGGCACAACTCCATACCATTTTATAGTCATCGGATTAGCAGCGAAATGACATCCTCTCTAATTTTTTGATTGACTTAAAGATGACACGTGGAGCTCCCCGAAGTGCTTGATGAAGCATCAAGTGGGGGTAAATATAACTGAGCCATCTCCACTCTTTTATATTTATAGTTTAGTTCTGTAATTATTAAGCCATGTTTAAAAGGTTTTGTAAATATTATGAAGGTCCACCTGGACTTCTTTGAAATTACAATCAAGTTCGCGCCAGGTCACCTCACGTGGCGACCCAAGTGAGGCAAACATTGTTTACATTAGCCTTCCTGACTCTTGTTGTTTCTTTTTAGTATTTAAAGTTTGTAAATAAGTATAATATTTTTGAGTTATTTGCATGGAGACCCTCAAACTATATTTTTATTGCAAAAAACACCCCTGCTAGTAAAGTATTTATTTGTTTGCTTTTATATTTTTTTAGTAATTAGCTCATGTGTTTTATTAATTTTGGGAAAAAAATTATAGAGGCATGATATATTTCTCATTCATGCCATAAATTTTAGTTAGACTTTTATTGAATTTTTCCTATATATTAAAAATAGAATAGGAAATATCTATTCCATATTTTCTTAGAAAAATACAAAAAATAGAAAACATCTTTAAAAATTCTAAAAAAATTATAGCATATATTATCATATATTATAACTCCAGATCAAAAATTACAAAAAAAAACATAAAATAAAAACACTAAAGATTGAAAAACCCTAAAAATTCTATAAAAATTATATAAAAATCCAAAAATAGGTGTCTATTTTATATATTTATTTATATCATATATTATATATTAAAAGTAGTTTTAGGAAATTTTATACCTATTATCTATTTTTAATAACAAAACAATTCAACCTATTATTATATCCCATGTTTTGATATTTTTAATAATTAACAATACATAAAAAAGAACAAAAATTATAAGA
This sequence comes from Ottelia alismoides, assembly GCA_037367405.1. Classification (NCBI taxonomy): domain Eukaryota; kingdom Viridiplantae; phylum Streptophyta; class Magnoliopsida; order Alismatales; family Hydrocharitaceae; genus Ottelia; species Ottelia alismoides. The sequence continues at coordinate 477,915 of JAZKJV010000825.1, forward strand.
AAGTCAATTAATAGAGAAAATTATTAAAAATACAAAAACATTTTACTTTGAGAGTTTTGAGTATATATACTTATATTTAAAAATATAAAATCCTATATAGACTACATATACTCTATAATACATATATAATAATTATTATTTATGAATACCATATATATCTTAAAACCTTTAAAAAAATAAAGGGGACTGTTCTTGTACATATTTCATATATATATTGATGATATATCATATATATATATATATTAGTTAATTATACATATTATTACTATCACTATATACCGATATATTATCTTAAAAACGAAAGGAAATTAAAAATATAAAAATTTAAAAATTTATAAAACATTAAAACCCATAAAAATTAAATATAATTAAAATTCATAAAAATAAAAAGGCTAAAAATTACAAAAACAATTATGATTTACTCTTGTTAATAGATAATAATTACCCTATCCTCATTGCTCTATGTGGTTCGACACTCTACATACTTATACACATTTGCATTGATAGAAAACCATCTTTAAAAATTCTAAAAAAATATATAGTATATATTAATATATATTATAAATCCAGACCAAAATTTGCAAAAAAAGAAAACACTAAAGATTGAAAACCCCTAAAATCTCTATAAAATCAATAAAAGTTATGTAAAATTCGAAAAAACTATATATTTTGTAGAGTTAAAATAAAAATAAATTTTGACTCACACATTTGCATTGAATTATCATACATTGTGGTTGATTGTTTTCAATTGGTTGTTTGAGTACTGAGAGCCGAGAGAGGTATCGATAGAGCGATTGTCGGATCCGACTAGTCGGACACCGCATGCCCTCCAAGACGGGATGCTAGGTACATCATACTTCTGATTCAACAATACCTAAGTCATGGCATATCTATGTAGATTATTGATGGCTGAACTCAAAGAATAAGAAAGATCACTTCCCTCTACCATTTATTGACTAGTTTGTCGAAAGACTGGCGGGAAAAGAGTTCTTTTATTTGTTGGATGAGTACTCTGCGTACAACCAATTGGCAATCACGCCTGAGGACTAAGAGAAGACTATGTTTACTTTTTTGTTTGGCACATTCTCCTTTCGACGGATTCCCTTTGGATTGCATAGTGCACCCGCTACATTCCAAAGGTCTATGCCAGTTGTGTTCGCTAACATGGTAGGTAGTTTTCTGGAGGTGTTTATGGACGATTTTTCGGTCTATGGTTACAATTTTGTTGCTTGTCTGATGCATCTAGATTGAGTGCTTAAGAAATGATGCGAAGTCAACTTAATACTCTCTTGGGAAAAGAGCCAATTCATGGTCACAAATGGAATTATGTTAGGCGATGTTATCTCCAAACGAAGTATGGAGATTGACTCGGCCAAGGTGGTTCTCATTTCAAAACCTAGATCCACCTAGAACACTGAAGCATGTGAGGTCTTTTCTGGGGCATGTTGGATTTCACAGGCGATTGATCTAAGACTTCAGCAAAATTGTGTGGCCTCCTAATGAGCTTCTAAGCAAGAACACTGAGTTTATTGCCGATGATACAGTTCTCCTTGCTTTCACCACACATAAGGATTTGGTTACTCAGGCGCTTATCCTACAACCACTCTATTGGTTTCTCCCATTCGATATTGTGACAGATGCTTCAGATTTTGCCATTGGGGCTGTGTTGGGACAACGCAGGGATGGAGTTCTGTTTACTATACCCTACGCCAACAGAACCCTGGATGATGCACAAAGAAACTACATAGTGACATAGAAAGAGTTGTTGGCCATTGTGTTCACCCTTGAAAAGTTCAGATAGTATATTTTTGGTTCCAAAATCATTGTCTACACAGACCACTCTACCATATGGTACCTACAAGATAAGAAGGATGCCAAGTTACGATTGTTCCATTGGATCCGTCTGCTTTAGGAATTTGATTTGGAGATAAGAGACAAGCATGCCGTTAAGAATGTGGCGGCAGACCATTTGTCCATATTAGAAAGTTCATAAGATCCTTTGAACGTTGTACCTATCATAGAAGTCTTCATTGACAGATCGACTTTTAATGTTGGTTCTCTCCCTCGGTATACTGAGATTGTGAACTATCTCATGTCTGTGAAAATTCCACAAGATTGGATGCGTATTAAGAAGGATAAATTTCTGTTCGACATCCATTTCTACAAGTGGAAAGATCTATACCTTTGTAGAGAAGGCGTAGATTGCATTTGGAGACGATGCTTTCCTCGGGAGGAGTACACAAGTATCCTCAAGCATTGTCATAAGATCGAAGCAGGGGGACACTATTCTAGACAACGTACGACAACAGAAGTATTGTAGTGTGGCCTCTAGTGGCCCACACTATTTAGGGGTGATGTAGCATATGTAAAAGGCTGTATTGTCTGCCAGAAATTGGGAGGTACCATCATCTCCAAAGATTCTATGCCACTCAAGTTCATCCAAATCTCAGACATATTTGATGCTTGGGGCATTGATTTCATGGACCCATTTCCTAAGAGTCAAGGATATGAATACATCCTATCGGTCGTGAATTACATGAGTCGTTGGGTGGAGTGATGAATATGTAATTCATCACTCTAAAGTGATTAATTAAGCTCATTTCCCAAAAATTTATCTGCATTTTATCCATTATCTTGCATAATTAACATTCATGCATGTATAAATAATAATTGCATTTTATCATGCATAATTACATAAAATAAGAAGCCAAGAATCTCAACCCAATTGACCTATAAAATAAGCTGATTTCCTTTAATTAATTCATGCTAATTCGAAATCACTTGAAACCACCTCCACTGTATACATATTACTAACAAGAATAAATGAAAAATAAAAAAATCATTGACAAAAATGTGTGGTTTAGAAACTCAAAACCTAATTTCAGGATGATCAGACTGATATCTTCCTCATGCAATATTCGATTTAATCTTACTCACTTTTGAAAAATGTACATTCAATTACCTTCAAAACAAGATCAAGTTTAAGTGAATCAGAGCTCATATGTGAAAGTTGGATTTTGGGCCTCTTTTGTACCTTGTGTATTTTACCCGATTTGGACCTATTATTTATGTACATATTTAACTCTTTTTATTTTATTTAATTTTCACTTATTTTCTTTGACAAAAGTTTTTTAAAATTTGTAAAATTTCAACTCTAAACTAAGACCAAAATCAAAGAAACTAACCGAGTCTAATTGTTCACTAACAATCTGTACAAAAGTTGTATCTTTCATACATTTTTTATTTTTTTCATTTTCTTAATTAATAAAAATCCAAAAAATAGATTAATGTGTAAATATTAGTCTCTAATTTTATCATATTTTCCCAAATGATTAAAAAATTACAAAACCCAAAAAATAAAGGTATTCTATATACATAGAGTACCCCCAAAAATATCACTTTGTGCAAATGACTTATTTTAGTTTTTGTATCATAAAACTTGTAGATCTCATCAAGAGGAGTAATTTTTATGAAGAAATTTTTTTGGTCCGAGGTCGTTTGCTATTTCTTTCCAATTTATCTTTATTTTTTATTTTTTGAATTTTCTGGAGCTGACATGTGGCATCCCCTAGAGCCGCTACATGTCACTCTTTTTCATTTTATTTTCATCTGTTCATTAAAAAATAAAAAAATAAAAAATAATAATAAATACCACGTGGCATATTCTTGGCCGTCCGATCTCGACCGATCGGACCGCCACTGCTCTTCTCCTTCCTCTGCGCATTCTCCCCACCTCATTTCCTTTCTCGGCCACTAACATCAACCCAATCACCGTGATTTCATCACCACCCTTGTTCTCTCCATTCTAATCATCCCTACTGAATCTTGTCAACCCCGCCCCCATCGCAAATCAACCCCCGTCGCCCCCTATATAAACCTCATCGTTGCACCTCTTGAAAGCCATCCGCTGATTGCACTGAAGAAGGAGGGCGTAGATGGTGACAGAGCATCCTCTCCGTTCTTCTTCGACGAGATCCGACATCGCCACCCTCCTAGCGACATCATTGCAGTGCTGCCATCCCCTTGCGTGAAGCTGCCCCGCTCGCCCTCTGTGGCTTGAGCTTCGACATCGTCCTCCTCCCCCTCTGACAAGCCCGGCTCTGCTCCCTCACCTCCTCCATCCGCGTTAGCCACCCACCTCTGACGCTCCAGGCCGAGTCAAGCATTCTCCTCCACCTCGCGCTTCTTCACTGACTCCAGTATCCAGATCTAGTCTAGCCACATCTACCTCGCCTCAACATCCGACCTTCATCGACATCTGTAGCATCCTCTTCTATCTCTCCAACTCGACATCACCACCTCTCGCACAAAGGCTGTCTCTGCTCGCTTTATCGACAAAACCCCCCGTCGCTCCGCTTTCGAAGGCTGGAGCCTCGTCGAAGACTTCACCCCCTCTCGTCGTGTAAACAATCCCAAGAGGTAACATGACCAACATGTTCCTCCCTAGGACATTTGCTGAAGAATCCCTCTAGTTCACCCAATTCCAGAAGAGTCCAACCATCTCTAGGGCACATGCTTAGCACGTGCCACTTGGAATCTTTACATTAAGCTCCCTCCACTTTCGCCAATTCGCAAAGCCTCCCCACCACTCCAAGGTCACATGCTTGGCACATGATCCCTGGACATTTTGCACAAAGAGACCCCAGGGTCTAGGTATTTACTTTTGTACCCCCATGCACAATTTTGTTAAGTTTATTTAAATCTGTATTACATATATAACCCTAGCTTTACTCTATTATTTGAACATTATTCTTGCATCATTTAATCATTTGAAAAATAACATTGTGTTATCCAACTATTTCTACACTCTATGGCATGTGTTCTCTATTTTATTCTTTGTGATTGATTAATAATTATTAATCTTATGGAAAATTCCATATTTCACCATGTCTGTGCGTAGAAGTTCATAGATAATTAACCTTTGCTCGAAAAATTACCGAAAATTCATGGATAATAGAATTAATTGTATTCCACATTGTGCCCAAAAGGAATTGTATTTGCATACATATTTTGCTTATAAAAATCATTTTATAGATTTCAATATTTATTTTTTAATAAGTATTAAACTCCACATTTTTAGGGTTGGGATTTTTTAGGATATTTCAGTCATTGATATATCTTGGAAAAATTTATTTACTAAAAATAAATAGATTTAGTATTTATTATAATCAATTATTCAAAATCAAACTATCTGCATTCATAAATTCATTATTTATTCCTCTTGCATCCAAAAATTCCAAAAAAATTAAAGTGCATCTATTTCACCATAGTTAACATCTTGGCCAAATCTTGTATCTTTTGGACATCATTTAATTGATCTCAATTTTCTTGTCCCTAAAATTGGCCCTCATTTCATTTGCATTAAAAAATGGCACTAAAAAATATCAAAAATATCCTCCTCAAAAATCACGCACAAACTTTGATAGACATTAATCTAGGTTGTTCCTTTGCCTCCTTGAGTTCGACCCTAGGACTTGTCCAAGCTAAATAAACATAAAACTGCTTCGATTTAAATTGGATTAAATAATTAAGTGGTTATTTTCTTGATTGATTCTGATTATCCACTTACAAAGAAACAACAAATTCATTTAGTCGCACATTTCATTTCCACAAATTAGAAGGGGGTTCATCAGACTCGTGATGAAGGTGATCCCCACTCGAGTCGCTAATGGCCATACTGTTTGTTACTTTCTCAAGGACAACATTATCTTACAGTTGGGGATTACTAACATTCTTATTTCATATGGAGGAAGCCATTTTATGAACAAAGAAGTCATAAAACTCATGAAGGACTATGCCATTTAACATCGGGTCACATATCCTTACCATCCACATTGAAATGGCTTGGCTAAGTTATCTAATAGGGAGATAAAGGTTATTCTTCAGAAACTTGTACGGTAGGATGGGAAGAACTGGTCTCAGCTTCTTGATTCCGTTCTATGGGCTTATCGAACTGCCTATAACTCCATTAGGTATGTCTCCCAATTGGATTTATTATGGAAGCCCATGCCATCTATCGATTGAGCTAATTCACAAATCACTTTTGGTAGTTAATATATGTAACTTGGACTCACAACTTAGTGGTCGGAACTGAAAAGTTGATTTGAATAAACTTCTGGAACTCCGAGACTATGCCTATGACAACAACCTGGTGTACAAGGAGAAATTCAAGAGATGGCGTGAAAAACATATCAGAAGAAAGACTTTCGAGTTGGGTTAGAAGGTTTGGTTATTTGACGCAAAGTTGAAGCTATTCTCGGGGAAATTGAAAAGCAAATGGAATAGACCATTCTTACTGAGGACTGCACGTGACAACCGTAGCATTCTCATATCAGTGTCATCTGAAGAACAACTTTTTGTAGTCAACGGGCAGTTGCTGAAGTCGTATATAGATCATTATACATTCATGTCTGTGGTTGACTCAATCGAAGTGGCATTTCAAGATGAGCTTGAACTGTCGAGAGATTCAGATAATTGAGATACACAAAAATAATTTCTTCTTTTCTTCATTTTTGTTTTCTTTGTTGCTTCGTTCACTCTTCTCATCCCATTCATCTATGTTATCCTAAGGATATGCTTCACCCTAAGAATAGTGGAGGTGAGTGTACTCATGGTATTCTTTATTTATTCTCTCGCTTGTCTCTTAACTTGTTGATATCTTGTCTATACTTAGGGATATTTTACCCTAAGTATAGTGGGGACAAGTCGAGTCAATTGATTTCGTACATTATGATCCTCGATCATCCCTGATTTGTAGACAATCTGTTATACTTAGGATAAGTTGACCCTAAGTATAGGGGGATGATCAACTTTTCATTCTGTTATTTGGTAGTTGTAGTATAGACTTTTTCGATACTCAGCACGAGTTATGTCTTCCTTTTTCTCTTTGATTATTATGAGGAGATAGTTCGCTCTAAGTATACGAGGGTCGTATATACTTTAGCCATAACTCGTACTTTCGTATTTTTAATAATATGTCTAATATACTACATTTGGTAAGGATATATAATGAATTATCTAAAAAGGATACGCTATAAATATGTATAAAAATTTTCAAAATTCTTTGTAAATATGATTACTAAACCAATTTAGAAATATTTTGCAAAATGATTTGAAAAATGGTTATAAAATATATTGAAAAAATCTTTTTAAACCGTTTAGGAAACTTTTATAAAATGTTTTCAAACCTTTATAAAAATATTTTTATAAAAACTTGCAATAATTTGACTTATGTACAAAATCCTAGTGTAAAAATCCACACCAAATTCTTATAAATATGCATGCACACCTATATAAATATTTGTACATAAATCTTTTATTAACCTTTATCAAAAACCCCTAAAAATTTAAAATTTCTCAAAACACCACAAAAAATTGCAAAACCTTTTGAAATTCCATAAAAATTTTATAATCAGATAATATACTTCACAAAAATACTTTGCATTTGCATGAGCATTTTTCTGAATGAAATTGACTATTGAACTAGTCTATGTAAAATCTGAAGATTGGATCTTGGTTGTGACCTTAATCCACTTAAATTCACAAAAATCTTATAGGAACTGGAATTGAGGCTTTTCATGTCAGATTTACTTAATTATTTAAGACCACAAGACTATGTTCACATGCCATCTTGATAGTCTAAGTAGACTATTTAGAAGTGCATGTACGGCTCTTGCTGATAATGACCTAACTTGAACACCGTACTTTACACTTATCTCAACTCAGTTGAAGTGGTAGAGGGTTAGATTTGTTGGCATGAGACAAAAGAAAATGGAAACATACGAAGTCACAATCCGTAGCCATTGTGCCCCAACCCGATCCAGTAGCAATGAGGTCCAAAGACAAGATGTTATGGGTTATGATAATGCTTCAAAAAAGGGATAATCTATTGGCTCAAGAGGAAAAAGTCCTTTTGTAATTGATGTTGTACATATACCTTCTAAAAAAGGATGCAATAAAACTCCAAAAAAATTAAATGGGCAAAAATAAATAAAAATCAATTCCCGTCAGAGTTATGTATTCAATAAGCAAAGGTTATACTTCAAAGTCAAAGATTTTATGGTGCCTGAAGCCGGATGACTTGGCTACACTGGTCAAGCATTCTAAGATAGGTAGTTACATCAACTACCATCCACTCTCTTCTCCCCCTCTTCTTCTTGATCCGGTTGCACTTAAACTTAGAAGGGAATACCCCCTTTCTCTAGGAAAGAGTTGTTGGATTGGGGAATTAGGGTCACCATGTTGTAAAAGACTACCTCTTTACCGCTTCAGCTGAGATGAGACACACATCACTTACACTTTACATGATAGACTCATAGACATAAGGGTTTGTATATGAAAAGATTTATTCTAATCTAGCTATCGAGGAGAATTGAATATATGATTGTGGATCTTCGGTGTTATTAAGTTTTAAGTCCTATTCCTAATAAGGTTCCGAAAAACTAACAATTCAAAGGTCTAATTAAGCTCCAAACTTTGACATTATTAAGATAAGTTTAAGAATCAGTATATTTCTAAGTTCTTTCTTTTTCTTTTCTTTCGTAGGTACTTATTATCATAAGTGTTTGATAGGGATTAGAAAGGCTAAGTATATGGGAGTGATGAATTCCCATTCATGCACATTTATTCATTAATTAGGCTTTAAATCCCTAGATAAATGCATGTAAATACTATTAATTAGCGTGAATTAACATCTATCTATTAACATGTGTCTATAGTGTGCATATGTGGATTTAAACCTAAAATAAAAGAATAGATAAAAGAAAAATAAAGTAAGTATCATAGATATTGACTAACCCTGACCCCCGAAACCAAGTTGAAGGTTGACTTGGTTGACCATGAATAATGTAGGGGGAGATTGGGCACTTCACTATATAGAAACCTTAATTTGTTAATAAGTAAATACACTCTAAATATATCACTTCTTACCATATTTTATTCTACATTAGACACACCTCAAATAATAAAACCGTCAACATGAAATCTGTACAGAAAAATATAAAGAAAAATACAAAAATAATTACACATAAAAACAATGCATAATGCACTTGGGACACAAAAGAATAAGCCGCAAACAAAACTTCACATACCAATAACTCCATACAAACTCAAAATTGACCAAACTCACCTTTATTGTTCATAAAATTAATTTGTCTATCAAATTAAGGTGGTTTCATTTAAAATGGATCTAAGATGTAAAAGTAGACTTTTGGTCCCTATTAAACCTTATACCTGCATATTTTATTCAATTTATTCATTCGTTATATTTTTAGCTTTCTTGTAATTTAAAATACTTGTAAATATTATTTGAAATGTAATAAAAATATAAACACAAAATAAAAGCATGATAAATGCATAAAAATAAATAATGTATTAAATCATATAGGTACATTATACCTAGGTCGTATATAATCCTATTTATGCAAGTAAATAAATATAATCAAAAAACAAAATAAAAATATGTAAATATGTATTTTAATATATTACAAATATATACAATGTGTGTATATAATATTAAAATAATTAATAATAAATAAAAATAAACTACTTGAAAAATAGATATTATATACATTTATTATACAATAGATGTAATCAGTAATACGAGTAAACAAATACAGAAAAATACCAAAAAATATATAAATACTTTTAAATAATATTACATATAAATACATTATTTAGTAATGGTATTATATATGTAAAAAAAGTTAATAAGAATGAAAATACATATTGTATATACAATAACACCTATATATAATAATACATAAATAATTAAACCTACTAAATAAAGCAATAAAATAAATAAAAATAACACAAAAATAGCTTGTTAAATAATAATCAACTTTTATATTTTGACTTTGATTTAATAAAATATCCACCTATTCTAATTTCTATTTTCATTTTTTATTTCCTATTTTGTCACATAGCGGCTTGCATGGACGTGACATGGGCCAATCAGTGCCCCATGCTGGTTGACTTGGGTCAACTTTCCCTTCCAGGTGGCGACTTGTAATATGTTGTCTCCTGCACCTTTTCACTGAATTTTCACATGATTTTGGTTGCTTCATTTGTCCCAGTTCCTTCTTTGATTTTCTAGAGCGTATCATGCTCTTCCACGCACGATCCTTGTGTCTAGCTTTTGTAGATGGATTTTTCGAAACCCTAATTCTCTTTCGCCTTTTCAACGCCTGTATAAATGGTAGTCCTCCATTTTTTATTGTTGATCATCTTCTACTTCATGTAACCCCTTAGAACCACTGAGTAGATCCGCCTTCGTGACAGGAGGGCTGGACACCCATTCTTAGGTGTGGACAAAGGAGGAGGAGGGTCGATCTACCTTCGTTGGAGACTTTCAGGTGAAGCTCTGCTCCCAGCTTCTTTTAGCTAGTGAGCTGACGCATCTTTGCATCTTTTTGTTGATGTTCATTTCAATAGCATATGTTGATTCTATTAATCTTAACTAAAAAATCCAAAAAAAAAGAATATGCTGGAGCATAGAGCTTCAGCCTTTTTTCTCACTGCTCTGAGACCGCTCCGACCTCCATGACCACCTCATATCTTTCCTCTTTGCAAACTCCCTTCGTAAGATCACCCTAGTCTTGATAGGACTATGATCACATATCTCCCTCCACATACGATAGATACCATCCATTCCTCCTCATCCCTTAGCCATTCCATGCCAAATGAGGTCGAGGTAGATTGCCCTCGATCTTTGACTCTTCTCGTGCAGGTTCCAGTGAGAAAGGACCTCATCTGAGGGGTGTTCATATCTGGTTGGAAGATCTTGAAGTTGACCCCATCTGAGGGGTATTCACATCTGGTTGGAAGCTCTTGAAGCTCCATTCTTCCACGTATCCAATCCTCCTCCGATGAGGCCACGACCCATCTGAGGGCTCTACTAGCTGCGAAAGGCCAGGAGGAATGCGATGACAATCTCAGTTGCTCGTGAGGCACCTGGAGTCACACTGGAGAGAAGATCTAAGGAGCCACAAGCAATTGTTCTTCCCTGATCATCTAGGTTCATTCGACACCGTTGGGTTAATCTTATTCTCCAGACTCTCCATACACCATTGGATTAAGCTTGCCAATGACCGTCAGATCCGTCTATGGGATCTAATCTCACTGATCCAACTACGAACTATCATCAGGCCATCTGGGTCGTTGAATCGTTAAGTGAGGCGCATCACCATCATCAGTGAGCGCACAAGGAGTGGGTATTTTGTGACTGATACCCTCCCATTTTGGTTTATTATTTATTCCATAAACTATTTTCTACTTTATATTTCTTGGATATTTTGTATTTGAGACCTGGAACTTATTAGATATTCTGATTTAGTCCATTCCACATCACCTCACGTGTCGTCCCACGTGAGGCTCTTGGTGGTGAAATTGCACATTCTATCCTATACTTTGTGGATTTGTTATGAATTGAATGTTTATTTTGTGTAAATTACAGATTGGTCCTGCCATGTGTCATTCAAGTTAATATTTAAATTAGCAATATTACATTCTAAGCCCTTGACTTTTATTTAATTGCAAATATACCCCTATCCATGTGTTTTTAATTGATTTTTAATTGGATAAATTTTTGATTGCCCCCTGGATTTTGTGGATTTGTTAACAATGCATGCTAGGTTTCTAATAATTGTAAATTAGTCCTTTTCTTACTTATTTATTTTGTATTTCTTTGTTTTAATTCGATTAATGGCTGAATTAACTCCAAAATCTCAAGAAAAAGTACAATAAATACCTTATACTATATTTATCACATATATTTATATTAAGGTATTCAAATTAATTTTCTAATTATAAAAATACAAAAAAATATTTTTTACTCTTTTAATTTCTGAAGATCATAAAAATTCAAATATGGATACAAAAATCACTAAAAAAATAGGGTAATTGTCATTTATTGTTATCTACGATATACCAAAATTCATAAAAATACAAAACATAAATCTTAAAAATTACAAAACATTGAAAACATATAAAAAAATCATACAAAATCATTGAAAAATAAAAAAAGTTTTACAGCTCTGAATTTTCTTTGGTTTATCTAATTTACGTGAAAATTGTTATTGGGCCCTTTTTGACTTGATAGATATTTATTATGCCCATTTTAATCTCTTGTATTTTCTAATTATTTTATTTTATGTATTATATTTTAAAAACCATAAAAAATATAAAAAATACACCAAAAAGTTACCATAAATATAGAAAAATATATAAAACCTAAAAATCTTTTATTCTATGCATTTTGATATTATTTGTCACATTTTAAAAATTTTAAAAGATCTCTTTATTTCTTTCTTATATCTCTTATATATATCTCCTTGTGATTTATTTCAAAAAATTAAAAAAAATATAAAAAATATAATACATAAGCAAAATCACATAAAAATTACATATTGATAAAAAACTCACAAAATAATCAAAACAAGATGGCTTAAAGTCTGACAAAAACACTTAGTTAATTGTTTATATTAGGTTGATTGTTGGCACTCTACCCCATTTGCTCCCATAGATGACACTCTACTGCTTACACCTTCACACATATTGTAGAGTTATAATAAATATTTAGCTCACATATATTCGTTGTCATATTTATCTTATGGGTTGATTATTTGATGGAGCAGATTGATCACGCGTCGAGAGCCGAGAAAGGGTCGATATAACGATTATTGGATCTGACTTGTTGGACACCTCAGGCTCCTCCAAGACAGAACGTTAGGCACCTCTATCCCAATTCAACCGCATATCAACAAGTTCATGGTTGATTTGGTGAGAGTGCTACAATCCTCAGACTGAGGGGCACTATTGGTAAATTGATTCAATGTGCATGCTCAGACAATGCTCATCATTTGTGACTTCCTCATTCTCGAATATAACCTGGAGCGATGACCTACCAAGATCGAGCGCTCCAAGCATCTCCTTTGCGGTTATAGACCCCAGCATTCCAATATTGTAATTCATAGTTATCCAGTAGAAGTAAGCCTCCTCCATCCCGTTGATAGTTTTTACCCAACTCCTTCTGCACACGAACGAAGACTTCATCAACACATCTAGAACCTTGTTCAGAATTCACTCTTAATACGCCTCTAGCTCTCCAGCACCTCACCAGAGCCCTTCTCCCCCACTTCCTCCATCCCCACCTTCTTCCTCATCTCCGATTACGATCTACTCCCACCCATCATTCCAAGAGGGAGGCATCATCCCTCTCCCCATCACCTTCATCGTCTATGCTCATCTCCTCCAAAATGGTCACCAAGTGGCAGAAAAAAACGTGTGTCAGAAAGGATGCCCATCACCAACATCGATGCAAGCCTAGAGAACTTCAGGGAGATGGTGCAGGAGATCACTGAATACATATGGTTTAAGGGGCGGATCCTATTTGAGGTGAGGGCCAAGAGGCTTCGGCCGGTGCCTATGCCGAGGATGGCCCATGGACTCCTTCTTTGCGGTGGATTGGAGACCTAAATGGAAGGGAAAGGGGGAGAGAAGAACAATGAGGGGGAGAAATATGAAGAAATTCAATCGTTGATTTCATGCGGTTTGATTAACTCATTTTTGACCCAAGCAAGTTAACCCAAGATGTGTCAAATTAATAGAATGGTTCATGAGATAAGACAAAGCAAGTTTACGGGGTCGAGGGATAATAACGATGTTTAGAAGGTTGATAAGGTAATTTACAAAGATTATGGGGTTAATCGGGTACAAATACCTTTATTTTGTGAATAGTGCTTGTATTAAATATTTTCTTTATGCTAAAAGTTGTAGGAAAATAGGATATATGTCTAGAACCATGCTTGATCATGCACATTTTTTATTTAGTATTTATCCTTATTTCCCTATTTTTTAAAATATAAAACACACATTTTTCTCCTTCTAGCTATTAAAAATCCATAAAAAGTAAAATATCAATATAAAAAATCAAAAGAATATATTATCTGTATTATAATATATTCTCACACAAATCCAAAAATCACTAAAAATACAAAAAAATATATAAAAACCACTAAACCTTAAAAATATTATAAAAATCCAAAAAACATTTTTTCGATCTATAATATTATCTACTATATATAATGTATATAATAATAGTTTTAGGTTTATTTTGTACTTGAAAATATTTATTAAACCCTAAACGTATCCACTGATTCGAGATATTTTTCAACTTTAAAAATCAATAAAAATAGAACAATACATAAAAATTACTAAAATAGAGAAAATATTACAAACACAAAAACATTTATTTTCGGTATTTATACTATATTTTGAATTATTTAAAAATATAAAAAACAACATTATCTTTCTATATTATATATTACTTATATATAATATTGTATATATATTATCCATATTAATATGTATCTTACTTTAAAAACCAAAAGGAAAATAAAAATTGGCAAAATAAAAAACAAAATATACAGCTAAAAATAAAATATAAAAATATAAAATAATTAAAAATTCATAAAAATTAAATATAATTAAAAAACCCGTACAAACAAGTAACATTTAAAATAAAAAGTAATTATTACTAATTAGAAAGAATTAACAATAATTCGCTACCCACCCTCAGGTCTCAATGTTCGACACTTTACCTGCTTACACTTATACACATTCATTTTGATTTATAATAAATCTTGAATCACACACATTTTGATCGCTTATCTAATTGTGGGTTGAATTAGTAGTTGGTCAACGCAACAATTGCTTAGCTAGCTTGTTAGTTGTAGCAGACTGATTGTCTATTTAACAAATGTCACCATTGTTAGTATAGGGTAGATTGTACATAGTGATCTATCTTCTTATTTTATCTGATTTTCTTTCTTTTTTCATATATTGTGCTTAACTATTCCAATCCTTTCTTCTGGTTGATTTTGTTCCGAAGGCCCATAGGGCGCGGGTCGATTTCTTGGGAAACCAGGTGCATCCAAGCAGGGCAGAGGCCTACGGTCCATTAGACCGAGTCAGCATGAGAGAGAAGCAAAAATCGACTGAGAGATTGAGAAGAATGGTAGTTTAGCATGGTGTAGTTTTTGTTTTATTTTTGGTGAGAAAGTGTTTTTTTATAAATAATTATAATAATTCAAACACTTTTAGTACACTTACACTACATGGGTCTATTTTATTAGGTGATTGTTCACTTGGGGACCCGATCAATTTTTGTCGTGTTTTTATCGCCTTCTACATTTTTATTCTTCCTATTTTCCCCCTTTATTTTATTTTATTTCTCTTGTTTTGAGTTTTCACCTTATTTTCTTTTTACATCTTCGTTGATTGAGCCAATAAATTTTAATGTTGCTTGCTCGATTAATCTACGTCCAAAGACATAATATCATTCATGTATCTATAGTATATTGCACTGGGACTTAGTCAAACCAAACACTTCTTCATGCTAATAAAACGTATTGTCTTAGGGTGATTTCATCATGTGCATGCATATATAGATTAATTTTAATTATATGTGAGGATCATATTACATGTAGAGTGCTAGATAAATATAGACATTTCTTACTCTGCACACATACATATATTTCTCGCACATTGGCTTTTCTGTCTTCCTTCCCTTGTTTTCTTGGACCTAAGGAATAAAAGGAAACCGGAAAATTCATTAGGCATTTATATTTGAAATATCCAAAAAAGTGAAAAACTAAAAAAATAAAAAAGAATTATTTTCTATAAATGTTTACCGAATTAAAACCGATTAATGGACTTCATTGTTTTGGGTGCATAAATCCCACCTTGTATTTAGGTACTTTCCAGATTAAGTGAGGCATAACCCTTTAGGATTAGAGCTAAAAACCCAGCATGTGTATTACCTTATGTATCACCTAAGCTTGTGAAGTAATAGCGCTTCTATCAGTGCGTGGACAAGTAGGACCATATCCGCTTTCGATTTTTGTTTGAATTACTTGAGCATAGGGTATTGCGACAATGGGACCTTGTCTCATCGTGCCACGTGTGAGTACCCTTCAAGGGAAGTATCTCATTCACTAGATTGGCTTACTCTCTATTTCTTTGGCTGAGTAGCACGCCCATATCTGATAAGAAGGACCTCAAAAAGTACAGGATATGGGTTATAAAGGAAGTGTGAAGTCCATGATGCTTATCTGGTAGTACTCACTCTCCTATAGGGGTAGCGCTAGAAAAAGTTTGAAAAGATTGCTTGAAATAATAATAAAAATGATTAAGATAAAAAGTCGAACTCTCATGGCTTCACATGTTATGTTGGCGAAATCACTCTTGTCTTGTGTTTGTTTGATTTTAGCTAGGTCAAAGATCCAAAAAAAGCATGCACTTACGCCTTTTGTTTACACTTCTTTTTATCTCTTCGTTTTATTTCGCTCACTTTGAGCCTTTACTTTTTTCTCTTCACTTTATTCCTCGCTTATCTTTGTATTCCTTATTCCTCATCTTACAACCTTCTGTTTCTCAAGATGGCGGATTAGGGAAAGTTTTGTTTAGACTTCGTGAGCACCCACATCAATTCTCTGATATCAACATCTCCAATAATTCAGGGCGATTCCAAAGAGATCGGTTCGGACTTTGTGAAACACTCTTGAGACTCTATCTCACATAGAATTCAAGATTACTCTCTTCCTGAATTCTCTTCCTATCGAATGGAGACCAGCTAATCCCAGATTTATCATCATGTTATTGATTTATTATCTATCTAATTTAAGTAAGTCATTAATAATAAATAACAATTAATCTAATTTAACAATTAACATTAACTATTGTATATAGTTAAATACATTATTGCATATATTATTTTATATGTTTATTTATTATAAAAATCAAATAAAAAACAGTTTATCTATAAACAATTTAACATTAAACTTAAATCAAAAATACAAAAAAATAATAAAAGAAAAAATAAGTATTTTTAATACATTAAATATACTTACAAAAATATTACTATGTATATATAATGTAGTCTCATGTTGAGTTCTACATGAAAGTTGTAGATCTCATCGAGATCTGAAACTTTCATGTTGAACATTTTTTATACTTTCATCTCTAACTATTTTTATATCTTTTACATTGTTTTTCTAACTTTAGAATTAACATGGCTCACTCTTAGTGAGCCATGTAGCCGACCTTTTAGTCTAGCCCATGTGCGATCAGGACCGTCTGATCAACTTGATCAGATGGCCACACTTCAATCCTCCATGCTCGATTTCTAACTGCCTGATTGCATCAATCAGGCGCATCCTAACCATTGATGTGCACCCCACCATCTGATCCCCATTAGACAGTTGGCGAGTTATCCCAGACCTCCACCCCTCATGCTCCAACTGTTGCGAGTGATGGCAAGTGTCTGACTTCACCCATTTCTTCCCCTCCTTGACGAACTTCAACAATTGCCATAACCTTCATTGTATAGACCTGACCTCCTTGATTCATGCTAACTATATAATCGACCCTAACCAAATACTCATCATCGGAGCCAATTTTCATCGTCTACTATTACAAGGGTGAAGGCCTAGCCCTTCTTCCTCCTTTCGTGATAGGAGAGTGAGAAATTGAGGCGGCCACGATGACCTCTAGCCAAGTGTGACCCATGATCGGGATGGCCATGCTACAACGTCACATGGCTCTTGTTCGAGCTTCTCTTGATGGCTTAACGAGTGAAGCGAAGAACCAAGGACCCCATTTCCTCGACCCAAGTCCAGCATCCATCACCATCATTCTTCTTCAACTTACATGTTAAGTCAATTAGTTCTTTTGCTTGTTTTCTTTCAATTTTTGTAGCAAGTACATACCACTTCTTCGACATCTAATTATTCCTTGACCTTCATCATGGACCCACCATTCACGCACGAGGATGTGTACATTGTGATTATTATCCTATCATCCATGCCACTTCGATCCATCTTCTCCTCTGATAATGGTGGAGAACCCACCATGGTCACCACCTTCTCCGTACGATTCGGACTCAATCCCACTCATATCCCTCACACACTCTCTGTTATGCTTTGTCCATTTGTTCCTAATATTTGAAGGGGATGGAGCCCTTCAATGATCAGGAATTAGAGAAAACTCCGATCTGGAGCTCTACCTCAGATGACCAGACAACAACCTCCATAGCTTTCTACGACAACCATTTTCGTGAGCATCTCAGGCACCTTCCTCGACCTTCAAGCGAAGCACAACAGCTGCGAGAAGCATCTATTCCATCATCGAAGACCAGTTTACGCCACCGCGAGCTGGAGGAGGAGGCAGAGCACTAATGTATAATTGTCATTCAATTAACCCCAATTAGGGATAATCTAACGACCGAATCGAAGCCTATGTCAATGCCTCCAAGCATGCAACCTCGGAACGAACTACCAGCCGAAGCTCCCAGCTCTTCCATGTGGCCCAAGAAATGAGACTCGGACCGCGTTTAGACTAGGCATGTGCCATATACGTGTTGTTTGTGTTATTTGCAGCATTGCACCCATAATTTCTATTAAATTGAAGATCAACCCTCCCTAGTGCGTGCTTGAGGAATTTTGCATTGCATTCCTGTAGGGTTTTCATTATTATATTATGCCCCTATGCCTAATAATTTATTGTAGATAAGACCCTACAACTATTTATATTCACATTTAAGTCTTTCCAAGGACGGATTTGTAATGAATAATGTGATTTAATTTAAGTTTGTTTACTTTTATGCCCCTAGAGTAACTATTGAATAACTTTTGCATATGTAACCTGATTGATGTGATTTCAACTTCATTATAGAGCTAATTGTATTATCATACATACGAAATATATTTATCTCTGAGTTGATTTATAAAATTGCATGAATTAATTAGAGATAGATTATGTTCTATTCATCTTGATAAAGTGTTAATCAATTTAGCTACCTTTCAATGCATCATGTGGACTTCATGATTAAGAAAATTAGATTGTTTGAGTTACGTAATTAATCCAGGAGCATAATTTATGTGTGTCTTATGTATGTCGAGTTCTTAATTCATTTTGTAACATATGTAATTTGCATAAATTTCAAAATACAGTGCATGTGCATTCATTATATTATGTTATGCATTGTTACGTATCTTTTGACTTAGATAATGTATTAATCACTTAGCATTGATATTAAATACTTAGTTAATTATAATAATAGCTCATGTCCTTATGTTCGACCCTAGACTTATCCAAGATAAATTTTAGTGGAGTCACTCTTTACAGAGATCTTCTGGCTTGAATCTGAATAGTGATCAATTCATATATTACAACACATCATTATTAACATAGACAATAGCGGTTAATCAGATGGCGATGTTGTCGGGGACACAAATTCATTGATATAATTAATTAGATTTGATATTTTGTTAAGTTGATTATATATTATTTAAGTCAAAATATTTCTTGTTATGTTGTTGCATTGTTTTTGACATGTTTTATGTTGTTTTATGGCTATCTCTTTGATATGGAATTAATCATTTGTTTTTATGGCAGGGCCCACGATCCAAGGACACTCGAAGTAGAGCTGAGGCGAGGAGCTAAATGTTTTAGTTCAGAGGAGACTCAAAGTCTACCTAAAATAAGCAAAGACTAGCTATTTTGTTGCTTGTATTGTTTAGTATATATGTATGTGTTTATGTCTTTATAGTGGTTCCCGATCGAGAACTCACGAATGTACACAAAGACCATGGACTTTATGTTTGTGTGTGTTGAGTATGTCTCACCCCTAACCCGGGTGGGACTCAACTTGAGTGTCCGAAATTAGGGTTTAGGTACACAACTCTTAGAACTTTATTTAGGTCATCTTTTATGTGCTCGTATCATAATTAGGACACACTAATTGATCTTAAGAGATTGACTCGTCTCTAAGGATTCATTAGATGTACTTACATACATTTCATTTAGCTCAAATTAATTGAATTCTCTTTCCACTAATAGAAGCATGTTTAGAAGCTGCATTTCATCGACTTGCATCCACATAGATAGATTTTTATACAATATTACATCTACATGAAGAGAGCTGGGAAGCATTGTGAGTATCTCTATCTTTAGCATACATCATGCATTTCATTGGCTTTTCCTGAATCTTCTATCTTGTGCTTTATAACTTAAGATCTAAAGAAAATGGGAATGGTCGGTAGATGATGCTTTATGTTCTCACACAAAATTGGGACTATTAATGCAAGTTGATTTAACTAAAATGGGGTTAAAAAAACCTTGTATTGGGAGAGAAAGCTTCACATTATTCACAAGTATTACTTGCATGTTGAGAGGTGAGGACGCAAACATCATATAGTGCCCAAATCCTACATTATACCTGTGCGTAATGGATTTAAACTTTGGATTCTCGCCAATAAAATGGGCAAAATAATTTGACCATAATTTCTTGGTATTCATGGGTGAGTAGGTGAAGCTATTGGGTTTTCTTTTGCCTGATTGTGTGATTTCTTCAAAACCTCCCATTAAAACCCTATACTCAATTTCTCCATCTTCTAGATTCATTCATCTAAATAGATTCTTTAACATAATTTGTTTAGGTTCCCTCCACCTTAGATACCATTCTTATACTTAGGCTTCTTTTCAACATAAGTATAGGGGAACCATGTTATCTCTGATTTTTCACCTCAGGTACCTTGATCTTAATTCCATTTCTCTTTACTTAGGTTATTTCTCAACCTAAGTATAGGGGGAACCCGAGTCATCGTATTCTTCTAACTTATTCTTTTAGCTCAATTTACATACCCTCTTCCTTGTCTTATTCTTATACTTTGGTTAATTCTAACCTAAGTATAGGGAGATACATGACTCAGTCATGTATTCCTCTTTGTATCCAGCATGAGATATGGCTTCATATCACTTAGTTCTATGAAGACATAACACAAGCTAAGTATAGGGGATGTACCATATATATTTCATATATACTTTAGACATAACTCATATTTTCGAAATTTTCAAAACTTTTTGGGCTATGGGTAACATATTGTTTTTAAATGATTTTTATAAAAAGGATTGTAAAGTGATTTGAAAATGTTTATATACCTATGTGACATCATTTTGAAAACTATTTTACATTGGTTTAAAAATTTTACTTATTTTGAAAAATCTTTGTAAATGGTTTGAAAAACCTATATGTGACATTGTTTTCTCAAATGTTTTACATTGTTTGTAAAAATGGGTTATTTGGAAAAATCATTATAAAATATTTGAAAGCTTATACTTATGTGACATGGTCTGTAAAATGTTCTTCAAGATCTTTTCAAAAATGAGGGTGTAATTGAGAATAATAAGTATTTTTTAAATACATCTAACTTTATGTTAAAAAATTAAAAAATAAAATCGCAAAAATATCAATTAATAAGTTGGTGTAATCCCTAACACTTTCACATTCACATAAGGCTTGTGAAATTGATAACACTTAGTTTATGATGTCCGAAAAATTCAGAGTTAACCTATCTTAATGATTAGGGTCTTAGACTTAAAAATTCCATACTTGCCTAGTTTGAAAGATATGTGTGCTATATTGCACTCTTAATCTCCACTTTAAAGAATATGATTAGCACCTCACATGCACGAGTGCATATGTGATGAGCAGTTGAGGTTTCACTTGGGTAACTGGGATGGGAGATTTGAGTATGGATTGATGTAATGATATTCAAGGACGGGATAAAAGTAATGAAGGCTTCATGAAACCTAAGTGTCAGCACGTCAAGCCAGTATGAGAACATGGTTCTTGTGATAATTTCTTGATATTTACCTAAGTGCGAGGGTGTGATGAAATTAAATAAATTGTTTATCAGTGTGTGCCAACTTGATAAAAGCAATAGAGCTAAGAAAAAAGAAAAAAATGAAAAGAAAAGCTCTTACATTCCAATGTCAAATCAAAAGAACTTCCACCCTTGGCAAGCGCTCCCAACATTTTATGTGTCTACTTAGACCAAAATCTTAAGCTTTTATGATTCGGGCTAGAACCCAAAAAGGGATCTGCATCGTATAGTGATACATGAAGGATATGGAAATATCCTTAAGCGCATCATGGAAGCGTGAGGATTGCATCGTATGCGATCGGGAGCGACTAGTCACACTAATTGCTCGATGCTGCGAAATTTTAAAAAAATTAATGTGATGAAACCTCATGATCCAAGAACATTTCTCGGATCGTTTCATCTAAACCACAATAGGTATAAAGGTTACCTCTTGAAGCATGGTTGCAATCGAGTCTTTAAATGAAGAGAGCTCCTGTCTCAAGTCTGATCCGACGGAGGAGACGCTTGTGAGCGCGTTGATGAGACACGTGCTCCTCGCAATGCATGTTGATGATCCAAGTGGTGAATCTCCTGATCTCATCACACGAGATCCAACGTCTTCTTCACAAGCGAGGTGCACCGAAGGAGACGGAGATCCAAGAGCAAATACTCCGACATCATAACGATGATGCTGCGACAATGGTGACTCTCTCAATGGCTCCATGCTTGATGGCCAAAAGAGAGAGATGGAGAGAGCATTTGGCGTGTTGAGAGAGAGAGAGAGAGGGAGAGAGCATATGTTGTTGTCGTAAAAGTGTAACTCGAAAAGCAAGGGGCGCCTCTTCTTATATAGGGTTTTGGGAGTCCATGGATCTCAATCCATGGACAACACACAATCAATGGATGAGATTGATTTGTGTTTCTTTCAATGGCCATGATATTGTTGTAAAAACACAACAACAATTAATTTAATTTAAATTAATGTACATTGATAAATCAATATGAATTAATTTCAAATCAAATAAATTGACTAGTCTTGGAGATAATGAGAAGATTGACTATATCCCCGAAAAGGGGGGGGGGCTACTCCTTTGAGTTGGAATGGCTCTATCCCCTCAAAAACTCATGAGATCTCATTATCTCATGATATCTCCAAGATTTACAACAACATTTGTTGTAAATTATTTCACAAAAATAATTCATAATTATCTTGTGAACATTGCAATCATGCCATTGGAAAAATGTGAATGACATTTACATTCCAAAACCAAATGTAAATTATTTTTTTAATTAATCATCCAATGTGAATCCAATTCACATCAATAATTAATTAACAAATATAAATCACAATAGGCTCTCTTTAATATATTATAAATCACATTTATAATATAACTAAATATGGATAGTGCTATCCAAATTATTCTTATCCATGATAATTAAATCACATTTAATCATCTTGGATCTCAATTCTCATGTGCCCAAATAATATGGATCACATTCACATTATTCACATCTTTGATAATTAAATCACATTTAATTATCTTAGATAACTCTCCTTATAATATGAATCAAATTCATATTATTCATGATAATTAAATCACATTTAATTATCCATTTTTTTCTATGCTCGGATACATATATCAACAATGAAATTATCCATGAACTCTTTCAAAGATAATGCACTTTCTCCGTGGATACTTGGAGATAAGGACAGAGCGATTGTATTGTTCCTCATGTAGTGACTTAGATATTGAGATCACATCTCAAATCCATATCTTGCGGACCTCCCATAGATGACTGATTAAATCATTATCACAAATCTAATCTTCTCACTACATCTGAATCACATTCATATCAATGTCCAACATTTGGACTAAGATCGGATTACTTCTCTATGAGAGGAGTCACTAAAATCCAGACCTCTTTCATCACTCCCTCAGAATGGAAGCATCATGGGTATATAATCGTTTATGATAACATCACCCTAAGGTTCCTAATACCTGTACATCCTGCATACTGGAAGACCCAGAATAAACCCGAAGTTTTAGATCTCTTTCAGACTATCTCCTTCAGGGTTTTATCTTTAAGTTTCTCATTTGACTATTGCGAGTTGGTATCAATCATATACTTTCCAAAAGCATATATCATACTGATGAATCTGCGATTCGTCATCTTTATTCATTTATTTTAGCTTAAAATCACTTATAAAACAATTGTATTATATACTAACTCAATATTCTTACTAACTTGCTTTTGTGTGTAAATATTGTATAATTCTTGCCATTTTAACCTAAAATAAATAATAAATAATAAAAAAAAGGAAAAATAAAGAAAAGAAAATTAAAAAATAAGACTATATATATGTAATAGGTACAGGCTGAATCAAACCTCGAGAGAAGGTCAAGACTTGACCTGATCGACCAGGAATAAAGTAGGGGGAGATAGGGTCTTTATTCAGAAAATCCAAAAAAAAAATTGTGCGTTGTGTATATTTGAAAACTAACACTATTTTATTTGTACATTAATTGACCTCAAACAAAATAATTTTCAAAACAAAAGTTTAAATAAAAATGTCTTCTAATTAATAAAAATAAATGCACATATAAATCTTGTACATAATAAAAGCAACCACACTTGGAAAAAGCCACTAAGCACTAATTGAAACACCGATTCTGGCTTCATATGAAATCAAATTGAACCAAACTCACTTCCATTGTATTCTAAATTAAATTATCTTTAAAATGACCGTGATTTCATAATTTTTGGAGTTACGAGTAAAAAGTTGGCTTTCTGGGGTGGTTTGTGCAATTTTCTCATGTATTTTGTACATATTGTATTTGTATATATTTGTAAATATTTTTACTAATTATTTACAAAAAAATAATAAAACTTAAAAAACACTAATTTGCTCATTTACCCATGTATATAATGTCATATATGTATATAGTATATGTATATAGTTGATATTCTTAATTAACCGCCATAAAAAAATAAAAAAAATAAATTTTTTTATTCAAATAAATAAAGTGACGAAAATACAAAAAATTAGTTAATTTTTGTAAATATTTGTATCTCTCTTTATCTTTATCTCATTTCAAATTTCATCTCTCTTATCTCTTCAACCAAAAATTCAAAAAATCAATTTTCATTCTCTATCTTTTCTATTTATATGGATCCTTCTCCATCATTCCAACTTGATCAATCTTTGGTGAGAGGAGCCCGATCTCCGAGAGTCTTCTTGTCGTAAAAGGGTGCCTAGCCTCCGAGCCGTCCGGTGACAGCGCGTCGGCCTTCGCCGAGGTGATCAAGATCTTTTCCGCTCCTAAGGTGAGATCCGTCATTTTCTTCGTATTTGTATCCTAGATTAACATTATTTTAATTCATGACAAATTTATTTCACCGTTATTTTTTATTTATATTTTAAAATCCGTCAGGATTTGACTGCCACCAACTCGATTTTTCATCCCACTTTCTCGACCTCTACGCATTCTTTTCTACCTCGCACGATCTCTCACCTCTGACCACGCACCGGTGGTCGGAGATCCAGTTCCATCCGCCATCTTCTGCAGAACAGCACGCTTTCACATCTTCCGTTTTGAATTTGGGGATCAAGTCATCATGCTTTCATCCTCATTTGTTTATAAATAAAGAAAATAAAAAATATAATAAAAATTTTTTCTCTAACATCTTTTTTGCAGGAAAATAAAAAAACATAAAAAATTTAAAAAAACTATTTTTATCTCTGTTTACATTTCATGTTTTAAAAAATAAAAAAGGGGCAAGCAGGTCACGACCGTCGTGCGCCCTCCTCCGCCGGCGGCTCCTCTGATCGCTTCCCATCACCCAAAGCTTCCCCGCCGCAACGCGGTGCTGTTTCCTCTATGGAACCTCCATGTGGCGGCCGCGTACGCCGGCTCCTGCCCACGCCCCCTGCTGCCAGATCTTTCAGCTGCCCGCAGTCCCTACGGGGCTGCGCCAGGATGCATCATCTGCCTTGTGCTGTCCGCGCCCCCTCTCCACCTTCCAAACCTCCAACTGACGCGTGAGCCAGCGGCTAGATGACTCCACCGCCAGCCTCCCTTGCCGCGCCACCGAGCTCCAGCCTCGCGCACGGGCAACGGTGGCCTCTCGGCCCCTGTTGAAGAAGAACGAAGGATCCCGTACAAAGGAACCCTTGGAGGCTTTACCAAAAAAATATTGGGAAAATTACATTTTGCCCCTGCCTCCAGAAGCGACCCCTGCCTCCAGAAGATCATGTACGTGGCACGTGTTATTGGGTAAATTTTAAATTTCCTCTACAACTTATTTATTGTTATATTTTGGTGCAAGAACTTTTAATATTTACATTCTGGTCCCTATGTATCAGACCTTTAATTTGTACGCTCTTTTTTATGGAATAAATGGTTTTCATTATTTAAAAATTTCCAAAAAAATTGGGCATACTCTTGCTATGTCTTTTTACATTGTATAAAATTTTCATAGCATTTTGTTGACATTTTATATTACTAAAAAATTAAAAACAATCTCTTTTCTCTTCCTGAAATTCGAAAATTCATAAAAATTTGAATATTTCTAAAAAACTTCTGAAAAAATTGGAGTAGTTTTATTTCATTGTCTTTTAATTTCTTTCCAAATTTTGTGCATTAATTATTTATAAAATCCAATAAATTTGAAAAATACTAAAAATATTATAAAAAAATCATAAACAATTCTACAAAAATCCAAAAATCTTGATTTTAGTCTCTATTTGTAGATATTTGTCCCTTTTTTATCATAAAAATAATTTCTTGGAGTTTTAAGCACTTAAATTTTTTTAAGTTGCAAGTTACTCCAGGTTGTGCACTGTTTCTAATTTTCATCATTGTTTGATTTTTAGAAAAATTATAAAAACATCTGAAAGTTCTACAAAAATTCTCAAAAATATTTCAAAATCTTTAAAACACAAAAATATTTTCTCTGGATTTTTCTGAGCATTTTTAATATAACTGAAAATTACAAAAAGAGTTGGTGTATGTATTTCTTATTTTATACACATTGTTTTTGATTTAAAAATTTAAAAACTGCAAAACTAAAATCACTAAAAATTTGAAAATCAGAAAATAAAAAAATAGAAATAAAAAATTTTAAAAAAATTAAAAAGAGAAAAATTACATAAAACAAAGAAAGATTGCCTTTGAGATTCCTACTTTTCTCTTAAATGATTTTGATCGATTATTTGAATAACCTTCGGGAATTGTAGCCTCCCTGAGTTCGATCCTGTCCGCTATACAGGTAAATAAGTAGCAAAACATTTCTCTTGCTCCACATTATTTTCTGTTATTATTTTGCAGCGAGAGAAGAAAAATATTTGTTTGTTTGTCATGATATCTTCAGGGATAACAACGACCATCATATCATCTATTAATTATAAATCCTCGAAGGGCTCATGCCAACAAAATGGCGTCGTTGCCGGGAGGCACGACGATAGTAGTTAGGTTTCTCTTTTTACCTGTTGTTCTAGGTTGTACATATATGTTTATATTTTGCCGCATTATTTCATTGTTCATATTCATTGCTCATATGTGATAATTGTATTTCTTACACATCATCTTTTTTTTTCTTGCAAGGGCCTACGGAGTGAAGGTGGCGATCCTAGGAGAGCCGAAGCACCCAAGCGGCGTGGAGGTGGCTTGATTCTTCACCAAGCTGCAGGATAGCGTCAGAAGAGGAGAAGAAGATGTAAAGGAGACGAGAGAGAGAGAGAGAGAGAATTTTTCTAGCATTTGAACTCTTGTAAATAGACATTCATTTGTTGTGGGGTCTGTTTCGCTAAGTGTCGGTGCACTTGGGGGACCTCACCGGTTTTGTTTTCATCGACTTTATTTTTCTTTATTTCCCGCGGATTTCGTGAGATACCTCTTGATTACTTTAATTAATTTGCTTGAGACAGGTAATTAATTAGGTCCAAATACCATAAACAAGAATTTTTGTACCTATAAAGTAGAGCGTAATTTGGACTAGTCAAATTAACTTGTTCTTGCCCGTTAATAGAAGCTATCATCTAGGATGGTTCACTTGCATCATATAGGATAGTTTATTTTAATTCCGCATGGATCACTTGCATGTTAAGTGCTGGCGACAAGGTACACATCTCTAACCCCTGCATGCATCATTGTTTTTAATCGCGCATTGGCATTTCCGATCTCATTCCTTGTTTTCACTCACATAAGTTAAAAAGAAAATTGGACACTCGGTAGGCGATTCTTTGAAAATATTTTAACCAAGTGAGAACTGCTTAAAATACAGGACTACTAAAGAAAACTCGACCCTAAAATAAATACAAGGAAAAATTATTGTTTTGGGGAGAGTAACCCCCTCATTGTTTGGTTTGTAGGTAGTGAGAGAGCGACCCGCACACTAGGATAGAACCATGTCCGAACTCTTTTCAGACTACTATCTTGGGTTAGTCGTTCTCCGGTGAGGATCTCTCCAGTAGCCGGTAAAGCGTCCCGTGACGTCCTGAACAAATGGAATTGATCGGGTAGCCGGTAAACGTCCACAATTCATACTGGTTGGGAAAGATCTAACTTTGAGATTGAGCCAGTCTCCTGAGAGCATTGGGTTCCTAACAGGTCGCTTTAACCGCTCTGATAGATTATATTCTCACCAAACTCTAAAATTGACAAGATAATTGACCGAACCTTCATGGTCTTCACATTGAGTTGAGTTGGTGAACTGGGGGTTTGTATTGTGTTTGATTGCTTGTGTGCATACTTTACCCATCTGTGCATTTGCGCCTTTTTCTCCATATCTTTTGACTTGACCCTCGTGCTCTCCTGATCCCGTCTTTTGTTTCGGAGATGGTCGACTTGAGTTATTTTAATCCGATCTTCGTGGATACCTCGTACCCTTCAACTGATCCACCTTCCTTTTTCCAAGAGGACCTTCCTCCTAATTTTTATGCATATCCACCTAACCCATTATTTCAGGAGACGGACTCTGATTCTCACCGACCCTCATTCAACCCACCCGATCCTAGGATTTTGGAGTCACCTTTCATGATTTCCACACTTAAGACACTGAACCAGATGATGGAGCATATGAATTGAAATTAACAATCTATTTAACATAAATGAGAGCCACAACGCTGCTCCACTATTTGAGGATATGGATTCACTTGAGGATAATCATGAGAGCTTACAATCACCCAAAATATAAAAAACTGAGAAAATTTTAAAAATCCAAAAAGATCCTAAGAGACACATTATTGATTCATTTTGTGAGGAGATGACACCCATGCCAAACCAATTTCCCACACAGTCATCCACCACATATCCCGACCTTGACCCCGAGGATTCCATTATACAAACTGCTCTTGTCAATCCTCATGTATATGATGATTCTGATCTCCTGCCTTGTATGGAGGACGTCCAAAAATTCAAAAAAAATGTCTGAATCCGAAGTGGTGGCCACTATTAATGAGATCATCAAAGCCCCACTTTAACAGGCCATGACAGATTTATCTACTCCTCAACACAAGAAGAGAAAGCGAAGGAGAAGATCTGAGCGTCACATCTTGACTATGGCCACTGCCTACGCCATCTCTCACCGTCCATATTTTAAGAAAGGGAACGCTACCATACCTCTTATGAGATGCTCTATGTCTGAACATTCTTGTGATAACACTCTCCTTGACGGCAGTTTGTCAATCAATATAATACCCTTCTCTATGGTACAGTCTCTTCAACTTGGGCCTCTCAAGAAAACCAGGATGATAGTTCAATTTGCTGATGGATCTATCAAGAGGACGAAGGTTATTCTACAAAACACTGTCATTTTTATTCAGGACATGAAATTCACTTCTGATTTTGTCGTATTTCCCATGGAGACCTCCATCCCTGTGGAGCACCCTCCAATCATCCTAGGACGGCATTTCCTCGCCTCTATGGGAGTTGTTATTGATTATGGTCCAGGAGAGATTCACTTCCGTTCTGATGTAGGGAGCGATGTGTTGATCACTACACCTATTACTGACCATAGACCTACATCCCATGAGAGCCCGCCCGTGTTAGCCAACCCCAAGGAATTCGACCTCGATGATAATATCAGAGATTCTTGTTATATGTTGGATGATAAGGAAACCCAAGAATTCCTCTTGAAGGAGGAAGACTCGGAAAGCATAGACCTTGGAGTTCCCCTTCTTGTATGCGGCGATGCATTGATGACATCCCTGGGATTTACACGATGGACACCCTAGAGCGGAAGGCAGATTCTGAGACTAGATATGATGAACATGATTCGACTACTTTCACTGATAAGCCCGTTCCTATTCACCCTGATTCAGATGAGACCGATCATGTAAAATTTGATTTGATTACTTTTATAAAGGAATTTGGGCCTTTTGATAAAGATGATGATCCTGTAGAGGCTCGCCAGGCTAAAAGTGATCCTACTTTTTCTGATAATGATTTTGAGCCTTTTTACTTTGATATTTGTGAGACTTTTCAGGCTGGACATGACCATACTACTTCACTAATTGGTTTAGGCCTGCACAATCTGAAACCACTGAGGATACATTCTTTGTCGATCCGAATTAGTTCATATCTAATGATAACCCCAATACCGACCTATACCTTGTTAGATCCATACCTTAGCGGTCCCGCAAGATGGTTCATTTTCGACCTTCTTGACCTTTGTACATCCACTCCTTTTGTATATCCTTTCGTTTCACTCTTTCTTCTTCCGTTTTATCATTCACTTTTGTGTGTGTGTGTGTGTGCTATACTTAGGATGTGCTTTATCCTAAGTATCAGGGGTGAATGATTTGTGTTGTTCATATTCGTCTTGTTCATCACTCTTGTTGTTTCCTATACTTAGGGATACTCTACCCTAAGTATAGGGGGGTGATATTGTCCATATCATTTATTTATTTTGGAGTCTTTACATTCTCTTCATCAATTTCCCCCTTTTGTACACTCTACTATACTTAAGATTACTTGATCCTAAGTATAGGGGGGATCACCACTTCTCTTCTCTTTTTTTTAATCTTTTCTTTGAGTCGTTGTAGCATAGGAGTCTTTTCACTTTTCTATACTTAGCATGAGTTATGTCTTTCTTTGTCTCTCTGTGATCACTATGAGGACATAGTTCGAGCTAAGTATAGGGGTGTTGTATATATTGTATATATACTTTAGACATAACTCGTACTTTTTAAGATACTTATTTTGAGGGATATGTATATAATTGTGTAAAATCCATGCGTGTAAAAAATAAAAAAACAAACAATAAAAAAATCAACAACAAAAATGAAAAAAACAAAAAAAACAACAAAAAACAAAACAAAAAAATAAAAAAATAAAAAAATAAAAAAATAAAAAATAAAAAAAGGAAAAAAAGAAGAGAAAACAAAAGCAAACAAAAAAACTTGTATATACTTGCATATATTTTACTAACCCTTTTCCTTTTCAGAAAAAACTACAAAACCAAAAATCTATAAAAACTTGCATAATTCAAAAAAAATCCCTTTCTTTTACATCTGCATTTTTCTCCAAAAATCCATAAAATGTTCAAAATTAGAAAATTGTTTAAAAAATGTGTTCTTTTCACATGAGCATCATTTTTTTCAAAAAATGCTTTCTTTGCATTGTACATATTTTCTTGTATTTGCATGTGCATTTTTCAGGATAGCATTGACATTTAGACTATGTCTGGAATAAAATTGAAGAATGGAGCTTAGTTGGGCCTTAATCCACTTAATTTCAGAGGAACCTTATAAGAAATGGAGTTAAGACTTTTCAGGTTCTAGTGACTTAATTCTTTGAGTCCATAAGACTATGTTCACATGTCATCTTGATCAGTCTAAGTAGAACATTTAATAACACACACATAATTCTTTCAGAACGTGGCTTATTTTGGACAAGCGCTCTACACGTATCTCTTCATGGATGAGGTAGTGAGGAGGCAGAATCTTTTAGCTTGGGGTAGCATACGAGGGTAGTACATCTAGGCGAAGCCTCTTGTATTCCTCTAGGGAAGGAAGTGCGTCTCAACCTGGTCTAGCGATGTTGAGGTCTAAAGACATGATGTTGTGGGGTTGCAATAATGCTTCAAAAGAGGGATAATCTACTGTCTCAAGAGGAAAAACTCCTTATGTACATGCTGCACCTTGTATATGCTTTTAAAAAAAAGTATGGAAAAATACAGAATCTCCAAAAGTGAACAGGCCTGATTGAAAAGTAAAATGACTGCCAGAGCGTATATACAAGGATATAAAAAATACAATAAGAGCTTCAAAGATAATTTTTGTAAGCTTGCAGCGGATGACTTGGCTACACTGGTCATGCATCCAAGGATAGGCAGTTACACTGGTTACCATCCATTTTTTCTCCATCCCCTCTTCTTGAGATGGTTGTACTTGAACTTAGAAGGGAATATCTTCGCTTCTTGAGGAAAGAGCTGCAAGACCGGGGAACTAGAGTTACCTTGTTGAGGGAGGTTGTTTCTTTGCTACTTCTGAGATGGGGATCTATACCTCACTTACACCATACAAGTAAAGATTCATAGTCATAAGAATTGGGGTATGTAGACTTGTTCTGACCAGACTGTTGAGGTGCCTGAATAGGAGACCTGAGGAGGTTCCGACACACTAATAATCTAAAGGTCCGACAGAGCTCCAAACTACAATTTTATGAAGATAAGTTTAATACTCAATATTGTCCTAATTTCTTTATTTTCTCTTTCTTTTTCTTTTTCTTCACTTATTCTTTCAAATAAGTGTTTGCTAAGGGACTATCAAAGGTAAATCATAGGGGGATGATGAATCTGCGATTTGTCATCTTTATTCATTTATTTTAGCTTAAAATCTCTTATTAAACACATGTATGTAACACTAACTCCATATTCTTACTAACTTGCATTTGTATGTAAATATTGTATACTTCTTACCATTTTAACCTAAAATAAATAAAAATAAATAAATAAAGGAAAATAAAGAAAAGAAAATTAAAAAAAGAAGACTGTATATATGTAATAGATACAGGCTGATACGAACCTCGAGAGAAGGTCAAGACTTGACCTGATCGATCAGGAATAAAGTAGGGGGAGATAGGGTCTTTATTCAAAAAATCCAAAAAAATGTGTGCTGTGTATATTTGAAAACTAACACTATTTTATTTGTACATTAATTGACTTCAAACAAAATAATTTTCAAAACAAAAGTTGTAAATAAAAATGTCTTCTAATTAATAAAAATAATTGCACAATTAAATCATTACAGAATAAAGGCAACTACACTTGGAAAAAACCACTAAGCACTAATTGAAAGACCAATTCTAGCTCCATATGAACTCAAATTGAACGAAACTCACTTCCATTGTATTATAAATTAAATTATCTTTAAAATGGCTATGATTTCATAATTTTTGGAGTTATCGGTAAAAAGTTGGTTTTCTGGGGTAGTTTGTGCAATTTTCCCATTATTTTGTACATATTGTATTTGTATATATTTGTAAACATTTTTACTATATATTTAAATTAAAAATAAAAATTTAAAAAAACTAATTTGCTCATTTACAAATGCATATAATGCCATATATGTATATAGTATATGTATACAGTTGCTATTCTTAATTAACCACCATAAAAAATTAAAAAAATAACATTTTTATTCAAACAAATAAAGTTAAGAAAATACAAAGAAAATTAGTTAATTTTTGTAAATATTTTTATCTCTCTTTATCTTTATCTCATTTCAATTTTCATCTCTCTTATCTCTTCAACCAAAAATTCAAATTTCATTCTCTATCTTTTCTATTTATATGGATCCTTCTCTATCATTCCAACTTGATCAATCTTGGTGAGAGGAGCCCGATCTCCGAAAGTCTTCTTATCGCAGAAGTGTGCCTAGCCTCCGAGTCGCCCGGTGACAGTGCATCGGCCTTCGTCGAGGTGATCAAGGTCTTTTCCGCTCCTATGGGAGATCCGTCATTTTCTTCGTATTTTTATCCTAGATTAACGTTAATTTAATTCGTCACATATTTATTTCACCATCATTTTTTTATTTAAATTTTAAAATCCATCACGATTTGATCGCCACCAACTCGATTTTTCATCCCACTTTCTCGACCTCTATGCGTTCTTTTCTACCTCACACGATCTCTCACCTCCGACCATGCACCGATGGTCGGAGATCTGGTTCCATCCGTCATCTTCCACGGAACCACACGCTTTCACATCTTCCATTTTGAATTTGGGGATTATGTCACCATGCTTTCATCCTTATTTATTTATAAATAAATAAAATAAAAAATTATAATAAAAAATATTTTTTCTCTAACATCATTTTGCAGGAAAATAAAAAAACATAAAAAATAAAAAAAACATTTTTATCTCTGTATACATTTCCTATTTTAAAAAAATAAAAATAAAAAATGGCAAGCAGGTCACGATCGTCGTGCGCCCTCCTCCGCCCAGGCTGCGTGCCACCCCCTCCGTCTGCGGCTCCTCCGATCGCGGCCCATCGCCCAAAGCTTCCCTGCTGCAGCGCGGTGTTGTTTCCTCCGTGGCACCTCCGTGCGGCGGCCGCATGCGCCGTCGACGTCAGCTCCCACCCGTGCCTCCTGATGCCAAATCTTTCAGCCGCCGATCGCGGTCCCCGTGGGGCTGTGCCAGGCCGCACCAACTGCCTCGTGTCGTCCACGTCGATTGTGTGCGTCCCCTCTCTGCCTTCCAGACCTCCAGCCGACATGAAAGCCAGCGGCTGGACAACTCCACTGCCAGCCTCCCTTGTCGCGCCACCGAGCTCCTGCCTCGCGCGCAGGCGGCGGCAGCCTCTCTGCCCCCTGGGATTTTTCAAAATTATCAAGAGGCCCCTGCCTCCAAAAGATCAGGTGCATGGCACGTGTTATTGGGTAAATTTTAAATTACTTCTGCTACTTATTTATTGTTATATTTTGGAGCAAGAAATTTTAATATTTACATTGTGATCCCTGTTTATCAGACCTTTAATTTGTACGCTCTTTTTTATGGAATAAATGTTTTTCATGGTCTAAAAATTTCCAAAAAAAATTGTGTATACTCATGCTATGTCTTTTTACATTGTATAAAATTGTCATAGAATTTTGTTGACATTTAATATTATTAAAAAAATAAAAGCAGTGTCTTTTTCTCTTCCTAAAATTCATAAAAATTTGAATATTGCTCCAAAAAGTCCGAAAAAATTACAGTATTTTTATTTCATTATCTTTTAATTTTTGTTTAAATTTTGTGGATTAACTTTTTATAAAACCTAAAAAATGGAAAATAATAGAAATCTTATAAAAATCATTAAAAAATCTACAAAAATCCAAAAATCTTTACTTCAGTCTCTGTTTGTAGATATGCGTCCCTATTTTATCATAAAAATAATTGCCAGGAGTTTTAATTAATTAAAGTATTTATAAATGCAAATTACTCCAAGTTGTGCACTGTTTCTAATTTTTGTCACTATTTGATTTTTAGAAAAAATACAAAAACATCTGAAAATTCTACAAAAATTCTCCAAAATATTTCAAAATCTTTAAAACACAAAAATATTTTCTTTGGATTTTTCTGAGCATTTTTGATATAACTGAATATTACAAAAAGAGATGGTGTGCGTATTTCTTGTTTTATGCATATTGTTTTTGATTTAAAAATAAAAGAAATGTAAAATTAAAATCACTAAAAATTTGAAAATCAGAAAATAAAAAATAGATATAAAAAATTTTACAAAAAATTAAAAAGAGGAAAATTCCATAAAAACCAAGATTGTTTGCCTTTGAAATTCCTACTTTTCTCTTAATTAATTTTGATCGATTATTTTAATAACCCTCGGGATCTTTAGCCTCCCTGAGTTCGATCTTGTCCGCTATATAGGTAAATAAGTAGCAAAACATTTCTCTTGCTCCATTTTATTTTCTATAATTATTTTGCAGCGAGAGAAGAAAAAAATATTTGTTTGTCACTGTATTTTCGGGGATAACAATGACTATCATATCATCTATTAATTATCATCCTCGAAGAGCTCATGCCAACACATACCCATGTGTTGATCATATACTTTACAAAAGTATATATCAAACCAACAAATTTAGTCAAGCTTCCAAAGCGAGACGACCATGCATGGAATTTGATTCTTCCCTATATCTCTTGAGTGAGCTCATGTCTTCCGGTTCTGCAATGAACCTGTATGATCCCTTTGAGAGATCGCATTACTCATATGCCCTTGCATGCACACTAGCGCGTCGGTGTATAGACCTTGGTCATGTCATCAACCTATTGTTATGCCAAATGTACATACTCAGACATATAGTAACACATTTGTCTCCGGTCAGAGGATGCATGCCTATATCATGACAGCATACAACATAGGTCTTTGGTTATCTCGATCTCGTTAAGTCAACTTTTTGACCTCACTAATCGGATACCTCTGAATCTCTATTCCCATGCAGAGAACCTGCATCAAGAGGTCATTCAGATATCAGCCAAGTGAGAAAAGATTGCCATCTCCTACTCAGGTTGGAGATCCTCTCTTAATAATCATTTGACGGTACTTGATGAGTCCTCAATCTAACTCTTTAGATATTCATCCAAGCACCAGCCTCTATGATTCAATAATTGATTCAACAGTTGTATTATCATCACGATGGCCATGGTACATAACCCTAATTGTACTAAGGGACCTATTATGCAAATTTGTTATTCTTCTTTTGAGATCAGGGAATGATATTTGCAATAACATTTATTGCATAATGTCTCGTCGTGTGCTCGCATGTCCAACAATACAAGTCTGGGTGTCGATGGTATAATTAATATTCAAAAGAAATACACCCCGATGCATTCCCAAGAAAACAAGCACATATGGCTCAACCTCAATTGACGAACACATTGATCAACATTAGAAAGAATACATGTGTGTAATAAGGCACTCAAGAGATTCCTTGTTCCTTTTAGAGGAGAAAAGAAATGACACAATCCTATATCCTCCATAATTGACATGTACATATACACTTTTAAATCTAGAAAATAAAGAGATCGTGTATTTAATGCAAGAATAGATTTAATCCCTAGTGTTGAGGATTAGGTCCCGAGGAGAGTCTCGTAGACTGGAACTTTGGGTGACATTTCAACTTGACTCTTGTAAATGCAGTCAACTCTTAACGTCATATCTCTTATATCTTTGTAGAAATAGAGAGTCTGATAATTAGGGATGTTGAGTTCCTTCTGACTAAGACTTGGTTTAGCTTAGAATGTTAGGATCACTAAAATCGAGAGTTCTAAATTAATCAAGCCTTGTTTATTCACATGCACTCTCAGGGCTGTGAGGGAATCAACTAACTTATTCATTCTTTAATTGCTCGATGGGAGGAAAGCTTAACTATAGGTGGTGATAAATCCCAGATTTATCATCATATTATTGATTTATTATCCCTATACTAAAGTGATTCATTAACTATAAATAACAATTAGTCTAATTTAACAATTAACGTCCTGTAAATAATTAACATTAATTATTGTATATAAATAAATATATTATTATGCCTATTATTGTATATGTTTCTTTATTATAAAAAATCGAATAAAAAGTAGTTTAATAATGTATATATCTAGTTTAACATTAAACTTAAATAAAAATACCAAAAAAGTTAAAGAAAAAAATAAGTATTTTAATACATTAATAATACTTACAAAAATATTACCATGTATATAAAATATAATCTCACCTTGAGTTCTACATGAAAGTTGTAACTTAACATTAAACTTAAATAAAAATACCAAAGAATTAAATAAAAATAAGTATTTTAATACATTATTAGTACTTACAAAAACATTACCATGTATATAAATTGTAATCTCACCTTGAGTTCTACATGAAAGTTGTACATTTCATCGAGATCTACAACTTTCATGCTGAACACTTTTTTTACTTTCATTTTATTTACTTTAAATTGTTTTCCTAACTTTAGAATTATTTTATTGGGCCATGTGGCTCACTCTTAGTGAGCCACGTAGTTGTTCTTTTAGTCCAGCTCATGTGCGATCAGGACTGTCTAATCAACTCGATCAAATGGCCAGACCTCAATACTTTGCACTCCATTTCCATCCACTTTATCGCATCGATCAGGTGCATCCTAACAACAGATGTGTGCCCCATTCTTCACCATCTAATCACATCGAATGGTTGGGGAGTCATCCCCAACCTCCATCCCTCATGCTCCAAGCGTTGTGAGCGATGGTAACTACTCGACTTCATCCATTTCTTCTAACCTCCTCGACTAACTTCAACCATCACCATAACCTCCATTATATTGCCTTAACCTCCTTGATTCACGATAATTATGTAATCGACCCTAACCCTAACTCCCTTGGTAACGGGCGATGGTTGAAACCACCGCTTGGGACATAACTCCCACCCAAACTTCACCTTCGAATACCTATCACTGGAGCCATATTTTGTCATCCACCATTACAAGGGAAAAGGCCCAACCCTTTGTCCTACTCTCATGACAGAAGAGAGAGAAATTGAGGTGGCCACGACGACCTCCAACCTAGTGTGACCCATGGTCGGAATGGCCATGCCACGGCATCATACAATGACCATTTGAGGTTCTACTGATGTACTAAGGAGTGAAACGAAGATCTGAGGAACCCATGTCCTCAATCCAAGCCTGACATCCATCGTCAGTATTCTTCTTCAATGTACAGGTTAAGTCAATCAGTTCTTTTGCTTGCTTTCTTTCAATTTTCTTAGCAAGTACAAATCACTTCTTCGACATCTAATTTTTCCCTGACCTTCATCGTGGACCTACCATACATGTGGGAGAACGTATCCATCACTATTCTTGCCCTATCACCCCTACCACCTCGATCCATCTTCTCCTCTAGTAATGGTGGACAACCCACCATGGCCACCAACTTATTCGGCCTCCATCCCACTCACTAACCTCACTCACACACACACACACACACACACTGTTATGCTTTGGGCATTTGTTCCTAACATTTGTAGGAGATGGAGCCCTTCAATGACCGAAAATCGGAGCCATCTCTGATCTGGACTTCGCCTCAAATGAAAAGACAGTGACAACCACCTCCAGTGCTTTCTATGCCTTCTCTGACATAGATCGATCTTCATGAGCATCTCATGCACCTTCCTCGACCTTCAGGTGAAGAGCAACAGCTGGGAGGAGCATCTATTCCATCATTGGAGACCAGTTTATACCACTACGAGCAAGAGGAGGAGGCAGAGAACTAATGAACAAGTGTTGTTTGATTAACCTAATTGGGGATAATACACTGTCCTAATCGAAGCCATGTTAACACCTCCAAACCTATAGCCTCGGAGATCAATGAACCAACATCCGAAGCTCCTATCGCTTCTACGTGACCCAAGCCATGTGCCTCAGACCGAGCCTAGACTAAGTGTGTTTCATAAGCATGCGGTTTAGGTTTTTTCTAGTGTTTCTCCCATAACTTCTCCATAATTTCATATTATCCCTCCCTAGGCACGTGCCTCACGTGCGTGCCTGAGGAGTTTTGCATTGCAACCCCATTGGGTTTTCATTATTACCATTATGCCCCTAACCCTAATATTTGATTACAGATAAGATCATGTGGATAACTATATTTGCATTTAAGTCCTTTCAGAGATTGATTTGCGATGAACAATGTGATTTTATTTCAAGTTTCTTTATTTGTATGCCCTAGAGTAATTGTTGAATAACTTTTGCATATGCAATCAAATTGATGTGATTTCAACTTCATTATGGAGCTAATTGCAATATCATTCATATATATATATATATATATATATATATATATATCTAGTTTTATTTGTAAAACTATATGAATTAATTAGAGAAATATTATGTTTTATTCATATTAATGAAGTGTTAAATTAATTTGTCTACCTTTCAATGCATCACTTGGACTTCATTATTAAATAAATAAGAAAGCTTGAGTTGTGTAATAAATACAGGAGCATAGTTTATGTGTTGCATATGTATGATGAGTTCTTGATTCATTTTGTTCATTTTTTAACCAATGCAACTTGCATAAAATTCAAAATATAAATGCATGCTCATTCATTATATTATGTTATGCATTGTTATGTATTTTTTGGAGCAAGATAATGTATTAATCACTTATAAATACTTAGTAAATGATATTAATAGCTCGTGTCCTTATGTTCAACCCTGGACTTATATAGGATAAATTTTAGCTGAGTTACTCTTCACGGAGATCTTTTGACTTGGTTCTGAATAGTTGTTAGTTAGTTGTATTACAACATATCATTATTAACATAGATAATTAGCGGTTAATCAATCTCTGACTCTAATATAGTTCATGATCGACTCTGATCTTGTAAACTTTCAATCAGTTGGTACCGATTTCTAGCCTTATCAGGGTACATTTCCTCTTGCAACTTAAAGACCCGATCTGGAATTCTTGTCAGATCCAGACACAGTCATGGATCCTCAGAAAGGGAATGCACATCAAGTAGAATAGAATGAGGTCACTGCATAGATACTCTCCTGATACAGATGATTCAGCAGCAACTTACATAGGATGAGGCACAAGCTGCCTTCTAGGTGATGCCGATAGAGATTCGGAGAGATATAGAACAAAGAGGAGGAGGAGGAGAGGAACAACATGCAGATGGATCCCGTGGAGGGGAGGAAGAGACAAGAGAGGTTCCTAAGACTACACTGAAAGAGACATATAGTCCTAGCACTGGCCGGATGACAGAGTGGATCCATATTCCCTCGATCCATAGACACTCGAGCTGAAGCCGCATCTCTTGTCCCTCCTTCCCTCTTTTCATGGGAATATCAATGAGGAACCATATATCCATCTACAACAATTTGGTTGCATCTATGGAACCACACATTACCCCCAACATTCCTTTGGGGGTTGTCAAGATGACAGCTTTCCTATTCAGCCTTCAGGATAAGGTTGGATAAATCATCTAGTAAAAGTGGTAACGACCTGGGAGGAGCTGAAGTCAATTTTTCTTCACAAATTTATCCCCTATGTTGCCTCAACAATATGCGTGCCCTCATTTCAAACTTCTCCCAGTAACCCACGAGGGCATTCATGAAGCCTGTGAGAGATTAAATATTTACAGGAGAAGTGCCCCCATCATGATATTTTGAGGACTGGTCTAGTCCAACATATCTTTGGGGTCTGACTCAAGAGACTCAGAGGTTGATTGATGCTGCTTGTGGAAGATCTCATTTCAATAAGGATGGAGATTTGGTTTAGTAGATATTTGAAGAAATGGTCGAAGGAGAGACCGCATTATCTTCATCGTGTGCATATCAAAAGACACCCCAGATCCACCACAAGGCCGTCAACATGGAGGCATCACATGAAGAGGACAAGAACGAGAGTTCCAACCTGAGTATCACAGGGAACCACCTGTCTAAAGTGTACATAATTGAAAAGCGATCACAAGACCTTGAGAAACTAGTTGTGTTCAAACAACGAATGAAGAGTCTAGACAATCTTGACTATATCACCAAGCAGCTAGAGCTTCTAGTCAGTTCAATCAACTCGTGTCAGTCTACGAGTTCATTAGCGAGACGTCTGTCATAGAACCGCAACAGCCGCAACAACAGAGTCCAGGGCAATCATCGTTAGTCTAGCACATATACTACGTGTAGGCACCCGAGCAGGCACCATCACAATAGCTGCAACAGACACAGATGGTTGTCTACCATTAAGAGCCCCATCCATCATATGTCGAGCCATTTTCCCACCTCCACCACAAATTCAGGAGGTGAACGATGTCTGGAAGAATGAACCTCAACTGACCCATCCTGGTAGACATCAGCAGGGTCAATCATCATCCATTCATCCATACCACCAACACCAAGATGGGAAACCGGTCCAGAATCAGCCTCAGCAACACTAGTCTCCACATAATGCTAACACCTAGAGATAGATCTATTCGCAACTAGAATACCTCTAGCATCAGTACCATCATTATCAACCAGCTACTTCATACCAAAATCGGTATCCCCTCTTACACATTATCATCAGTTGCCTCCTCATTACTATTCTCAAAGCTATCAGTCACAACCGCCACATCACTATTCTCATAATCAATGTACTTAGCACATTGAACAGGCAGAGCTAATGCCCATGAGCCATATACTAGACTGCCTGGACAAGCTGACAAAGAATCTAAATGAGATGAGACAGAAGCTTGATGACCTCACTATCGTAAAGACCATTTCACGTGTAGGTTGAGGCAAATCCGAAAAATTTCCGACGTAAGGAGCATGTAGTTTGTGATGTCTCCTCCATTCCCACAGAGTCAGGTACAAATAATTCATTTATGTTATCTAACACTGCGACTCTCTGGAGCAGTAGGATCGTGCAACCATCTACCTCTCTAAAGGATAAGAACAAAGCTTCAAAGTATAAATCATCATCTTCTACATCAGTCGATCCCACATTAGGTCTTGAAGAAGAAGGAGGAACTACACCAGAGAAAAATCACAAAAATAGAATAACAACCAAGGCTGAGTCATGCAAGCCAAGAAGAAGTGAGCACTAGCCGCCGATCCTGTATAAGTCGACATAGCTGAAATTCTAGTTTCTA
This sequence comes from Ottelia alismoides, assembly GCA_037367405.1. NCBI lineage: Eukaryota > Viridiplantae > Streptophyta > Magnoliopsida > Alismatales > Hydrocharitaceae > Ottelia > Ottelia alismoides. Next base: position 520,221 of record JAZKJV010000825.1, read on the forward strand.
ATTTTCCCATGTTTCGTACGAATGTACCCCTTCTAGTCATCCATTTGTAAAAGATGATTCTCATGTAAATAATAACTTTGGTGGTGTAAATATTCTATTTCCACATGCAATGAAAAATTCCAAAAAATCAAAAAAATTAAAACAACATTGTTGATCCTACCATTGTTGAAATTTTACGCAATATCTTTCTAGAAATGCAAGACCTGAAAGCCATGGAATACATGCCTAAAGTGAAGAAAGGACTGAAAGAGGCATGTACATCAAAGCAATAACCCTACAAAAATAGAAGCAACAGCTCTGAGAAATGTATCTTGATCATGACTACTGTCAATGTGATAAGAAGTCTCCCATCAAAGTATAAGTATTTGGGAGCACCTTTGATCAGTTGCGAAATTTTTACTCAAGAGTTTGATTGTACTCTTCTTGATAGTGGTTCCTCTATCAACCTCATGCCCACATCTCTACTCAAGGAATTTGGGTTGAGTTCGCTCAAACCAACTAGAATGACCCTTTTATGTTGTTGATTGATCTGTTAAGCGACCCGGAGGTGTGTGATGAATCACCAATTCATCATCTTTATCCATCTATTTTGGCTTAAATTCCCTTACAAACAACCTTTAAAATATCAATAATTCTCACTAATTAATAATCCATATTCATCTATAAATAATGTATGCTTATCACTATTTTAACCCAAAATAAATAAATGAATAATTCAAGGAAAAAGTAAGAGAAAGAGGAATGTATATATTAAATAATACATGATGATCCTAACCACGAGAGTAGTTCAATACTTGACCTAATCGACAAGGAATAAAGTAAGGGGAAATAGGGTCTTTAATTGATAAAAAAATCAAAATAATCAAATCTCACTTGTATATATTCATCATTGTTCATATTGTATATATCTTATGCTATTTTATGTATCAATAAAACAAACTCAAAAAAAAATATTTCTTCTTTGAACTTGTACATAAATATAAGTTGTAAATAATAAAAATAATTGCAAAAATAAACCTTGCGCAAAATGAGAGAGATAACACTCTAAAAAAGTCGTAAAGCCAAAATTGAAAGATCAATATCTACTCCATACAGACTGAAAAAAAACAAACTCACTTTCATTGTGTTTAAAATTAAATAAGCTCTAAAATGAAGGTGGCTTCATAAAAATTGGAGTAAAGATGTGAAAATGGGCTTTTTGGAATGCTATTATACATAGTTATCAATGTTATCCTTATGTTTTTATTTATTTATTCTTATTTTTGCATATATTGTATTTTTAATAATTTGTACATATTTTATTTTATTAATATAAAATACAAATAAAAATAACAAAATTAAGAATAAATAAAAATGAAATCATTGTATTTATAATAGGTATAATATACATATATTGTACATAACCTATTTATCGAAATCGTTAAATTAATTCCTTAAAAATAAAAATATGTTTAAATTCCTTTAGTTATTCTGTAAATAAATCAAATATAAAATAATGTATTTATTTATAAAGATTTTTAAGTAAAAATATATGTATTGTATATATAGGTATTTATACCTATATGTAAAGTTTTTTATTTTTTAAACCTAATTAATTATTTAATTTATTAAAAATCATTAAAAACAATTAAATTATTTATTTATAAACATTTTGTATTTTGAAAACTTTTGAAGTTAATTCCTTAAAAATAAAAATATGTTTAAATTACTTTAGTTATTCTGTAAATAAATCAAATATAAAATAATGTATTTATTTGTAAAGATTTTTAAGTAAATATATATATATTGTATATATAGGTATTTATACCTATATATAAAGTTTTTTATTTTTTAACCTAATTAATTACTTAATTTATTAAAAATCATTAAAAACAATTAAGTTATTTATTTATAAACATTTTGTATTTTGAAAACTTTTGAAGTTAAAATCATTTTATATTTTTTATGTATCTTTATTTATAAAATATAGTTTTCTTTTTTAGTTGTTGACTTACTCGGACTATATCCTGATCAGTTGGACCCGGGTCAACTGATACATCTTCTTCTTTTAACCCGAATAAATCCCGATGTCCCTCCTTTCCAGATTTATTCCAATATGATCCTTCCTCCTCCATATTCGATTTTTTTTCCAATCAATCACCTGAATAACATTCACTCACAGCTGATTCACTCATTCCATATTGGTTCGTGTGCCCATTTCATTTTGAATTTTGCCCATTGTCCAGCTCAATAAAGCAGCTACTCCGGCTACCCTCATTTTCTAATCTGTTTTCTCCACCTAATTCAGCCCGAGATCGATTCCTAGAACATGCCTGAAGAGACAGCAAGGGCATCCTGCGATCAAGAGCATGTGGATTTGGTTGAGGAACGTGATCCACTGTACCGTCGGAGCTGCTCCGACGAGCTCAGTTTCTCTAACCTAACGCAACCAGATCAAGGCTATCATTCTACTCCTATCACCGTAGGTAATCGTAGGATAGTGTTTCTTCCAATTCACATTTATTTCAGTCTTGTTTTATTCAAATTCAATATATTATAGTAAGTCTTCGGTCAAACTCCGATCTGCTAGGTTGGAGGTCATATCTGATTGAAAATCCAATCAAATCATTCCATCACCTCACCCAATTCATTCCACCTTCTGCGCACATCCTTATGCAACCTGGTCAACCTCAAATTGTTAGATCTGAGGAAATTAGTTATGTCCTTCATACCCCCCAGAACCAAATTCATTCACCCCCCCTTTTTGCATTGTCCAATAAACCACCACAGAAGCACTGTCTTCGAGCAAGTAATCACTTTTAGGTGGAAGAAACTCTTTCTGGAGCTTGGATAGAGATCTAGAGGTCGAGTTGAAGGCTCATAGGAGCTTAAGCTCCATGTCCCTGATCAGTGGGACCTAGTTTTGTTCTTCACCTCCAAACGGTTTGGGAAGGCCTCAGGGTTCTCCTCGAGCTATTGGAGATCGGATTGGATCCAGATCTGCTGAGATCTGGTCGATCCCAATTCAGTTGCCCTGCCCTTCTTTACAGTTTTTCTAGAATACTTCATAAGCGTTGGATCAAGAATGAGCACCCACAAATTCAGTCCAAACCGCTCAAGCACGCCCAAATTTAGACAGTTGGATCAAAGCATCATCTTTCGATCAGAGCCGCCTAATACGTCACATGCAAGGCACGCTTAAGTGGTGAAATTTCATTCTTCCCGTATAGTTCATTTCAATTGTAATTGAGTACAATTTGAGAATGTGTTATGTTTAGAATGATTGGATAATTGCATATTGCTCCTTATAGTTTTATTATTTTGCATTTTAGTCATTCAGATCTGAACTCATGTGCAAAAGCACATGTATATTGGAAATTTTGTTATAAAATTCCTTGTGTTTTGTAGTTATTATTTGCTCCATTAAGTTTCGGAATTTGCAAATAATTCCCTCAAACCCAGATTTACTGTGCAAACACGTGAATTAGAGGGTATTTTGCACGTTTCTTCTTGAGTTTCTAGTATTTGTTATTAACCAGTCCGTAAACACTAAATAATTGCATTTCAGCCCCATTTCTATAGCACTTTTATTATCTCTTTAATTGCATTTAATAATTAGTTCTTTACCTCTATAAAATCCCTAAAAATAATATAAGTACATGATTGTTTGTTTAAACTCTAATATTTTTTTAAATTTCTTTATTTTGTTATTTAAGAAATTCAAACATCATATATTTTCTTTGTTTGAATTTAAAAATTCATAAAAAATTGAAAAACCTCTGAAAAATTCTAAAAATGTAGCAGATTACTTTTATCATTTTTATCACGTATATAAATTTGGTTTTAAAATTCTATCAGAAAACCTTAAAATTTAAAAATACAAAAAAAACCTTCAAAATTCATATAAATACAGAAAAAATCAGGAAATCTATAAATTAGCTTGTTTTAAAGCTTAAAAAATCTTCTTGTATGATAATTTGATTTCCAGTTTATTTTATTTGATTTTATATTTTAAAAATGTAAAAATAATAGATAAAATTTTCTTTATTCAATATTTGTTTTTTTATTCATAAAATTCCATAAAAATCTAAAAATTGTACAAAAATCACAAAAATAATAGAAATTATAGAAAACACAAAAAGAACCTTATTCTTTTTTTTACTATTTTTGCTATTTTTGAAAAATAAAAAAATGTCCTTTGTTTATTTTGTATATATACATTGATTATTTGTTTTCTTTTAAAAGTAAATATTTAAAATTTTGCAAAATTTAAAATTAATAAAAAATAGAAATCAGAAAATATAAATTATTAAAAATCCATAAAAATACAATGGCATTAAAAAGACATAAAAAAGAAAAGAAAAAGGAATGAAAAATCCTTTTTAATTAGCATTAATTAAATAATCCTCGAATATTGTAGCCTCCATGAGTTCGATCCTGATTAGCTATACATGTTAAATAATAACATTTGTTCTATTTCTTATATAGAATAAATAGTTTTGATTTTGGAAATTGTGGTTTGCAGTGATCCTTCACTTGTTCATATTTTCTTAATCAAATAAAACCTGCATAATTTCTTAGAAAAAACAAATAGTGATGTGCCTCAATCGATAGGATTTATTTTTCTTTTACTTGTCTACTTGTTTGTTTAGTTTTTTTCATTCATTTTTTGTCACTTTATTCATATATATTTTTCATAACTAATATAATGCATCTTTTGTTTCCTCTTTGTTGCGAGGGCCCGACGAGCGAGGACAATGATCTTAGGAGTGTCAACGCACCCGAGCAAGGCGGAGGACAGGAGTTTCTTCATTGACTGATAGGAGAGAGCAACTGAGGAGTAGCAGGAGGAGTAGAAGACCTGTTGCATTTTTATTTCTAATTTTTTATTTCAGATATTTTATTTTAGTCACATTTATTCTTGTAATAATTCCTATATATTTTGTCACTTCTCCCTTTTTTGTTTTCTACAGAGCTATCAGACTCTTTATGTAATTGTTAGGGACCTATTTCACCAGTGTCAGTGCACTTGGGAGATCCCATTGCAATTTTTTTTTTCTCGCATTCTTCTTTTTATTCCTCCCTATTTTTCTTATTTTTTTCTCTTTGTTTCGTGTGATTTGAATTTCTCCGACTTTATTTTTCTTTGTTTTTTCATGCATGAGCCCTTAGTTTGGGTTTCTACTATCTTGGTTGAGCATGTAAATAATAGGTTCATACACTTAATATCTTCTTGTACCTATAGTCATTCGATCTTGGACTTTGACAAATAAATTTGGTTCTTCTTGATAATAGAAATTCTTGCTAGGACGGTTCATGTATTTGCATTTTAAAAGAGGTTAGATTTATTTTTTTACATGCGTAGATCATTTTACATGTATATTCTTGGCGAAAAGTATGCATCTACTCTTACATGCATCGGTGATTTTCACGTGCATCGGCTTCTCCTACTTCCTTCCCTTTTTTCAGATTTAGGATAAAAAGGAATAGGAAACCCGTTAAGCCATTTTATTTGAAAAAAATATTCAGAAAAAGTGATAACCCAATAAAATGTAGGGTTGTTAAATACACTCGACCCTAAATTAAAAGTAACTATCATTTTGTATTAGGGAGAGTAATCCCCTCAAGGTTCACAGGTACTTACCTCCAGACAAAGCAGGTGAGGACGTAACCCTAAGAATAGAGCCAAACATCCCTAGACTTGTGCCCTAAGCAAATGTGTATCACTCTTCGATACACAATTGCAGGTGCAAGCACTTGCCTTCGACCTTAGAAAATCATTTTGGTGTGCTTTGTCTTGCATTTCCCTTTAAGCCTAATATAACTCAATAGCCCAGGTAGATGGTTCCACTATTTGGGGAGGTGTGACAACATACACTGGATGATAGGGCGATTCCATTTGTGTGTTTGTTGTTAAGTAATCATGTGATTCACTAAACTCTAAAATTGAAAATACGATCTCCATTTGTGTTGAGTTGGTGAATTGAGGGTTTTGTTTGAGTTTACTTGTTACAATAAAGATCCTTCTACGCACTCTAGGCCTTTCTTCTCTTTCTTCTTATTGTTATGACCTTTGTGTTCTTGCATCTTTCTCATTGTTTTGAAGATTTTGGATTGGAGCGACTTGTGTTCGGACTTTACGGTCTCATCTCATTCCTCTCCAATTTATTTGTCTTCATCTTTGTTTACTCGGGATGACTCTCTTCCTGAGATTTGTTCTTTTTCTTTTACACCTGATTTGTCACTAATAAATCCATTATTCGAGATTGACTCTCTTCTCAAACTATCTTTTGAGACTCCTTTATTTATACAAACTTATCAAGTTTCATTTACTTTCCAGATACATAACTAATGATAGAGGACTTGATGCCACCAAGGGCAAGGGTTCCATGGCAGATCAAACTGAGATCAACAATACCATGTTGGCTTCCATTCAATCCATTCAAGCCCAGTTGATAGAGCAAGCCAACATATAGGACGGACGTGAGGGATATGATCTTAGAGATGAGTAACAATAGAGAGAGGAGAGAGGAGGATGGGCAGCTGAGGGGAGGTGGGAATGGGGAGAGAATGAGCTGAACAGAGAAGAACCAGTTGTAGAGCAGAACCGAGTTGATGCTAAGCTCACCCTTAGATATTCCTATAATCCATGAGCAGGATAGACAGTGCCTTGAATTCAGATTCCTGCGTTCATGGGCATGTCGAGCTGAAGCCCCAACTACTTCCACTTCTCCCCATAATCCATGGACATATTAATGAGGAACTGTATATACACCTCCAGTAGTTTGACAACATATGTAGTATAATGTATTACCCCAACATACCATTAGAGTTAGTTAATATGACAGCTTTCCCCTTCAACCTTATGGATAAGGTGCTTTACTAGATTAATCATTTAGGAAGGGTGGTCACGTCTTGGGAAGAGCTGAGATAAACTCTCTTGAGCAAATATTATCTCCTAGGACGATTGAATCAAATGCGGTCCTTGATAGTGAACTTCTCCCATATGTCTCATGAGCCTATTGACATGGCATGAGAACGTTTCAAAGATTGATGGAGAAGTGCCCCCATCATGATAAACCAAAGACGAGCCTAGTGCAGAACTATTTTGGGGGTTTGAGCTTGGAGAATCAGAGATTGGTATATGTCGCTTATAGGGGTTCACGCTTCAATAAGAATGAGGTTATCTTATGGCATATATTTGAGGAAATGGTGGAGATCTCTATAGCTCTATCTTCATCCCATGCGTTTCAGAAGCATCCTTTACCTTTTATTCCCCATAAGACCGTCAACATGATGTCATCTCATGATGTGGATAGGGTGGAAAGTTCAGATATGACCATCATTGGAAATCACCTATCCAAAGTCGATATAATTGAAAAGTGATCACAAGAGTTAGATAAATTACATGTGATCGAACAGAGGATGAAATAGTTGAACAAGCAGGATGAGATCACGAAGCATCTCGAGTTACTTGTGAGTACCATGCATTCATGCTAAAGTTCTAGTGCCCCATCCGAGACATATGCACCTGAGTCTACTTCTTCTACTCCTATTGCGCAGACTTTCGGAGCATCGCCTACAGTTAAACATGTGTACTACGTGCAAACTCTAGACCAGGTCCAACAACAGTAGACTCTTGCATATTTGATTCTACATTATTAGACGACCCCTTATTTTTAAGATTCACAGTTACCACCTCCGCCTCAGATACATGAGGTGAATAGTGTTTGGAGTGGTTAGGAGCATAGCTAGACCCGTCTTTCAGGACCGTCACAATTGTGTTCCCAGGCCAACTAGAGGTTGGTTCACCAGTTTCAGGGAGTTAGACAGTACCAACACCATCCTCAGCCTCACTTTCAGTCTCCACCTCACTTCCAGACATGGAGACACATATTTCAGCAGATGCAGCATGCATATTCATATCAGCCTTATCATCAGCATCCTGCATAGTATTCACATCCTCATCCTCCTCAGTATCATTATTCATAGGACTCTTCCTATTCTAGGTGCCAACAACAACCTCCACACTTCTCGTCTCAACGGCCACCAGTTGTTGAGTAGTTAGAGGCATACTCGGTGAACCCTTTACTCGATTATCTCACCTAGTTGATGAAGAATATGAGTGATATCAACGAGAGTCTTGACAACCTGATAGCCACGAAGACTATCATACCCGGGTCGAAGCCAATCCCAACAATTTCTGCCGCAATAAGGAGCAAGTAGCACATCATGATCCAACTACTCTCGAGACATGTATGATTTCTAATTTTTCATGTTTATATGATGTCGCCACTCTTAGGAGCAGTAGGAGATTGTCGTAGCTAGCACTAATGGGATTGGGCAATAAAGTTGTTGATCGAGCTTCATCTTCATCCTCACCTTCTTCATCTAGTGAGCAGAGATTGAGTGCAGTAACAGATGGAGGAGCACCATCATCCACACTAAAATACCAAAAAATGAAGAAAGGCAAAAAGTCTAAAAAGGCAATAATGGGAGATACAGAGTTGAGTCAACCATGGAGGAGAGCACACCCATCATGGATTCTTCTTCTTCAGTAGTAGACAGAGCATCTCGTGATGTTTTTTTATTTTTCTTTACCTATTATGGATGGCATTGTACAATCCGAGTCTGGTTGTCCATATGTACATGATGATTGTGATATGAATAAAAATAAAGTTTATTTTGATTTTATTCCTTTTCTTGATTCCTCGAATAAAAGTAAAATTATTCAAAAATTAAAAATAAACCTTTCTAATCTTGGAATGGTAGAGAGACTTCAGAACATCTTCTTTGAGATGCCACTCTTGAAAGCCATGGAGTACATGCATGTTGTGAAAAGCGGATTAAAAGAAGCATGTGAGCGTCAAACCAAGTAGAATAGGTGCAAAAGGACTGAAAAACACATTCGATCATGGCCACAGTTCATGCCATCAGCAATCTCTTGCCTAAAAAGAAAGACAAGGGAGCACCTCTTATCTGATGTTAGATATTTGATCAAGAGTTTGATCGTACTCTTCTCGTAGCAGATCATCCATCAATCTTATGTCGACGTTGCTACTCAAAGAGTTTGGGCTGGGGACTCTTAGATCAACCATGATGATCCTTCAGTTTACTGATAGATTGATCAAGAGGCCCAGGGGCATTCTAGAGGGTGTTATCGTAACATTCCAAGGAATGCAATTCCTAGTGGACTTATTGTCCCGGACATGGACAAATCTGCACCGTTACTCCCTACCTCAATTATACTTGGCCGATCATTCCTTTGAATAGATGAAATAATAGTATATTATGGTACTGGAGAGATAATTTTCACTCCCACAGTGACAAGGCTAAGATAGATATGATCTCGGATCCGAAGCCGTAGGAGCTAGTATTAGATGAGAGAGAGCATATTACACTTGATATAGAGGACTGCGATTTCTAGTTGATATCAGAGACGTATTTATTTATGGATTACATTGATACCCAGGAATTCCTTTCTCAAAATGAATGCCTTGAAAGCACAATCAACATTTGGTTCATTGTTGACGACATTAAGTCATATGTTGATGAACTTTCTGAGTTGTTTTTTGATGATGTTACTGAGTTGATTGGTGATGATCCATCCCGAGCTCAGCAGAGAGAGTTTAATGCAGATATTTTTTTAGACACTACATTCTGAGCTGATTGTAGCCACAATGGAAAGTTCACAGTTGCCAGATAATTAAACTACCACCGGTGTAGATCCTGAGGTCGCTATAGAGTAGATTCAGACCCCACCTGAGCTTAAAGTTTTACCATCAACACGGAAGTATGCCTTCCTTATGTGTGAGCCCTAAATGTTTACGATCATCATCAGTTCACAGTTGACCGGCAACCAAGAATCATGCTTACTAGTGGTTCTTGAGAGAAACAACAAGGCCATAGGATGGAAGATTTCAGAACTCCGTGGGGTTAATACATCATTGTGCTTGCATCATATCTACTTAGAGGATGACAACAAGCCACCTGTGAGTTTTATCGTCGTATGAATCCTAATCTTCGGGATGTTGGCATGAAAGAGGTCATGAAGTGGTGTGAAGATGGCTTTATTTATTCCATTTCTGATTCCAAATGGGTCAGCCCGTTACATGTGGTTCCAAAGAAATTCTGGATTACAATTGTGACGAATGACCATGGTGAGGAGATTCCAACCCGAGTACCCCATTCATGACGTGTTTCTGTAGATTACGGACGCATGAATTCATTGACCAAGAAAGATCACTTTATGTTGCACTTTATTGAACAGATCATCGAAAGACTGACAAACAAGAAGTTCTTTTGTTTCTTGGATTCAGGGTATAATCAGGTAGCTATCGCTCCTGAGAATCAAGAGAAAACTACTTTTACTTGTCTGTTTGGCACCTATGCCTTTAAATGGATGCCCTTTAGATTGTGTAATGCTCCCACTACAATCCAGATGTGTATGTTAGCTATTTTTACCAACATTGTAGGTAGTTTCCTTGAGGTCTTCATGGACGATTTCTCGTTATACGGGGATAGCTATGACACATGTCTAGCTTATTTAGACTTAGTACTTCAGCGTTGTTGTGAGATGAATTTGGTGCTCTCATGGGAGAAGAGTCACTTTATGGTGACTAATGGGATTTGTATTGGTCACGTCATCTCCAAACATCATATGGAGGTTGACCCAACCAAGGTTGACGTGATTGCAAAAATAGAGCCGCAGACAATATTGAAGCAATTAAGGTCATTTCTGGGGCATGTGGGGTTTTATAGAAAATTTATAAAGGACTTCACCAAGATCGCCCAAACTTTGACTGAGCTTATATGCAAGGAGAGTGAGTTTATTGTTGATGATAACGTTCTCCATGCATTTTATAAGATGAAAAATTTGTTTACGAAGGCACTTGTCCTGCAACCACCTGATTAGTCTCTTCCTTTTAAGATTATGATGGATGCCTCAGATTATGTAGTTAGAGCTGCATTAAAGCAGAGAAGGGATGGAGTATCATTTGCTATACATTATTCTAGCAAGGCTCTTGATAATGCACGAAAGAATTACATAGTTACAGAGAAGAAAATGCTAGCATTTGGGTTTGACTTGGAGAAGTTTAGATCACACCTACTGGGCTCCAAAGTAATTGTATACATAGATCATTCTACCATTCGATATTTAAAAAGTAAGAAGGATGCCAAACCACTTCTATACAAATGGATCCTTCTACTCCAGGAGTTTGATTTGGAGATTTTTGATAAACCTTGCTCAAGAATGTAGTGGCAGACCACCTTTCTTGTATTACATACGCAGAGACTCTTGATCAGTTACTACTTCCTATTATAGAGACTTTCCCAGATGAGGTGATCTAGTTTGTTTCCTCACTCCCATAGTACACTGATATTATGAACTATCTTGTCTCCAAGAAAGTTCCACAAAATTGGCCCAAGATTAAGGTTGATAAGTTCTTGTATGAGATTCATTTTTACCAGTGGGAGGATCTGTACCTATTTTGTGAGGGTGTGGCTTGTATCTAGAGGATGTGCATTCCTCAGGAGGAATACATCAGTGTCCTAGGCTATTATCACATATTAGAAGCAGGTGGACACCATTCGGTGAAGCACACAACAACAAAGGTTCTACAATGTGGCCTCTGTGGCCAACTCTGTTTAAGGATGCTACAACTTATGTTAAGGGTTGTACTGATTGTTAGCGAATGGGGGGAACCATTGGTTCCGAAGATCTTATGCCACACAAGTATATCATATTTCATAAGTCTTTTACGCTTGGGACATTGACTTCATGGGCCCATTCCCTAACAGTCAGTGATTTGAGTACATCTTGCTTGTCGTTGATTATGTTAGTCATTAGGCGGAGTCTATCCCCACCTGAGCCATTGATAGTCATATTGTTTGTCGCTTCCTCAATGACAACATTATCTCGTGGCTCGGGATTTCTAAGATTCTAATTTCAGATGGGGGAAGCCACTTTATTAACAGGGAGGTCATGAAGCTAGGTAAGGAGTACTGCATTGATCATCATGTCACTTCTCCTTATCACCCACAAATGAACGACTTGGCTAAGAATTCAAATATGGAGATAAAGAGTATTCTTTAAAAACTTGTTTGTCCAGATAGGAAGAACTGGTCACAGATGATTGACTTGATTCTATGGGCCCATCATACGGCTTACTAGTCTCCTTTGGTATGTCTCCCTATCGCATAGTTTATGGAAAGCCTTGCCACTTGCCAGTTGAATTAATTCATAAATCTTTATGGGAAATCCGTGTATGCAATTTGGATTACCAAACAGCAAGACAGAATAGGAAAGTGGATCAAAATAGATTGTCAGAATTCAGAGACTTTGCTTATGACAACATCCAAATGTATAAGGAGAAAGTCAAGAGATGGCATGACAAGAACATTCGGAGAAAGACTTTCGAGCCTAATCAAAAGGTGTGGTTGTTTGATGCAAAGTTGAAGTCATTCCCAAGAAAACTCAAGAGAAAATGATTAGGACCATTTATAGTGAGAGTTGTGCATGAGAATGACAGCTTTGTCATTTCTAGGTTGTCATCTAACACACAGACGTTTGTGGTCAACGGACAGTTGCTGAAGTCATATCTTGATCATGATACATTCATGTCCATTTTGTATTCCATTCATGTAATATCAGACGATCATTCTTTTACTTCCTTTGCATTTGATACATGAGTTGATGTGTACCTTGTATATATTCCTTTCGTTTTATTCTTTCTTTCTTCCATTTTTATCATTCACCTCTTTTTTGTTTGTGTGTGTATGTTATACTTAAGATCTACTTTATCTTAAGTATAAGGGATGTGAATGACTTGAGTTTTTCTATTTTAGTTTTGTTTTATCACTCTTGTTGTTGCTTATACTTAGGAATCTTTTACACTAAGTATATAGTGATGCCATTCTTTTAATTCTTCTTTATTTTCATTTTATTTTATTCTTTTCTCTCACTTTTCCCTTAAATTGTTAATATTCTTTTCTATACTTAGGGATATTTTACCCTAATTATTGGGGGGACAGGTCGAGTCGTCTGGCTTGTTCATTCTTTTACTCGATTTTCCCCATTTGTACAGTCTTTTATACTTAGGATTATTTGATCCTAAGTATAGGGGGTCACTTACTTCTATTCATTTTATTCTTTATTCTTTGAGTCACTGTAGCATAGAATTCTTTTCACTTTTCTATACTTTGCATGAGTTATGTCTTCCTTTGTCGCTTCTTGGTCACTATGAGAACATAGTTCCAACTAATTATAGGGAGAGTTATATACAGTTTGTATATACCTTATCCATAACTCATACTTTTCTGTGTTTAATAATATGACTAATAAAATTGGAATAAAAATGTTTTGTAAAAAATTAAAAAATTCTTTGAAAAATTCTTTTGTAAAATTTTTTGTAAAATTTTTGAAAATTCTTTTGTAAAAGTATTTATTAAATTATTTTTATACCAATTTTTGTAAAATGATTGTAAAATAATTTTGTTTGTAAACGTTTATAAAACTATTTGTTGTAAAAAAGTAATAGTGCATAAATTATTTGTAAAATGTTTAAAAATAAAACGGTTGAAAAAATTGGTTTGTAAATTATTTGTAAAGAGTTATAAATTTTTTTTATAAAAGTTTTATAAAATATTTTGTAAAAGTTTTGTAAATTATTTGTAAAAATCTTTTGTAAATTAATTTTGTTAAATTATTTTACAACCTTGTATATAAATAAAGTTGTGTAAATATGTATATAAGCTTGTTGTGAAAGTCTTATAAATAAAACCTATAATTATTTTTAAAATTAGTGAGTAAAAATTTTGTTATAAATAAAATTCTTGTATAAAAGTTGTATTTAAAACGTGTATATAAATATCTTTAATAAAATATGTATATAAAACTCTTTTGTATATAAAATCCTTTTGTAGAATTTGTACTTAAAACTTATTAATAAAATTCTTTTTGTAAATAAAAGTCTTGTATACAATTTGTATAATTCTTGTATATATCTTTTTAAGTCCTTTGTGAAGGTGTGTGAAATTCTTGATAAGTCTTGTGAATATAATTAATTCTTTTAAAGTACATAAAAATTTATAAAGTCTCAAATTCATAAAAAAATTGCAAAAGTTCTCTAAAACCCGCATAAAAAGCTTAAATCAGAAAATCCCTTTTCAGTAAAAAATCTTCCATTTGCATTCGCATTTTGTAGAATTCTTTTGATGCTTAAACATGGTTGGAATAAAGTCTAAAGAATGGAGCTTGGCTAAGACCTTAATCAACTTAATTTTAGAGGAACCTTATAGGAACTGGAGTTGAGACTTTTCAGGTCGAGTGACTTAATTCTTTGGCTCATAAGACTATGTTCATATGTCATCTTAATTAGTTTAAGTAAAATATTTCATACATTTGCATGATTCTTTCAGATGACATAACTTGGACAAGCACCTTACACGTATCTCAACACAAATGAGGTATTGAGGGGTGGAATCCGTTGATGAGAGATGCACGCAAATGGAAACATACACAGTTGCTTCGAGTGGTCAGTGCACCTAAACCTAGTCTAGTGGCATTGGCGTCTAAGACATGATGTTTTGGTTTGAAATAAAGCTTCAGATGAGGGATGCTTTGTTGGCACAATTTTTTCTAAGACCCTAAACCATGAGCATAAAAAATGATTCTATATCTCTCAGAGCACAAAATATCAATGCAACGTAATAATATTTTCTACCAAAAAGAAGCCAACAACAAATATACATACATGATCACAATGGTCCAAGCTTTAGAGAACCTGCATATCTTTGTGGAGACTAGGCTACACTAGCCAGCTTCACAAGGAGATGTGACTACACTGATCACACCCCAATAATTTTTCTATTCTTCTATCTTCTTTCCCCTTTCGATTGTGGACATAGCACATACCAGAACTTAGAAGGAAATAAGAAGGCTATTCTTTGTCATTTTAGATGTGGGGAGCTATATTTCACATTCACAGTATAGGTATAATTCATAGTCAACATAATTTATGTATGAAGACTTGTTCTGACCAGACTGTCGAGGCGAACTGAATAGAGACTTATGTAACTTAAAGCTTGTCGAGTATTAAACCCTATTACCAATAAGGATCCACCAAACTAATAATCTATAGGTCTGTCCAAGCTCCATACTTTGATTATATGAAGATTAGTTTGAAAATCAAAATCGTTCTAAGTTCTTTCTTTTTCCTTTATTATTTTTCTTTTTGATGCTTTATTCTTCTAATAAATGTTTTCTAAGGGACTAGCAAAGGTAAAGTATAGGGTGATGATGAATGACCAATTCATCATCTTTATTCATCTATTTTTGCTTATAATCCCTTAGAAAACACATGTAAATATCATTAATTCTCACTTATTAATAATCCATATTCATCTATAAATAATACATATTTATCATTATTTTAACCTAAAATAAATAAATAAATCAAGGAAAAAAAGAGAAAGAGGGATGTATATATATGAAATAAATACAGGCTGATCCTAACCTCGAGAGTAGGTCAAGATCTGACCTGATTGACAAGGAATAAAGTAGAGTGGAATAGGGTCTTTAATCTATAAAAATCCAAAAAAATAAAATTTCACTTGTATATATTCATTACCGTTCCTATTGTATATATATTCCACTATTTTATTTATCATTAAGACATGGGATAATTACACCCATAAACCTGAGTAATTTTGTTAATTATCCCAAAAATCCTCGATAATCACGAATTATACCTAGAACCCTAAATAAATGCTCTGTTTTACACCCATAACCTTCCATTAGTTTAGTTCATTAACTCAACCATATGTCTGAGTTAATCTAACCAATCCACGATCTAAAAGCTAGGATTAACCCAAAGTAAAAATAAAGAAAAAGAAAAAATATCCCACCCCCATTCTTCCTCCAACCCCAGCCCCCCATCCCATCATGCCAACCACCTCCTCCTCATCCCCTCCCCTGCTGCCAACCACCTTCCAACGTGTCCCACCGCATCCCGATGCCCTTGAGGAATTTACATGCGTGCATGATAGCCATGATGCCCCTGGTGGCGAGGATCACGAGAACCTATAAGGACAATGCAAACTCGAGCCAAAGGAAGGGGACAATGATGGCAGAGAGGCGAGCGAGAGGCATGGTGATCTGGAGGAGGAAGGGGAGGAGGAGGTGGTCGGCTGGGGGGAGGGGAGGAGGAGGTGGTCAGTGGGGGATGAGAGGAGGTGGTGGTCGACGAGGGAAGGAAGGGGAGGTATTGGAGGAGGAAAGGGGACCGAAAGTGGTCAGCGGGAGGAGGAAGGGGAGGAGGAGGTGGGTGTTGGAGGAGGAAGGGAAGCTGGAGGTGGCCGGCAGGGGGAGGAGGAGGTGGGTGTTGGAGGAGGAAGGAGGATTGGAGGTGGTTGGATGGGGGAGGAAGGGGAGGATGAGGTGGGTGCTAGTGGAGGAAGGAGGGTTGGAGGTGGTCAGTCGGGGGAGGAAGGGGAAGAGTAGGTGGGTATTGGAGGAGGAAGAGGGGATGGAGGTGGTTAACGAGCGGGAGAAGTGGGTGCTGGAGGTGGTCGGTGGGGGAGGAAGGGGAGGAGGAGGTGGGTGTTGGAGGAGGATGGGTGGTTGGAGGTGGTCGACGGGGTAGGAAGGGGAGGAGGAGTTGGGTGCTGGAGAAGGAAGGAGGGATGGAGTTGGTCGGTGAGGGGAGGAAGAGGAGGAGGTGGGTGTTGGAGGAGGAAGGGGGGTTGGAGGAGGAAGGGAACTCATTTGTAAAAAAATGAAAATTAAAGGGTAGAAAATGTAAAATATTTGACCAACGCTGTTATAATTAATGGGAAATTGGATAGAAGTTAAGATGAGGGTTATGGGTGTAAGAGTTAAGCAACCTTGAAGGTCATGGGTTTAATTCGTGATTATTGAAGGTTTCTGAAGTAACTATGAAATTACTCAGGGTTATGGGTGTAAATATCCCTTAAAACAAAATCAAATAAAAATATTTTCTTCTTTGAACTTGTACATAAAATAAGTTGTAAATAATAAAAATAATTGCAAAAATAAACTTTGTATGGGATAAGAGAGACATCACTCTAAAAAAGTCATAAAGCCAAAGCTAAAATATCAATATCTACTCCAACAGACTGAAAAAATCAAACTCACTCTCATTGTGTTCAAAATTAAAGAATCTTTAAAATAAAGTGGTTTCGTAAAAATTGGAGCTAAGATGTGAAAGTCAGCTTTTTGGAGTGCTATTGTACATAGTTGTCGATATTGTCCTTATATTTTTATTTATTTCTTTCTTCTTATTTTTGTGCATATTGTATTTTTATTATTTTGTACATAACAAAAGTAAAAAACAAAAATAAAATCATTATATTTATACTATAGGTGTATTATACATGTATTGTACATAATACTATTTATTTAACCTATTAAATTAATTCCTAAAATTAAAATAAAAATATGTTTCAAATCTTGTTGTCCTTCATGCGATCCACGCCAGGGTTTTGATGTTAGGGACACAAAAGCCAGTACACCTCAAGGAAAACACGAAATTATTCTGTAAATAAATCAAATACTAAATAATGTATTTATTTGTAAAGATATTTAAAAAAAATTATATTATATATATAGGTTTTTTATACCTATAAATAAAGGTTTTTATTTATTTTAACCTATTTAATTAATTTATTTAATTTATTAAAAATAACAAAAAATTAAGTTACTTATTTATAAACATTTTGTAATTTTTGAAAACTTTTTACTTTAAAATCGTTTCCTATTTATTTTTATTTATATTAATTTAGTAAACATACTTTTTCTTTTAGTTGTTGGACTTACTTGAACTGCATCCTGATTAGTTAGACCCAGGTCCGTTGACCCGGATCAACTGACTATCTTCTTCTTTTAACCTTGAATAAAGTGTAACGTCTATCCTTCCAAGATTTCTTCCAATCTGATCCTTCCACCTCCATACCCGATTTCTTTTCCAATCGATCACTCGAATAACATTCTCTACCGCTCGATTATGTTTTCACTCGATCCATCTCGGTTCGTGCCCCATTTCATTTTGAATTTCATCCATCGCCCAGCTATATAAATAAGCTGCTCCGGCTACCTTCATTCTATGATATGTTTTCTGAACCTAATTCACCCCAAGATCAATTATTGGAGCATGCTAGATGTGACAGCAAGGGCGTCCCGTAATCAGGAGCATGCCCCACTCTGTCGCTGGAGCTGCTCCGATGAGCTCAGCTTCTCTGACCTGATGCAACTAGATCAGGATATCATCCTCTACTTATCACTGTAGGTAATATAGGATAGTGTTCCTTCCTATTCATATTTATTTCAATCTTGTTTTGTTCGAATAAGATCTAGTTCAATAAGTCTCTGGTAAACCTCTGATCTGCCACATCGAAGGTCATTTGTGATTAAGAATCCAATCAAATCATTCCATCACCTCACCTGACTCATTCACCTTTTACCGCACGTCCTTGTGCAACCTGATCAGCCTCATATCATCGGATCTACGGAAATTTAGGTTCCGTCCTTCATACCCCCCCCCAAACCCGATTCATTCACCCCCTTCTTTGTATTGTTTTGCCTAAAAAACCATTATTAAAGCATCGCCTTTGAAAAAGGAATCACTTGCAGGTGGAAGAAACTCTTTCTGGGGCTTTGGATAAAGATCTAGAGGTCGAGTTACAGATGCATAGGAGCTTGAGCTCTAGGTACCCGATCAGGGGACCTAGTTTTGTTCTTCACCTCCAAATGGTTCGGGAAGTCTCAGGGATCTCCTCGAGCTATTAGAGATCGGATCCGGTCCAGATCGCCTGAGATCTGGTCGATCCTAGTTCAGCTACCCCACCCTTCCTCACAGTCCTTTCAAAGTACTTCATAGGCATCTGATCAAGAACAAGCGCCCCAGATTTGATCCAGATTGCTCAAGTGCGCCCAAATTTAGACTATTACTAGATTGTTTGCTAGTGTGTCGAATCTTTGCCCTCTTGCAACACAAATACTGAATGATTCGATCACATGTTCTTCTACTGTGATAGCACCTGCTCCTTGTGACGGGATTCTGGACTTTCATGGACGATTTCTCATAGCCTTGAGTCATTCTGGGATGTTATAAATTCTATGAAACTTCACCCTCGTGATGTCCTTCTGTGTCCGATTGCTACTATATGGGCCATTTGTTTAGCTATAAATGGTACAATTTTTGGCGGTGACTGATTTTATGCTGAGAATGTATTTTTCCATGCTAAGACTTCTTGCGTTTTGGCTTCTGTAAGCACCCCCTTTTCTTTTAATACTAGGGTGCATACCCGCGCTTCGCGGCAGGAAGTAAAAGAAGCTCAGAAGGTAAGAAGTTATAATAAGTCATTAGCTTATATAACAGAGCAATAGTAGCTAAAGTTTACAAAAAAAACATCTTTAGAAATATATTCAACCACAACAATTCAGAATACACAGGTTTGATATCATTGACTCAATGTGATTGTGAGAAGTTGTTGTGTTTGTAATTCAATTGATTATAAGTAGAATTTTCATTGAATATAAGAATACCATTTTGAGTTTTAAAGACAGAGACATGAGTTTGAGATCATTGTCTGAATTTTAAGACCGGTGAGTTGCTACTTCAATTGACCTGAAAATGAGAACATGATGTTATTACATATTCACTAAACCTAATTAATTTGTATATTATAGCATATTTAAATTTAATCATTTGTATATTTCAAACATTCAATAAAAGCCCTAAAAAAGAACATGCACTGATTTAGAAATTCCACATTCTCTTGCACTCACTAAAATGCTTAAAATGAAAGAATAACATTACCGAAAATCCTTCTTGTCAAACTTAATCATTTCTATATTAGTCACAAAGTTAATTATGGAGGTACTGAATCAATTACGAATACCAGATACTGAACCAATCAGGAATATCGGGTATTGAACTTGTATAGCCATATACCATTAATGATGATTTGTATATATGTTTGCAAGCGCAACAAACATTGCTAAGAAGTTATCGAAGGAAGAAGAATGGAAGACGAAGAGCATAAGTCGATCCGATAAAGCAAATAATACGGAAATTAAATTAGTTTGAAAGAAACATATAAACATTACCATAAAACATATATGATTCACCACGAAATATATAAAAGATAATATTCCCAGGTATTACAACCCAACATCAAAAGTTGTGTGTATTCCATCGGTTTCAATAAACCCTAACCAAAATAGATAACCTCATATCATAAGATTCGATTCAAACCAAGGGGAATAATAGATAGGAAACATGTAAAAAGAAGAAACAAAAGTTTTTTATCCTCAAGAAAAACCAAATAATATGCGCAAATGTAGTTCTTGAAGAAAAACAATACAAAAATTAAGGCTACCTGACTAAAAAAATATAAACATTAACATAAAAAGCACCAGATTCATCACAAAGCTTGTGGACGATACACAAAAAGATAATAAAGTATATATGCAGAGATTGCAGCAAAGAAGAAAGCTGGGAAGTAAAGCAGAGAAGTTATCAAAGCAAGTAGAATGGGAGCCAAAGAGCAGGACATCGAAGCAGAGGGCGGCGGAATCCAGAAAATATATTTGGGATATTACAAAGGATGAAACATAGGAGACACATGGAATACAGCTGGCAAGAGAGAAAGTGAAATGGGATTATGGATTAAAACGGTCGGATACGGATGCGAATATATGTATAATCACATCCTTATCCATTTTAAAATACGAATATGAATGCGGATACGAATATTGACTGGTGTGAAAGATGTGTTACCATATCCTTAAAAAATGAATGCGAATGTAAAACGAATACGAATCGGATACGAATAATAATAAAAATATTTAATAGGTTAACTAAAATATACATGTTTAGGATGATTATAGATAAAATAAATATAGCATATGTAGTAGTTTCATAGCACTTATATCAACAATGGTGAATACAATCATAAAATATTGTTACACATAGCTATATATAAATTTATCACTATACTTATGTACAAAAACGAATGTTCGAATACGAATGTGAATGTTAGCGAATGTCAAGGTGATACTCATATCCACATCCACTTTAAAACGAATACGAATACGAATGTCAAAATATGTATAAAATAAATACGATAGCAGATCGGATACGAATATATTCACATCTGTTTTCATCCCTAAATGGGATACACCTGTTCAATCGCAGAAGAGGCGGCCTCTCTAAGGAGACAACCCGGGCTTCTTCCTTGAGGTATTGTTTCCAAGGGTGATTTAGCCGGAAGCATCCGTGTCCAGGCTCCCATCTTGCTAGATTTGCCTGCAAACGAAGAAACTTCGGAGTTAGAATTACCTAACTCGGAGTTTGCTTTTATGGCGCATCAGCCGATTTGCATGTAAGATGCATTTTCATTGTTTGGATCTTAGCGAGAGGATCGTCTCTTGTAATGGATCGTTCAGGATTGGATGGTCCACTGTAATATAACACCAGCAGAAAATCCCTGTACTGGGTCTTACTGGCATGTTCTCTCTCTCATTTTATCTCCTCTCTTTCTCTCTCATATTATTTTTTGACGCAACTATGCGAGCAATGGGTTTGGGTAATTGGTTACTAATAAATAAAGTAAATTAACCGGTTAAAAAAATTTAATTAATGAAAAAAGGGTGTCGTGGAGAGAAGCATCTTGTGTCTATCATCTTCCGGCAGGGGTTCAGCAAATCAAAAATGCCAACACGTACAGCCGTCACAATCCTTCTTCGTACATGCGCCTCTTCTGAGAAAAACCCATTTAAAAGCCATGTGTATTAATTTATTACCTATCAATACCATCTACGTGTCTGCACCAAGGAGACAACCTGGACTTTTAAATGGGCTTTTCTCAGAAGAGGCGCATGTACGAAGAGAAGAGAAGGCCTCTCGAAGTTCCATGCATCCACGTGTCATGGTCCGGGGAAGAAACCCGGCTTTAGTTAGGTTATAGATATCACATCATCATCTTTTTATCAGAGTTGCCCAATACGTCACGTGGAAGGCACACTTAAGTGGTGAAATTTCATTCTTCCTGTGTAGTTCATTTCAATTGTAAATAAGTACATGAGTACGTGTCATGTTTATAGTTATTGAATAATAACATATCATGCCTTTTAGTTTTATTATTTTGCATTTCAATCCTTCATATCTGAACTCACATGCGTAAGCACACATATATTGAAATTTTGCAATAAAATTATGTGTGCTCTATTATTATTATTATTCGCTCCATTAAGTTTCTGAATTTGCAAATATGTCCCTCAAACCCAGATTCACGTCCCCAAACACGTGAATTAGTTGGTATTCTGCGCGTTTTATCTTGACTTTCCCGTATTTGATTTTAGTTAGTCTATAAACATTAAATAAATGTATTTCAGTCCTATTTTTGTAGCCTTTTTATTATCTCTTTAATTTTTTTAATAATTATCTCTTTAACTCTACAAAATCCTATAAATTAGTATAAGTACCTGACTGTTTTCAATATTTATTTATTTTATTATTTTTAAAAATTCAAAAGCATCATATATTATCTCTATTTGACTTTAAATATTCATAAAAAATTGAAAAACCTTTGTATAATTATAAAAAATTTAAGTTGATTACTTTTATCTTGTTTTATCACCTGTATAAATTTAGTTTTAAAATTCTTTTAGAAAACCTTAAAAGTTGAAAATACAAAAAATCTTAAAAATTCATATAAATTAAAAAAATCAGGAAATTCATAAATTGGCTTGTTTTGAAGCTTGAAGTACTCTCTTCTGTGCTGATTTGATTTCCAATTTATTTGATTTGATTTTATATTTTAAAAATACAAAAAAAAGCAGTAGCTAATTTTTTCTTTATTCACTGTTGTTTTTATTCATTAGAAAATCCTTAAAAAATTTTTATTATTACAAAAATATCACAAAAATAGTAGAAATATATAGAAAACACAAAAAGAATTATATTTATAATTTTTACTTATTTTGTTGTTTTTGAAAAATACAAAAAAATCTCTTTATTTCTTTTGTATATATACATTCATTATTTGTTTTATTTTAAAATAAAATTTTTAAAATTTAACAAATTTAAAATTAATAAAAAAAATCAGAAATCATAAAATATAAAAATATTAATAATGTTAAATATCCATAAAAATAAAAAAACATTAAAAACATAAAAACATTAATAGAAAAAGAAAAGAAAATCTTTTTTAATTAGCATTAATTAAATAACCCTTGGATATTGTAACCTTTCTGAGTTCAATATTGATTATCTATACATGTTAAATAATAGCATTTCTTCTGTTTCTTCTTAGAATAAATATTTTTTATTTAAGAATTTGTGGGTTGCAGCAGCATTTCACATGTTCATGTTTTTCTCAAAATAAATTAAAGCCTGAATTTTCCTCAATAATAGGTATATTAGATGACATTATCTTAAAAGAGCATGGCATGCAATTCAAGTGGAATAATTTTCCAAGACATGGAATCCGCCACACAGTTACTCCAGACGCCTATCATACTTGGTCGGTCGTTCCTTTGAACAGCCAAGGTGATAGTTTACTATGCGACTGGAAAGATTACCTTTTGCTCACACAATAACAAGGTTACCCTAGAATGTGATCGTTGAGTTGAAAGACGTAGAGATCACTACTGAGAAAAGAGAACTAGAATCGAATGCAGAAGACTATGACATAGTTGAGAACATCAAAGATCCATATTTATCACTGATGATATTTTGACACAAGAATTCCTCTCCCTCGAGGAAGACTTGGAGAGCACAATCAACTTTTGTTCATATGCCATGAGCTCGACAATTTATTTCAAGAAAATTCATACCGAAGCGAACAAGAGGAAACCGTTGCAGATATGTCCAGTATCTTTCTGTCCGAGCAAAGAGTGATAAAAGTATTTATCACTTTATTATTGGCAGATCATTCACCAGCAACTAGTACAGTTTCAAAAATCATTAACAAGCCAACTCATACTCCACCAAAGTTGAAGCCTCTTCCAACAAATCTAAAGTTTGCCTTTCTTGTGGGTGAGATCGAAATGTATCCGATCACTATCTGCTCGTGATTGACCATGGATCAAGAATCTCGCTTGCTAGAGAAGCTAGAGAAAAATCGTAAGGTTCTTGGTTGGAATGTTCCAGATCTTCGAGGGATAAATCTAGCCTTGTGTTCACATCACATCTACTTAGGGGATGACAACAAGACATCCCACAATTTTCTGTGTAGGCTGAATCCTAATCTCTAGGATGTAGTTATGAAAGAGATAATAAAGTGGTGTGAGGCTGGCTTTATTTATTCCATCTCTGACTCAAAATGGGTTAGCCTGTTGCATGTAGTTTCGAAGAAATATGGAATTATAGTAGTACTAGTGACCAAGGAGAGGAGATCTCGATCTAAGAGCCTACATCATGGCGCATCTATATAGATTACCAGCGCCTAAATTTAGCTACCAAGAAGGACCACTTTCCTCTGCCTTTTATTGATCAAATGCATGAAAGGTTGGCATGAACAGAGTTATTTTGCTTCTTGGATGGGTACTATGGGTACATCCAAGTGGCGATCACCCCATAAGATCAAGAAAGGGTGACTTTCACTTGTTCTTTTGGCTCCTGCACCTTCAAACAAATGCCCTTGGATTGTGTAACACACCCGCTACATTCCAAAAGGTGTATGTTGGTTGTTTTAGCTGACATGGAGGGTGGTTTTCTTGAGGCTTTTATAGATGATTTCTTGGTACGTGGTGATATTTTTATTCATGTCTTGCTCATCTAGACCGAGTACTGCAGAGATACAACGAAATCAACCATGTACTTTCATGTGAGAAGAGTCACTTCATAGTGACAGAAGGGATTGTCTTGGGCCATGTCATCTATAAATGAGGTATGGAGGTTGATCCGACAAAGGTGGTTGTTATTACTAAACTCGAGCCACCTAAATCATTGAAATAAGTGAGGTTTTTTATGGGGCATGTTGGATTCTATCGCAGATTCATTCAGGTCTTCGGCAGAATTGCTCACCTCTCATAGAGCTATTAGGCAAGGAGATTGTTTTCATTGTTGATGACAAAGTCCTCCATGCCTTCAATTAGTTGAAGATTTAGTCACTTAGGCGCCTATCCTACAACCACCTGATTGGTCTCTCCCATTCAAGATCATGACAGGCATATCAAATTTTCCCATTACGATTGTGTTGGGATAGCGAAGGGATGGATTGCCTTATGTCATTTACTATGCCAGCAGAACATTAGATGAAGCCTAAAAAAGTTACATCGTAATAAAGAAAGAGTTGATGGATGTGGTTTTCATCCTCGAGAATTTTAGTTTACATCTTCTTAGTTCAAAAGTTATCATTTTTACTGACCACTTTACTATCATGTACCTATGGCTAAAGAAGGATGCCAAGTCACGTCTGCTCCATTGGATCCTTCTACTACAGGATTTTGATTTGGAAGTAAGAGATAAACCTGGTGTCAAGAATGTGGTAGCAGATCATCTATCCAGAATCGAATGTATAGAGATTTCGCTAAGCAGTGTATCGATAACATAAACCTTTCCCAATGAATCTATTCTCATTGTTACACCGCTCTCCTAATATAGTAATATTGTGAACTATCTCATCTATGAGAAAGTTCCACAAGATTTGACACGAATAAAGAAAGATAAGTTTTTGTCTGATATTTATTTTTACCAGTGGGAAGATCCATACCTTTTTAAGGAAGGTGCAGATTGCATTTGATGTCGGTGCATTCCTCAAGAGGAGTACACCAATGTCATCATGCATTGTCATAAGCTTGAAGAAGGAAGACATCATTCTGGTAGCCAAACGACAATGAAAGTATTGCAGTGTGGCCTTCGGTGGACTACACTATTTAAGGATGCCACTCAAGTTCATCCAAATCTCAAATGTATTTAATTCTTGGGGTATTGACTTTGTGGGCCCTTTTACTAATATTCAAGGATATGAATACATCCTGCTTGTCGTTGATTATGTGAGTTGTTGGGTGGAGGGTATTCTTGCATGATTTACTGATAGCAGTATTGTTTGTCGCTTTTCAAGGATAACATTATCTCACGGTTTGGAAATCCTAAGATTCTCATTCCATATAGGGTAGCCATTTCATAAATATAGAAGTCAAAAAGATTATGAAGGAGTACGTCATTGATCATCGTGTCGCATCTCCTCACCACCCACAATCAAATGGCTTGGCTGAGTTATCTAAAAGGGAGATCAAGACAATTCTATAAAAACTTGTACGGTCGGATAGGAAGAACTAGTCTCAACTTCTTGTTTTCGTTATACGGGCCTATCGTGCCGCCTACAAGACTCCTTTGGATATGTTTCCCTATCGCCTTATATATGGAAAGCCTTGTCATATGCCAGTTGAACTACTTCACAAATCTCGTTGGGCAATGAACATTTACAACTTGACTCACAGGAAATTGGTCAGAATCGGATGATCAATATGAATAGACTTCTAGACTTCAGAGACTATGCATACGATATTAACCTAATGTACAAGGAGAAAGTCAAACGCTAGGACAACAAGCATATCAGAAGAAAGACTTTCGAGCCTTGTTAGAAGCTTTGATTATTTGATGTAAAGTTGAAGATATTCTCGGATATATTAAAAAGTAAATGGATTAGGTCGTTTATAGTGAAGATTTTGTGTGACGATGGTAGCATTCTGCTATCTGAGTTATCATCCGAGGTAGAACCATTCGTAGTCAATGGGCAGTTGTCAAAGATGTATTTAGAGCATGATACATTCATGTCTGTTGTCGATTTGATCAGTGTGGTATTTAAAGATGAACTCCCTACATCAACAGAAGATTCTGACAATGCTCTAACCAAAAATAATTTTCTTGATTGATTCTTTTTCATTCTTTTCAATTCTTTTATTCTTCCATATTATTTATTCATCTATTTCATCAGTGTTATACTTAGGATGACTAGATCCTAAGTATATGGGGGATGAGTACTTTGATTTTTCCTTTATTGTTCTCTCATTTTTCTTTTAACTTATTGATAATCTATTCGATACTTAGAGATATTTTACCCTAAGTATAGGCAGAGATAAGCTGAGTCATTAATTTTATGAATTCTAATCCTTGATCATCTTCTCTTTATATATAGACTTCTATACTCAAGATTAGTTGATCCTCGGTATAGGGGATAATCGACTTCTTATTCTTCTATTGAGACATTGTAGTATAGATATTTTCTATACTTATCACGAGTTATGTCTTCCTTTGTTGCTCTTTGGTCACTATGAGGACATAGTTCGAGCTAAGTATAGAGGGGTCCTATATGTGATATTTATACGTTAGCCATTACTCATACTTTTTGTATTTTTAATAATATGGCTAATATATTATACTAAGGGTATATGAATGAAAATATTAAAAACTCATGTAAATATGTGTTAAAAATGATTGTAAAAATTGGTTTGTAACTATTTTACAAATAATTTTGAAAAATGGTTATAAAATGTTTCCAAAAGTCTTTTGAAAATCTTTGAAAAAACTTTTCTAAAATGTTTTCAAATCATTTGAAAATAATTCATTTGTAAATGTTTGTAAAAATATTGTAAAATTGTTCCAAAAATGTTTGAAAAAATTGATTGTAAAATTGTTTGCAAAATAATTTTTTCAAGATGTGTAACATGTTCGCAAAAATGTTTTCAAATGTTTTGAACATTCTATACATAATCATGTTGCAATAATTTTCCAAACAAAACCATGTGTAAAACCCATATGCTTGTATAAAATCCTTTGTTAATATGTACATAACACTTAATACATTCAATTCAGTAACCCCTTCAAAAACACCTTAAAATTAAAAAAATAAAACCTCATAAAATTTTGCAAAACTCTTTAAACAATCACATCAAAAGTTCAAAACCAGAATATGTTCTTCACAAAAATATTTTTACCATTGCATGAGCATTGGTCGGAATAACTTTGACAATTGAACTAGTCTATAATAAAATCTTAGGATTGGAGCTTGACTTAGATCTTAATCAACTTAGTTTCACAGGAACCTTATAGGAAATGGAATTAAGACTTTTCAGGTTTATGAGACCTAATTCCTTGAGTCCACAAGACTATATTCACATGTCATCTTGATTATCCTAAGTAGAATGTTTTGAAGCACACACATGACTCTTGTTGATATGGCCTAACTTGGACAAGCACTCTGCACTTAGATCAACTCAGATGAGGTGGTCACGTCAGAATTCTTTAGCTTGGGAAGCAAGCGTGTGGAAACATATGTTGCCCCGATAAGAAGCCGGTAAGCCCCAACTCGATCTAGTGGTTGAAGTAAGTACATAAAATTTTATTCACTACGCATCACAGAAATGCGGTAATTAGCAAGCTTTTTGCTAAATCAATGTTAGTTCATCGTATGAACTGGAAAATGTAGCACAACAATTTGTTCATTCAAAAATCATAAATTCTAAGGAAACACTTTCCAAAATAATCTTTGATATTCATAAAGAATATAAAAAGAGTCGATCATGGTTTGCCCTCGAATCATGAGTTTCTAATATAAGAAACCTCCTGAATCAAGTCTGATCTGTAATGTCTTCCTCATGGTCGCAGAGATGAATCATGTTGCTTCCCACAAACCCGAACGTCAAATAGGGCAACAAGAAGAGGTGTGTATGTGTTGTATATACCCAAGACTCTTCTATATTTCACGGGACGTGAAATTCTAAGGGACCATTGCTCTAAAAAAAGTTGATAAAAAGAGAGTCTTACCCTCCTTCTATACACTTGATACACGTATATTAAGGAGTCTTCTCTTCAAGTAGGCATGTGTAATGATAGCCCTTGGATTGTTGATCAAGAGCTTAAGACTAAGTCCTTGTTCAACAAAACAATTATCTAATTTTTATCTCCAAAAAATTTAATTAATAAATCAAGCAACATATCAACAAACACTACAAGAAAGAGTAGAACAGGCGACAGTCAACATCCGTCGCGAATGATAACATGACCGTCCCCTCTGATCAATGGGGACGGTCATCAGACCGTCTCCAAAGGTGGAGTCCCATTTGGTATAAGCGACGGTAGTCTGGACCGTCCCCTATACTCATACATAGGGGACGGTCGTGACCGTCCCTAAAAGTCTGGTATAGGGGACGGGCATGACCGTCCCTTAAAGGATCTTATTGGGGACGGTCACAACCGTCCCTTAAAGTCATTCAGGGGGGACGGTCACGACCGTCCCAAATGTGAGAAAGTGGAGATGGTCATAACCGTCTCTAAGAACGAAGGGGACGGTCGCAATGACCGTCCCCTTTGTTCATCTGCTAACAAAAAAAATTTCCATTGCCCCCTATTTGATCCTCATTTTTCCCTGTATGTCAATATAATGTAGTACCTGTTACAAAAAATCTGTCTTCATAATAAATATTACGATCACCACACAAAAAAATGCAATACACATTCATAAAGTCGTCGTCCAACAACATATGCATTCAAAATACTACAGTATCCTACAGTAATTATCCAAAATAGTTATACAATATACTAAAGTATCCTACAAAGTAATTAAGCTATCCTAGTCGTCGTCCTCATCCTCGTCGTCATCCTCGTCGTCATCAGCATCATCATCTTCTTCTTCTCCGTCGTCGTCGTCGCCTAGCCTCGCAGCGGTATTATCATCATCTGTTGGGTGGCTAGTCGACGCTGCACCTTGATGTGCCTGCATGAATGCATTGAAAATCGCCATTTGTTGGCGCAAATCCTGAATCTTCATATTCATGCTAGACACTTGACTCTCTAATTCCCTCTCCCTTTGTGTCTTCTGAGAGGTCGAGCATTCCGTACTCCATACCAATTCCGTATGGTGGTACCACGACCACCACAACGGACGCGTCCCTGATGCTCTGGACCGGTCGCCTGGAGGAAGGCCGCATCAGGAGTAAGAGGTGGATGACTCGTTCCGGTGTGGTCTACAGAGCCAGTGGTTGTGAGCCTGACCATCTCCTCCTACAAATTTATTTAAGTAAGTTCAAATTCATTTAATTTGTAAAAAAGATGCAAATATGTTATGAATAACTTACATGAATTGGACCATAGGCAGGATCCACCCAATGAACTTCCCCGCCCACATCGCAGCTCTTAGACCTCTCGAAGACTTCCATTCGGCTGGGCACTCGCTCGTTCTCCACTTCCTAATGTGAAAAGATTAGTAAACTTACGATACCATTTTAATACATATATAATGGTTACAATTTTAATACTAATCTTAAAGTAGATTACTTACGAAGTCATCCTTCAGTTGATTTGTGTTTCTTCTCCCCATTCTATGGGTAGACTTGAAACCTTTCCTCCGGTTTTCAGCATTTCTCCTTGAGATGCCCTATACGAAGATAGTAATTTTAATAAAAGAATTCCAAATGATATATGTATAAAACACACATATATAGGTCACATACCGTATGTTCTTCTCCCATCCAAATATAAACCATCGCCCTCCATTGTTCAGTGGGTACATTCGGAGGACAATTTGCCAAATTGGCTTCCAATGGAAGCTCCGGGTCGAAGTACTTTAAAATATAAAGAAAATTAATTATATACTTAAATGATGAAAAACAAATTTATACTTAATTGGATAAAGTATATATTGCTGTAGGTACAGTAATCCGTCCATTGTCTAATTCAATTGGATGTAGTTCTTCCCGTATACCAAGTTGAACTGAATCTCGTCTCGTCCTTAAATTATCTTTTGATTGACCCGAAAGATCTAACATTCCCAAAATATTTTCCAAAACATTCTTCTCAATATGCATGACATCCAAATTATGACGAAGCTGTAAGTGTTTCCAGTATGCTAACTCTCTGAAAAAAATACTTTGTTTCTTCCAACCACCGGCTGTACTTTTCTTGGTTGTCCATCCTAAGCAACTGCTTCGTACAAGTAATTGATGTTCCCAAATAATGTTGCCATTTACACGAGCTAAGTCAAGTCGTTGCCCATAAGGTGAGCCGTCAAATTTCTTATTACTATCTGCCCTTTGCCATCTATGCTTCGGTGGAAGGAATCGACGATGACCCAAATAGCAATGATTCATACTTCCAGATAGCCATGTCGAATGTGTTTTTTCAAGACAGACAGGACATGCGAGTTTACCCTTCGTACTCCAACCAGACAAATTTGCGTACGCGGGAAAGTCATTTATAGTCCACAACAATGCAGCTTGTAATGTCAATATCTCTTTCCTACATGCATCATATGTAGGTATTCCAGTAGTCCATAAGACTTTTAGTTCATCCATAAATGATTGTAGGTACACATCAATTGCATTGCCAGGACCTTTAGGACCAGGAATTAGTAGTGTCATCATCATAAATGATGAACTCATTGACATCCACGGTGGTAGATTGTAAACAATAAAAATCACGGGCCAAATGCTGTAACTCAGACTCATCGGATTGAAACCATCTAAAGTTAATCCCAAGCGAACATTTCTCTCATCACTAGAGAAATGCGGATATCTTTGATAAAATTTCATCCATTCTTCTGTATCAGAAGGATGTCTCATAACTCCTTTAGCATCTCGTTTATTTGAACGAGAATGCCACGTCATCCACTTTGCAGTTTTTTCTGACATGAAGAAACGTTTCAGCCTTGGAATTAATGGTATCGTATTGTATTATTTTTACCGACTTCTTCTTTCTCTTTAAATCATTTTTTTCTTCTTTATACCTGGCAGCCTTACAATATGGACAACAAACTAAATCAGAATTCTCTCCTCGAAAAAGCATACAGTCATTAACACAAGCATCGATCTTCTCGTATTTCAGATCGAGCGATCGGAATCGTTGCTTCGCCTCTTTCCAATCCTTTGGATAATTCTGAGGATTATTCAATAACTTCCGTATTAAAGCCAGCACATCTGTCATCATTGCAGCAGTTGATCCGTTCCTTACTTTCATCTTAAACAACTCTAATAAAAACTGCAAACGCGTCATTTCCACCCCAGGAGCCAATATATCTTCTGCATATGGCAAACTGCTCGAAAACCTATCGTCTACACCAATGTCTTGTGCCTCAGGTCTTCTTAAGTCGTCCATTAGTTCAAATAACTCGTGATCAACATTATTCAAGGTTTGTGTAGTGACTCCTGCATCTACACCCATATCCTCATCCATTCGCAAATCTATAACCTCTCCATGTTCAGTCCAAATGGAGTAATGTAACCAAAATCTGTTGAGTATAAGATGGTTATAGACTTCCTCTCTAACATCCCATTTAATATTCTTACATCTCACACATGGACAATAAATCTTAAGACCACCAAATTTCTTATTAACTCTTTCTATTTCAAATGCCCAATTTAAGAACGCGATCACTCCTCTCTTATATTGTTGAAAATCATCGTATCTCTTATCCATCCATGATTTATCCATTTTACTACACAATCAGAATAAAATCCACCACCACTATGTTATTATAGACAACATGTTTTTCCACCCTAAACCCTAATCAAGTGTTTCTCTTATACACAATAAGAATTTCTAGATCTAATATACACAAGAACATTATATTTAATACAAACAAGTAATGTTTTATAACATGTTTCATCCTATAACATGTTAATCCTATAACATGTTATCCTCTATCCTACAACATGTTGTTTAACATGTTTCATCCTATAACATGTTATCCTCTATCCTCTATCCTATAACATGTTGTTTAATCTAAATCATGTTTCATCCTATAACATGTTTCTCTATACAATGTTTTTCTCTATCCTATAATAAGAGATTTCATCCTATTATACAACACGCAATGTTTTCCTCTATCCTACAACAACATATTTCATCCTATTATACAACAAGCAATGTTTTCTTCTATCCTACAACAAGATATTTCATCATAACATGGGGAAAAACCTATTATATTAAACAAATCAAGCAACCCTAACATAACACAAAAAAACTCATTCACATGGGGAATAACATCTCTAACAAGAATATCAAGCAAAATAAACAAGAATAAACACAAAGGAGTATTGCTAGATACCAGAAAATAAGATTGAGGAGGATGGCAACCACGGAGAGGTCGGAGGGGCGACGTTGGCCGGGAGGGGCGACGTTGGGCGGCTGCTTGAGGGAGGGCAAAGTGAGAATGAACGCAGGTCGAAGGGGTTTTTTTCGATCTCACCAATGGGGACGGTCGTTAAAACCGTCCCCATTGGAGACGATCGGCGACGGTTCACTTAAGATCGTCCCCTTTGGTGGGCATAGGAGACGGTCTTCGGTGACTGTCCCCTTTGGTCAGGCCACTGGCCTGATGTGACGCCAACAGAAGCGTAATGGGGACGGTCAGAACCGTCCCCAACGGACCTCTCAGGGCAGAGGAGACGGTCCTTGGTGACCGTCCCCTCTGTTCAGCCACTTAAGTATGAACGGCCGGAGGCGACGCCAACAGAAGCGTATTGGGGACGGTCAGAACCGTCCCCAAAGGACCTGCTAGAGCAGAGGGGACGGTCCATGGTGACCGTCCCCTCTGCTCTCTCTTTTAGGAAAAAACCGGAGGCGACGCCAATAGAAGCGTATTGGGGACGGTCAGAACCATCCCCAAAGGACCTGCCAGGGCAGAGGGGACGGTCACTATGGACCGTCCCCTCTGGTCGCTCACTTAGGATAAAAGACTGGAGGCGACGCCAACAGAAGCGTATAGGAGACGGTCATAACCGTCCCCAAAGTCCATCGCAAGGCAGATGGGACGGTCGTTGCTGACCGTCCCCTCTGGCCGTCCACTTAGATCCATTACCGGAGGCGACGCCAACAGAAGCGTATTAGGGATGGTCAAGACCGTCCCCAATGGGTCCCCTAGGCAGAGGGGACGGTCTTACTGACCGTCCCTATTAAGCTATTACAAAAGGGGACGCCAGCTCGCATAGCATCTCCTGATATGAAGTATTGGGGACGGTTATGGCATGACCGTCCCTAAAAGCTTTCATTAGGGACGGTCATTTTATGACCGTCGCCAGTTGTCGTCTCCAAAGCTGGAACTTCCTGTAGTAAAAGAGTTCTTCTTAAGGACTATTTGTAGTGGTGCCACACAAGGCCAAACAATGCCATATATAAAATGTATTTTTGTTGTTGATTTATCAATTGATAATGCAACAAATTAGAGAGTCTTATTCTCAATAGGACTCTTGCATATGGCGCCATGTGTACTTAGAATACACATCCACATTGACTAAAAATTGTCAATGTTGTTGTAGTTTATTTATCAATTAATCAACTTGAAAATCATATTATCAATATTGTAGAAATTATGGAAATAATCCTTGTAGCATATGAATCACATTTATGAGCATAAAATTAAATGTAAAACCAATTTACATCTAAAAATGTGAATCAAATTCCCACAATCCGATGCCTTGGAAATATTATGTAAATCATATTTACATTAATATTTATACGAATCATATCCATATAAATGTTAATTATTGGGAATCACTATTCACACTGATTAATGAAATATACTTGTGAATCTTATTCACAAAATTTCCCTTATAAATAAAATCTAATAATTATTATTACAATATTGACATTAACAAGTATGAATCTCAATCCAATTAGGACTTATGAGATACAAATGTAGATACTTGGAGATAATGTCAGGAAGATCATACTATCCATGTATAATGGCTTGAAAACTATATATGAGTCTAATTTCAGGGTTCATGCCATTTCGTATGAGTTATAGTTTAATCCAATTAAATCACAAATTACATAGCTAAAATGGTGCCACTAAAATCATGTTTCATCACTCCCTAGGAATGTAAGTGTCATGGTAGATTTAACATTGAGCATTCCTAATGCTCATTCATCCTTTACACTGGAAGACCTTGACAAATTCGAAGTTCAAACCCTAGTTTGATAGTCTTCTTCAGAATATATCAATTAGATTTCTCATTCGATAATTGGTGATAATATCAATCATATACTTTCCAAATGAATATATTAATATCTTGAATTCGTGTCTCATTTCATAAATAAGATAGCTGTGCATGGAATTCATTTTGACCCCAAAATATCTCATGAGTGATCTTTGACTCTCGGTTCATCAACTATGAACCGGTATGTTCTGTTGAGAGATCATATATCTCATACGAATTCATATGCACATCAACGCACCGGTATATGGACCTTGGCGAGATCATCAACCTATTGGTTTGTCAAATGTGCATAGTCAGGCATATAGATGCAAACCTGTCTCAAGTCAAAGTATGTTTGCCTAGTCATGATAATTACGATTCAAGTCTTAGTTTATCTCGATCTCATCAAGTCAACTCTTTGACTTGACTATTCCAACACTTCCAAATCTCCATTCCCATGCAGAGGACATGCATCAAGAAGTAGGTTGGAAATCAATCTTTAGAGAAATATTTCCATCTCTTTCACATACTGGAGATCTTGTATTGAATATCTCATGTTTGAAGTCATATCATCATCCCAGATACATGGTATTCAATATGGCCATGGTACATAACTCTAATTGTACAAATGGACCTTAATATTAAGTGTGTTCACAATATTTCAGATGGACATGATAAAATAATAACTTTTATTGCATTTATGTGTCGTCAAGGGTTTACAAGTCCAACAGTCTCCCACTAGCCCTCAGAGTCATTCATGTACAACTCTCAACCCCATATTCATTACATGTTGGTCGAAGACCTCTTGGGTCAACAGCTTGATTAGCGGATCAACAATGTTGTCAACAAAGGCAACCTTGGTGATCATGATGTCACCACACATCTGGATCTCCTGGATGATGAGATATTTCCTCTCCATGTACTTTCTTTTTTGATGCCACCGGAGTTCCTTCTCTTGTGCTATGGCACTCATGTTATCACAGAGTAATTGAATGGGAGATTCTATTGAGGAAACTATGCCAAGTTCCTGAATGAACTTGCGCAACCACATAGCCTCTTTAGTGGCATCGGATGCGGTTGTGTATTCTACTTCGGTTGTTGAATCAGTCGTGGTGTCTTGCGTCTTGCTTTTCCAGCTCACACCACCATCGTTCAGCATGAATAAGAACCATGAGGTTGACTTCTTATCATGACATCTGATTGGAAGTCTAAATAGGTATATCTTAAGACTTTGAGATCATCATCTCCATAAACCAAGACATAGTCTTGAGTTCTTCTTACTACAGTCCAGTATTTCTCTCCATAGCATGATTGGTAACGGCTTACCACTCCCATTGCATGGTAGCTATCTAGTCTAGTACACATCATAGCATACATCATGCTTCCCATGGCCGATGCGTAAGGGCATCTGGCCATGGCTTTCTTTTCCTCAACAGTTTGAGGAGCGATCCCTTTAGGTAGGTGAATACCATGTCATATGAAAAGGAAGTCTTTCTTTGAATTATCCATACTGTCTTTACATGATCTTCTTGATATATCCTTTGTGTGACAGTCCCAATACCCTCTTTTGTTTATTTCTGAACAATTTCATACCCAAGATTTAAGAGGCATCTCCAAGATTTTTCATCTCAAAGGTATGGGATAGCCAGATCATAACATAGGTCACCATTCATGTATCACTCTTAATGATAAGTATGTCATCTACATAAAGCACAATGAACACGATGGCGCTCCCACTAAGCTCCTTTTATACACATGGTTTATCCGAATTCTGCAAGAAATCACACCTCTTTATGATTTCATCGAATCGGATGTTACAACTACGAGAAGCTCGTTTGAGCCTATAGATGGATTTCTTTAGCTTGCACACTTTTCCTTCCTCGGCTATGAAGCCCTGGGCTGCTCCATATAGATGTCCTCTTTGAGGTATCCATTAAGAAAAAGCAGTCTTGGCATCCATCTGCGAGATGTCATAGTCCAGGTGTGCAATTATAGCAAGCAATGCCCTGATAGATTAAAGCATGGCCACACGAGAGAATGTCGCGTCATAGTCGATGCCTTCTCTCTATCTGTAACCCTTAGCTACTGGTTGTGCTTTGAAGGTCTCTACCTTCCTGTTGGGTCCCCTCTTTCTCTTGAAGATCCATTTGCACCCAATGGGTTTGACCCCTTTAGGTGGATCTTCGAGGGTCCATACACCATTCTTGTGCATGGGGTCTATCTCAGACTTCATTGCTAGCATCCATCTCTCCATGTCACGATCACCCAAAGCTTCATCAAATGAAGTTGGATCATTATAAAACTTATCTGATACATGGAGTCAGTACCATTTTGGTTGTCTTACAACCTTAGAACTCCTTCTAGGTAGTACGACCATGTCATTCTCAATTATCTCTTCAGTTTTTGGTGCAGGAACTTCATCGGTCTCATTAGATTTGATTAGTTCCTTAACTTCATTATTTTCATGACTTCTAATGAATTCACCTTCCAGAAATTTGATGTCTCTAGAGAAACAAATACCTTTCGAATCTCAGGATCATAAAGTTGATATCCAAGACCATTTTTTACGTATCCAATGATGTATTACTCTATAGTGTAAGATTCTAGTTTGCTTGCATTCATGTTTTTAGCATGGACCAAACAACCTCAAATCCTCAAGTATCGTTTATTTGTCTTGTTATCATACCAAGTCTCAAGAGGGATTTTAGGTACATATTAAGATGGAATCTTGTTTAGGACATAAGTTGCAGTCTCTATTGCATGTCCCCAGAAACTGAGATGTAAGTTTGCTTTACTCATCATTGATCTTACCATGTCCAACATAGTTCTGTTTCATCTCTCTACAACTCTATTGAGTTGAGGAGTACCTGGAGGAGTGAGATTCGAAATTATTCCTCTTTCTTTAAGGTATTCTTTGAATTCATCTATATATATTTGTAAAAATAAATTATTAAATTATGTATATATTTGTAAAAATAATAAATTAAAACTCAGGGTGTTGTAAATATAGGCATATATACCTGTAAATAACAATTTATTTTTATTTATACCCTTGTATATAACTTATTTAATTAATTAAAAATCACCATAATTAAGTTAATTAATTTACTAACATTGTATATTTACATTATTTTTATTTTTAATTCATTTTCTATTTTATTTTAATTTTTTACTGATTTTCTTTCTTTCTTTTTTCATTTTCCTTATTTGTTGTATCCTTCGCACCTTCCCATTGGCTGGACTTATGTCTATTGACCATGGTCAACTTCACATTCCACGCTATTCGTCTGCATTCCTCGCTCGCCATCCTTCCATCCGCTAATTTTTTTTCACGTTTTCTGTCACTAATAGTCCCTCATCCCTTCCCCTAACTTCCAGCCCTAACCTTTAACTCCCACACCAGATCACTCAGTCCCTCAATCTCACCTCAGAGTGCGCACATTTTGAATTCAAAGTCGACGCTGGACCATCTACCAATTTATATTTCGCCATCTTCCTCCACTTGTTTTGATCCATTTTTAACCCTAAATTCCCCGAAATTGAGTGAGAGAGAGTCTATTCCGATGACAGGGGAGCTAACCTCTGATCAGGAGCATGATTTGAGGGTTCAATTCGTGATCCAAGACACTCATCGGATCTTCTCCGATGTAGCCTCACCTCTCCTCCTATCACAATAGATTGAGGTTGATCATCATCATTCATTCACCATAGGTTAACTTAGATTGATTTCTTTTTTATTTAGCATTTAAATTTTGCATTTTTATTCTTGTATTAGCTCAAATCAGAAATCCATCAGTCCTCTCTGATATGCATGATCAGAGGCTCCCCGACCACTTTCATTCAAATCCGACCTCCCTATCACATCTGCCTTGACGTTCTCCATTTCCTTCCACACCTGACCCCCTTTAGATCATATCAGATCTAAAGATCGGATTCCTCTCCGATCATCTTCGTCGGAGCCCCCATTCCGTCACTATTTCTCTACTTTCTATCTAATAAAACCGTCGAAGAGTTACACTCCGAGCAGTGAAACTCCTTGCATGACTTAGAAGCGCACCTGGGAGCGAGGGATGCTTGTTGGAGGTTCACCTAGAGCTTCAGACCCGTTTAACCTCCAGATTTGTCAATAGTCATCATTGAGCTTCATTTTCGCATCTAATCAAGAGAGGGGCATTGCAGGAATGAAGACCAACCTTCATGAGTCGATTAGGCCTTGAATCGAGCAAGATAAGATCGCTTGAAAGTTGTTGGCAGTCGCCATCAAGCTGGGTCTTCCAGTCGTCTTCGTCATCGTTGGATCAAGAACATGAGTTCCAGACTTCATTAGGACTGTTGAGAGCCCTAAAAGTCAGTCGTTGACTTCCAGATCAGATCAGAGCTACCTGGGCATGCTTCATTGTCAGCCACCCGATCAAAGAGCCATTGCCTCACCACCGCCCAAGCTTCCACCTGGATTAAGGATACATTTGTGCTTAAGCCTTGCTATATTTTTCTTTTGCAAATAAGTCCTATAAGGACATGTGTCTGTCTGTAGTATTTTGAACATTTGCATTCCTTCCCTTATTATTTATTTTATTTGCGTCATAGTCATGTTTGAACTTCAAACCGTGCGATGCACGTGCCTTCTTGGGTAATTTACAATAGAAGTTTGCATTTTATTTGTTATTAATTGGCCCCTGGAAATTAAATAAACTCATTTATATCCAGTCCAACACATGTCACGTGCACCCGCATGCATATTTGTGGAAAAATTGCATATTAGATCTTGCACGTTTACTACATTATGCAATCAATCCATGAAATATTTTTTCTTGCATCTATACCCCTGTGAGTCTGTGTATTAATTTTACATGTTAAATTAAATAAAAAAAGTAAAACCTCAGATAAAAATCCACAAAAATCTATTAATTAGTTCTTGCATCATTAATTTTTATTTTGCATTCAGATTATTTTTATTATTTTTAAAAATTCAAAAAATGCATAAAAATTCATTGTATACATTTAAAAATCAATCAAAAATATAAAAACCTCTCGAAAAAATCTTAAAAAATCATATGCATTTATTTTACCTTGATTTAATTTATATACCATTTATGCATTATAATTCTTCATAAAAACCAAAAAAAGTTTAAAAAAGTTAAAAATTAAAAATTTATAGAAAATCATACAAAAATCTAAAAAATCACAAAATAGCTCTCTAAAAATTAGAAAAAATTACCTTTCTGTCCATGCATATTTCATTATATTTTAATTAAATTTTCTATTTTAAAATCTAAAAACATTCGCATTGTTTTCTATTTGCATTGTTTCTTATTTTTCATTTATTTGGAAGCTTTTAAAAGTCCTCAAAATTCTAGAAAAATTAAAAAAAACATTAAAAAAATTCAAATACCCAAAAATAATTTTTTTTCATTTTTGTTTATTTTTACTATATTCAAAAAATCCAAAAAAGTTTCCTTCTTCTTCCTTTTGTATTCATTTCTTTTATTTATTTTAGTTTAGTTTATTTTCAAGAATTATAAACATTTACAAAAATTAAAATTCATAAAAAATATAAAATTAGAAAAAACTAAAAAAACACATATAAAATAAAAATTTCCATTAAAAATTAAAAAGATAAAAATTCTACAAAAATCAAAGGTAGTGTGCATAGAATTCCTCTTTCTTTTCTATGGTTTTTCATTGAATTGAATAACCCTCGGGATTTTTGTAGCCTCCCTGAGTTCGACCCTATATGACATACAGGTAAATAAATAGCGCTCATAGTTTTTATGCTTACATTCTTCTTTTTAGTTTGTTGGCTTGAGCTATATAGATTAATAAATGATTTTAATTTGAATTGAGAATTTTAGGGGTCACAACAA
This sequence comes from Ottelia alismoides, assembly GCA_037367405.1. NCBI lineage: Eukaryota > Viridiplantae > Streptophyta > Magnoliopsida > Alismatales > Hydrocharitaceae > Ottelia > Ottelia alismoides. The sequence goes on from JAZKJV010000825.1 coordinate 561,009, forward strand.
CAAATTAGATATTAATTAACCAAGCCTTGATAATGTCCCTATTTAACAAAAATTTATCTAAAAAAGTTGTTGTACATGTGGAATATTTGGTGAGATATAAGATATCACAAAATTGAAAAAAGGAAGCCACCTTCCTATTATATAAGGTGGATGGCCACCACTGAGTCCTAATTCAATGTGGTCGTCCACTTTGTGTTAGGAAGGAGACTTGTCCTCTTTCCAATTATTTCCACATTAAATTATTTAAATAAAATTAAATTATATTGATGAATAGTCAATTTATTTAATTTATTTTAAATGAATTGTTGTTGCATACATGGATTGAGATCCATGGACATCTAATTTGTTATAAAAGAAATGCCAGACGTCGTTCTTTCTCTTACAACAAAAGGAAGCAACAAATCTCTCTCTCTTTTCATACTCGTGCATACTTTCTTTCTCTCTCTCTCTCTTTCAATATTGTTGTCATCCACTATATTAACCTGGAGAGCCTTGCAGTCTCTGCATCATCGCTATACTGTCGGATCGACTGCTCATGGATCTCCGCCTTCTTAGGTTCTTCTTGCTCGTGAGAAAGGTCATGTATTTCATGAGATGAACTCAGGAGACTTCATTCTCAGATTATCAACTCGGATTGCGTGAAGCACATCTTATCCACACACATGCTAGTGCATCCTTCGTTGGATCAGACTTGAGACAGGAGGTCTCTTCATTTAGAGACTAGTGACCACAATCATACTTCAAGAGGTAATCCTTTGACTCGTTTGTGATCTTGATGAAATGATATGAGAAGTATTCTCATATCATGTGCTTTCATCTAATTAAAAATTTTAAAATTCGATTGCTTGTTGTAACTAGTATGGCTAGTTGCCCTAAATCGTATTCGATGCGATCTACATGCTTTCGTAATGCACTAAGGCCTAAACCCTAGCCTTCACTCTTTTGAATTATTTTTTATTTATACTCCTAAAATTGTGTTGTGTCAAGTGTGAGGAGAGTCAAACTCAAGGGGGCAAACTTTAAATTAAGTGGTGTGATGTAGTTATTAATTAGGAATATTTTGAAGCCTTTTAAAGATTTTTTAATGATTTTTATTATTTTTATGGATTTTTATTGTATATTCTTAAAATTAATTATAAAATGTTTTATGTTTTAAATCTTCTGATTTTTAATTTTTGAATGATTTTACATTTATAAAGTTTTATGTATTTTTAATTTTTAACACAATTTATGAATATAATATATAAAAAGGAAATAAAAAATTATTTCTAGATTTTAAAAATGTCTCAAATAATGCCAAATTTAAAAAAAATTGTAATTGTTTTCTTTTATTATTCTTTTCTATTTTTGGTGATTTTGTTGTCTTCTTAGATTTTTTTTATGGATTTTATATTGAATTAAAATTGAAAAACAATTTAAAAGATAAAATAAGCCATGTTTTGTAGTTTTTAAATATAAAACAAAAGAAAACAATAGGGAAACTAGTTTTATTAAAATTATTTTATTCAATCTTTAAAACACGATAAAGCGCATTTTTTTCTTATTTTTCTTTGATTGTATATGACTTGTATAAGGTTTTGCAAGTATTTATATTTTTTGGGTTTTGTGTTAGTATTTTTGTTTGATTTGTGTACATGTAAGAAAATATGGCAAAACTAAGCTACAGAAATATTTTTTTAATTTTTCAAAGAATTCCTGAATTTTTATGAATTGTTAAACTTCAAACAGTGGAATATGTATTTTGAATTTTTAAGAATAGAAAACGAATGATATTTTCAAAACCAAATTATTTGTGATAGATATGATTAGTAACTATTTATTCTATTGTTATGGGTTTTTTGGGATAAAGGAAGCTAAATAATCTAGGAAAAAGAAGAATAAAATAAAATGCAACAGAAGAAGGACTTAAATGTAATCTATAGAAATTAAAAAGGTAATTATTAAAAAAAGAATCTTAAGATAAAATATGCAAATGACCAATTACTTTGTAAAAATTTCATGAACACAGCATTTTAGGGAGTAATTAACTAAAACTTTTAAGCATTTTATTAACAAACTAAAGATTCCAAGAGATAATGTCTAAAAGACCAAACAAAGCACTAAATATTTGTCCACTACGGGAAAAAAAGTGCAATTGTTTAAGTAAACACTGCACATGTACAGGACTTATTTGCATTGAAAAACAAGCATGGAGCATAGCACAAAGTCACCAAAAGAGTGTGTGTGTGGCACATACATCGGGGAAGGTCAGTGTGCGGCTTCGATGGATCCTCCAGATATGATCCCACAGTGGAGATTTGGTCGCGAATGAATGAGTGGGATTTTATCTGGAATTCCTCTCAATGATCAAATGGCACTGAAGTCTCTTGGAAGATAGAGTGTCTGTTGGATGCCGAAATGCAGCAGATTCTGCAGTAGTCGTGTGTGCCACTCGATCACGATCAAGTGGTTCGCACGATTTTGCACTTTTTATGAGCTTGTACCGTGCAAAATCGTGTGAACCCCTCAATCAAGATCGAACGGTTCACGCCATCACAACATGGACAACACACACAACAGACGATCCGCCTTGGAAGAACAATATTGAAGGCGAACGACTCCGGACTTGGATCAATGCAATCTCGATCGATTTGAGACAGATCTGCGTGGAGGTCTCAATTGAGTCCAAAGATGATTCCACATCGGCTGACGATGGTCCAAGGCTCCAGATCTCGCTGATCAGAAATCAGGTAGTGCTTTGCATGTATCCGATGTTGAAGTTGTTGTTGGAGATTAATCCACACTCTAAATCGCTAATCTGTTACCTGTAAACATTATAGAAGGGGCTAGGAGCTTTGAAGGCCTTGAACGAACATTATTGACAAGAAATAAAAGGGGTAAATGAGTGGATTGTAACCTTCGACAATGGTGGGGGAGGAGGTCAAGTTCTGGGTATAATCTGATCTGGAAGGATATGATGCGAGAAGGGTTATGAAGAAGCAGATCTGGTCGAGTGAGGTGAATACGATTGACTGAAGTTCAATCAAAGGTGAATTTGCTCCGATATAAGATGATTGGAGGTCTGAAACTTAGCTACCATTTCTGGGAGGAAATCAGACCAAACTTACATGAAATTAAGCGAAATTGAAATCTAAAATTAACTATTATCTGAAAAGAAAGAGGGTGGAAGTGGGATGATTTTAGCCTAGATGTAGGGATGAATTCCTACAAAAATTCTTCGTGATGGAGCTCTGGTGAAGATCGGCATTGGAATGTCGGACCTCACCTCTCCTTCCATTTCACGCTCCCATTTGATGGGGATTGGCCTCCTGTCACCAGGCCACCACTCTGGGTATTCAAGCTCGAGGAATTAGGGGAACAAAAGTGGATTAAAAGCAAATTAAGCACCAGGGAAGGGAATTTAATGATAAAGGAAGAGGTATGGAAGGATTGAGAAATAGGCATAAAAAGGTGAACCAATTGAGTAAGAAATTGATGGGAGTGGATCACGGATGTGGAGTTGCTAATCTGGTGAAGAAATGGGTTTAGAAGGTGGTATGCGTCAGTCAGGAAAAATAGTAGAAGAAGGCAGGTTAGCGGTTCAGGCTTGGTTTTGAAGGTGGAGAGGAGAGTTGACTGGGTAGGTCAACGTTCTTAGATATTACCAATCAGGAGCTGACGCGAATGAGGCAAATAGAAAAGGACAAAATAATTAAAACTTAAATAGAAATAGTTAGAAGTAAAATAGAAATGGATTTAAATGTGAAATTTAATAACACACAAAATGTTCATCATTTAATAAATTTTTTTAGTAATTTTCAGTAAATAAAATGATTTAATTTCAAAAGTTAAATTAATTAAAACCCATTATTTATAGGTATAAAATACATATATACAATACATATATTTATTTATTGAATTTTATGAATTAAGAAATTTATTTTATAATTTTTATTTAAAGGAGAACTTAAGGATTATAAATACACTTTTATTTTATTTTATGAATTAATTTAGATGTACAAATAATTATAAGTATGTACACTATAGGTACATTATACCTAAATAATAAATACACTTATTTATTTTTTGTTCTTTTGAATTTTTGTGATTTTTATTTATATTTTATATAATTAATGTAAAACATTTATAAACCATTAAAAATATAGTATGTTCAAAAATATAAAGAATAAAATAAATATAGTTAATATAAATTTGTATTGGTACGATAACACCCCAAAAACCCCAACTTTCACATCTTACTCCAAATTTTATCAAACGATCTTCATTTAAAAAGTTTAGTTTATTTTAAACAAAATGAAAGTGAGGAAATATTTACAAATTTGACACCACGATTATACGTTTGGATAGAGGATTATCTTAAAGAGGGTAACATTCTCAAAAAAAAGTTATCTGGTTGATAACTTTTTTGAATGTTTTGGTGTTTGGTAGATTATTTATTATTGACATGGTTTGTTGTAATGTGATTTTATTGAAATTTAAAAAAAATGCTTAGATGTTGAGTATTTTATAATTTTTTGATGATAAGATGGTAGACTTTAATGATTTTTGTTGGAATCGATAAAAGAGAAATGAAAGATTCGATGTATTAAATGAGATAGAAAGTGGTCTTTTGGTGGGTTCCACAAGAGGATGAATAAAATATAGTTATGGGATCCACAAGGATGGAAATAGCAGTTTTTTAGAAAATTTGAGTGTAAACCTAGGGGTTTTCAGGGGAAAACCTAAATCCCTTGGGTGACCCAGAATTCGAATAGGTCATGAGGGTTTGTTCACCATTTCCTTTTGATTGAAGGAATTTGTATTTAAGTCATGATTAGTACAATAAAATGGAATTATTTCTTTATTCATCATATGTTTGATTCATCTTGAAATCATGTGGAGCAGATATTGAGATTTCAATTCTTATTTTATGACTTTTTCTAAGTGTTGTACCTTTTATTCTGTGCATGATTTATTTTTGCAAATCTTTTTATTATTTCGTATAATTTTGATGTACAAGTTTCATGAAGAAAATATCTTTATTTGAGTTTGTTTTGATGATAAATAAAATAGTACAAAATGTGTATATAATGAATATGATGGATATGTATAATATGAACTTCATTTAAGATTTTTATAAGTTAAGGACATGTCTCCTACTACTTTATTCCTTGTCGATCATGTCAATACTTACCTACTAGGGGTCAGAATTAGTCTGTATTTATTATATATATACAACGTTCTTTTCTTTCTCTTTCTTTTCTTCTTTATTCTTATATTTTAGGCTAAAATAAGGAATAAATCTACAATATTAACATATGATATTAGTTTGTTAAGAGATGAGAATTAATTATAGTTACATCTATTTTATAAAGGATTTAGGCCAAAATGAAATAATAAAGATGATGAATTACTTAATCATCACGTACCGATGGCGATTGCTGCAATAGTTGCCTCCCATCTGGAGGACTATCTCTCCTCCATCAATCTTCTGGTTTTCTGAAACATATGCAACAAACTGCACATATGAATAGATGCACCAGAATCAACAATCCAACTACCTTTTCATCTTATGAATAAGTTGATTTCAATGATGAAAATCTAGATGAGTTATCTGCAGAGATATACATTTTCCCTTCTCAAGGACTTTAGGTTTCTGGACAGTTGTACTTCTAGTGTCTCGGCTTGTTGCAGTGATGGTAGGCATCCATCCTCTTGGATGTTAGATGTGTAGAAGCCTCATAAGATTGGTCAACTACTTGATCTTTCTTCTTATTGTTGTGGACCAGATACTTCTGGGATCTATGCTTCCCGATGCACTTCCCTCTTAGCTATGTAATTGTTGCATTGTTAAAGGGATTCTTCTTCTTCATGATGCCTTAAATAGACTTTAATGAAGAAAGTAACTCATAATTTGTCAATTCAATTTATTCATATGAGATGAAATAACGAAATTATGGGAGAGACGAGCATTGTGAAGTCAGTCTGTATTTTTGCGTCAATCTCTACCCCAAGAGACTCTAGTTTAGAGAGGCGTACAAAAGCTTTGAGGACATGCTCCCTAATCTAAGTTCCATCCTGCATCTTGCTATGAAGCATGTATTTCAAGATATTGTAATGCTTAGTGTAGTTAACATCGCTAGACATGTCCTTCAGATTCATCGGGATGTCTGTGGGGATGTTATATCCATATATAGCTTCTTAAGAACATTGGATAGGGATCCAAGAATGTAGAAACAAGTAAGTGAATGATACTCATCCCACTTCTTGTTAAAATTGTGAGCATCACTTGTCTCGGGTTCTTGTACTTTACGGTTGAGAGCACATATAGGATGCACTTTGTTGTAAGCACAAGTTCCAAATTATGGATTCAATATGAATAATTCAGATCATTCAACTAATTGGCCTCGAGTGACTTGTTGAGTGGGAAAGCGACTCGAGGAGAGGACTAAGCTGATTTGAAGACTGGTATCATCGTACATTTTGGGCTGATAGTCAAGCCCAGCAAGGGATTTCATCTAAAATTAAAGGTTTGCACTTTTAGTTAATCTTGATTAAGGCAAGGAGTATTTTAAATCAAGATTATCTCATATGTCAAGTTTTTTCAAACTATTTACGAGGCATGTTATTCTTGTGTACATGTCTTAAATAGTTTCTCCATTTTTCATTCGAGATAATTCATATCTCTGTTGTAGATGGTTAAACTGAGTTTCTTTCATTTTGTCTATCCCTTCATACAAGACTCTTAACTTGGTCCAAAGATTGTAGGTTGACATTCTATATATCAAGTTGGAGATAGGGGAACCAACGCCCGGGCTTGGAGAGCTTACGGTGTCCGACAAATCGGATCTGACAATCATTGTATTGGTCGGTCTCACAACATGCGATACCTAATCCCAAAGATTCAACAATATTTAACTTACAGATAGATAAGCAATGAATGTAAAATGAGCTAAAATTTATTATAACTCTACAAAAATGTGTATAGTGACAAACAATGTAGAGGTCGAACTAAATGAGCAAACAATGTCTAGGTTAATTATTATTAATTATTTCCTATTAATGATAGTTATTTTTATGTATTTTTCCTGCTTTTTTCTTATTTTTATGGATTTCTAATTGTTTTATATTTTTATATTTTTCTTTTTAAAATTTTATATTTTCTTTTTAAATTTGCAAATTTTAAATTTTTTTTGTTTTTAAAATAAAATATATTTATATGTATATTAATGCTATTATATATAATATAAGTAATATATAAGATCTATAATATATATAGGGTATTATATTTTTAAATATGCATTAATATAGTCAAAATACAAAAAATAAAATATTTTTTGGTTTTTATATTTTCCTATGTTTTTGGTAAATTTTATAGAATTTTTGTTATTTTTATGTATTTTTAAAGTATTAAATATATCAAATAGTAGCAGTGAAGCAAGTGGAGCTGATGTTCTGAAAGATCATCTCGATGTGGATAGAGCTTGTAAGCATGTGTGATCAACAAGAAGCTTCAGGGAGCCAATGTCGAATGGCAAATGCTGAAAGCAGATGGGGGTCTGAAGTCGGTCACTATAGGGCTTGTCGATTGAGCACTAAACTTTGGGTACTACGTAGCTGAGGAAGGTAACCAAGGAAAGGTGAGGTAGGCAAGGTGTGAGCGTAGCCCAAGCTGCTTAAGGATGGTGTATGTACATAATAAATAGTCAAGATTGTTTTAGGTTAAATAAATATAAATAACTTCAAAATCAAGCTAAAACTATTTTTAATATATAATATATATAATATAGAAAATACACAAATAGAAAGATATATTTTATATTTTTCAATAACTTTTGCTAGTTTTTATAAGTTTTTTGGGGTTTTGTAAACTTTGGTTTTATATTTCGTATTTTTTAGTGATTTCTTGAGTATGTGGTAGATAATATATTGATATCGATAATATATTTTTGGGAATTTTTAGAGTTTTTTTATTTTTAGGGTTTTTAATATGGGATTTTTACCCGACAGACCCTGTAAACTTTGTAAATTACCTCTACGGCCTTTGAAACATCCTAAGTCCTCCCATGACCCCGTAATCTTGCTCCGTCTTACCCAACAAACCCTGCCGTCAATTTTAACTATATTTGAGTCAATTGCTTGAGTTAATCAAACCAATTTACCATCCAATGGTTAAGATTAGCCAAAATAATAAAAAAATAAAAAAATAGGAAGCTTGTCAGGCACAGGGAGCAGCGGCGGGGGAAGCAGGGAGCAGCATCCGCGCGCGGGGAGGGGGGGTCTCCATCGCCGGGGAGGGAGCAGGGCTCCGGGGGGTGGGCACGGCGGGCGGGGCTCCAGGGGGCGCGGGCTCCAGGGGGTGGGGGGTCGCACCAGGGGGCGCGGGCTTCAGGGGGGGTCTCCAGGGGCGGGGCTCCAGGGAGAGGGGGCTCCATCGCCGTGGTGGAGCAGGGCGGGGCTCCAGAGGGCGTGGGGCTCCGGGGAGGTGGGCGCGGCAGGCGGGGCTCCAGGGGGGCGGTCTCCAGTGGGGGGTTGTACCAGGGGGCGCGGGCTTCAGGGGGGTCGCCAGGGGGCGGGGCTCCAGGGAGAGGGGGCTCCATCGCCGTGGGGGAACAGGGCGGGGCTCCAGGGGTGGGCGCGGCAGGGCAGGGCTCCAGGGGCCACGGGCTCCAGGGGGCGGGGGGCGAGGCCCAACCCCTCACTAGCACACTTCCATATTTGCACCACCACAGCCATGTAGACCAAGACCTCCCGCCGCTTATCGTTGTCGTCTCCGGCTTCGAGGGCACCCTTCTCCGGCTTCGAGGGCACCCTTCGCGGTGGTTGGGGTGAAGGTGTCGGAGCTTGAGGCTGTCGGTAAGGGGAATGTGTGGTTGGGGAGGGAGGGGGTGGGCCTCTGAGGGGGAGCAGGGAGGCTGGGCGGCCAGGGCTGGGGCAGGGGGAGGGCGGGGACGGGGAGGAGGGAAGGAGCTGGGCACTCAATGTAAATTTAATAAATAAATTGGGCATAATATAAAAGAAATTAACGGAATCCGGTTAATTTAAATGGTTAAATGAACGGGGGTTAACCTCAGGGTTTGTATGGTAAGAGTTAGCAAGATTACGGGGTCGTGGGAGGAATTAGGAAGTTTCAAAGGTCGTAGAGGTAATTTACAAAGATTACAGGGTCTGCCGGGTAAAAATCCCTTTTAATATTTAGAGAGAATAAGAATGCTTATTTGTGTATTTTTAATAATTAAAAAAATAATTGAAATGCCAAGCGAAAAATATATGAGATCCAACAGTACATGTACTTAAATTAATTTCCTACAATTTTTTGAACAATAATTTTTTTTATAAAGATCAATATTCACAAAATAAAATGACACATTTTAGAGGGACCAAATTGTAATTTAAAAAACATTACATGCATTTCATAATAGATCCATATACTACAGGGGCATAAACATAAATTGCACAACGCATCACATGGCACAACATGTGAGGAATACAGAAACGTTATGGGTCCTACTTGCACTTTAAACAGAAAATATTACGCATAATATTGTATTTATAGGACTACTTATAAAATATATAAAACAGAGGGGTTTGATGCAATTTCCCTTGAGATATGCTTGCAAGGTGCATGCGCCGAGATTGGAGGGTTAGGGTCACGCCACGTCACATGCCACTTGAATCGGATGGTCCTGTAGTGGTAACAGTTCATATTGAACCAAGGGCCCATATTAGATCTGGTCCCGCTCCACGATCAAACGGCAACTCGAGGCTCACGAAGAACAGGGAAGAAGGTCTTCCCTATTGAACTTTGATCTGCCAATACTCCTAGCTTTGGCGATCTCCGACGTCCCTTCTTCTTCCAGTAGATCTAGGACTCGCCGAAGGAGGCCTGGAAAGGCTTTCTTGCTCTAACACCTACGGTTGAGTTCTTCGTTTGATTCTTCCTCCCAGGTGCGCTTCAAGGCGTCTGACCTACATAAAATAACTGATGGGTTCGAGGGCTATGTCTCCGACCCTAGATTGAAGCTGAATGTGTAATGATTGGAGATGGATGATTATCTCCGACAATGGGCGACGGAGGCAGATCGGATTTCTTGATTGAAGATCAATCAGGATGATATGAGTGAGGGGTTTTGATGTAGAAGTGAATGGGGATCTGATGGGGATGCTGGGGGTCGGAATAGGATTATCACAATGGAATAGTGGTCATAGCTCTAAGCTCTGGAAAACTTTCATTTTCAAAATTACACTAAATAAAAGGAAATGACACGAAATCAAAGGCAAGGCTAACCTAGAAATGAAAATGTGAATTGTTAATGCAACAACTCCACTTGGCCGAAAAAAATGAACAGGGAACCCTTACAGAAGGTGACTGCTCGACGATGGTGGATCGCTTCTCCTTCATCCTTTGTCCACGTCAACGCTTGTCGGATCACATTGTTGTCACCAGGAGGCTCAAGGGACACTAAGATAGGGGTTACATGACTAGTAGATGGATCAAAATGCAAAAGTCGGGAGGTCTTTATTTATAGACAGAGGACTGACAGATTTGGGAGATGGATTGCGTGAGGAAGAAGATGGGTTGGTGGAGTCTAGAAGCTAGGCGTGGAAGAGGGACATGAGGTGTACAAGAAGGGAGGAGCTCGAGGAAGAAGGGAGGCATGGATGAAGGGGAAAATTTGGAGAAGAGAGAGACCTCGTGACTCTGAACGTCGTCAGAATGAAGATCGGACATCAGACCATGCGATAAACAACCTCTTACATCCCATTGGTCCACGTAGGACCTAATGACAAAACAGAAAAAATGTTTTATTAATTTGATAATAAATAGAAAATTATTTTATTAAATAAAACTTAAAACATGAAAATGTTTCTTATTTTTAAACTATTTTAAGGTGATTTTATTTATTTTTACAACCTTATTTATTAGGTGTTAATTTTTACAAGTATGTTCACTAGTATATTTACCTATATTTTAGATATTTTATTTTTATTTTGTATTTTAAACTTTACTATCATATATACATATTTAATATGTTTATAATATAGTTAAATAAAAATTTACATATTCTTATTTTATTTTTATATTATTTACATCTTAATAAATATATGTATATAAAATATAGGTATAGTATACCTATATAGTTTATTATCTTATTTATTTTAGTGTATTTTTAGGTGTTTTATTTTATAATTATGTTTTTAATATGTTTAAAATAATGTTCACACTTATTTAAGTATATAAGAATATTAAGAATATTAAAAATATTAAGAATAAGATATATGAATAAAACATATAGATACATAGTAAAATGGGGCCACAAAAAGCCGACTTTTGCATCTTAATTTTATTTTTAATGAAACTACTTTAATGAAATAGATAATTTAATATTAAATACAATAAAAGTGATTGCTGATTTTTTAGTTCATATGGAGAAGATATTGATCCGTGAAGTTTGGTTTATAGCTTTTTCATGTGTGTCCCAGTTGGACAGTGCATTATTTTTATGTGCAATTATTTTTATAACTTTATATGTATTTGTATGTACAAGTTCCATGTAGATCATTTTATTATTTATGGTGTATAAATTGAAGAATAAAATCAAGTAAAAATAGATATTTTCTGAGAAAAATTAGGGTTTTCTATATACAGTGCTGACCCTTATCTCCCCCTACTTTATTCCTTGTCGACCAAGTCAATATTGACTTAGTCTCGGGGTTTAGGGTCATTCACTATCTGTGATACTTCATTTATTTCCCTTTTCTTCTCTTTATTATTTTATTTTGGAATTTAAATACAATTATTTATACAGTAATTATAGATCAATAATGAATGTTAATTGTACAAGTTAGTTGTATTTTCATATATTTTGATAGGTATTTAAATACAAACTGGAAAAATAAAGGTAGATGAATGGCTATCCATCAGTCATCCATGTTGACACATGATTGAGTTCTTCTTTTGTTATAGCATATAATATAGTGTTCATTGTCTTTAAGTTGTAAGTAGCCTACTTCGTGCTCAGATATGTTAGGACTATAGTCTCTATGATGAGAGGGCATGTGTACTTTAATTGGATGATTTTCCACACTTCATAGTCCATCAACTCAAGAAATATATGTGTTCTCACTTTCCAGAAGTTATAGTTAGTCTCTTCGGAAAGAGATGGTCTTACCGTGGATTATTCAAAGTTTTGTTTTTTTACTGTTCATGGAGGTCATATGTGTCCAATCAAATTACATCATACATGAACGCGAATATGATACCAAGAATTGATACATGTAGGATCTAGTAGAGGGTAGGTGAGTAGTAGTTTATACGAATAATGGGTAGATAAAATATGTATCACAAATAATAATATCAGAAATATAAACATCAAACTAGATAAGAAACCACTTGCACCATGATGTTTACGTGGAAACCTAACTGTGCGAAAACCACAACCTAAGTCCTAGATTCCCGATCCCTAATCAATCGAGACAAAAATTTCGATACCAAAGTTATTTACTACTAATAACGCTACCATTTGTAAGTGCAATGGATCAACCATTAATATCCTTACAACCTTGGATCACACATCAAAGTTCCCTACAAATGTACTCATGCTTTGGATTAAACACCAAAGTCTTCACAATCATATCATACAAAGGTTCGGCCAAGCTTGAATTAAACACCAAAGCCTCTGACCTTCTTGGAATTAACATCAAGGTAAAATAAAAGCTTGGATCAAACAATAAATTTTTTCTATAAAACTTGGATCATACACCAAGTCTTCCTGTGAAAAGTTTATGTGGAAAGAGATACAAAAGTATATCCTTTGAATACCAACTATAGAGAATATATGCTATGCAGGTACATAAACACTATCACATAGCAATATATCTCAAATATCAAACTAGTGATTATTAGACTAAATAATAAAATGAATCAGCACTAGTAGTGTTTTCAACTAAGAAACTTCTCTAATGTGTCCTAGAGAGATCGAAGATTGAATGGAAAATGTGGCTAATTGAGAGCTTCAGATGGCTATAGCATGAATGTGTGATGCTTTTAATGCATAAAAATGCACAAAATGATCTCACAAATGAAATATAGCACTAGTAGAATGCTTATAAAGAAATATTAGATGTGTGCAATGATGTACTTGATGTGATCTTTCAAAGGGGTCTAAGGATACTTATATAACGCTTATAGAAATTGGAAATATCACATAGTCATTGGACATCAATTAGGAAGTAAATCAACAATTGAAAGAACAATAAGAGGGAAACATTGATCGATTAGTATCAGCTAGTGGATCGATAAACTATTGATCTATCATATTATCAATTGACTAATACTTTCTAAATATTAGATGACAATTGAACATTTGAATACGAAATATGATCGATCATATGTACAAGTTGATTAGTCACTAGTCCTCCAAAAGAAGTTAATACCAGAAGCTGAGGTTCATAGATCTGTCGATAATGGATGATCAATCAAGTACAAGAGGTTGATCGATCATGTTAGAGACGGGAGCCAAAGTTGATTGATCAGGAGCTTCAAGTTGATCAATCAATCTTGGGAAAATGAAAAGGATGTCTTGAACTGACATCCTAGTACATGTGCTTTCATTTATATGGGCATATACACATGCATAAATACATGTGGGTTATTTACAATAATATTACATCAATAAATAAACTTGAAAAACAACCTGGTCTTCTGAGAGAGGTACTTGGCTTTGATATCTTTAGTTCATGTAATGTATAAATTGTGAGTGTTTTACCGATAATTGTCTTTTATTATTAAAATAAGGGCTTTAGGATATAAGAGAATAACATCAATACATGGAACTAAATAGGATATGTCAAAAAATAGCATGGTTCTGTTACCTCTCATAGCCACGAGCCTACTTGTTTTACTAATGCAAACAAAGAGGTCCACATACACTAAGTATGTTTGATGAATACAATGCATAGATGCAAAATGGCATGTGCAAACTTATCCTTCAAAGAAAAAGCCTCAAACGCATCAGTGGCAAGTGAGTTTTTCATACAAATACCTATCTAATTGCAACATTGAGCATTATAAAGCTAAATTAGCAGCTAGAATACATTCACCAAGAAGTTATATATTGCAATGAAAGATTTAATCATATAGTCAAACCAATTACAATCATTAGAGTTCTCTCCTTAGTAGTTACAAAAAGTTGGCCTATAAAACAACTTAACATCAGTAATGCCTTCTCAAATAGCTATCTAAAAGAAGTATACATATTCCAACCACCATGATTTGCATATGAAGATCATCATGGACATGTTTGTCACCTCCATAAATCTTTGTACGACCTCAAACAATCTCCTCAAGCATATGGTTCAACGGATTAAGCTCCTACCTTCAATCGCTAGACTTCATTCTGTTGAAAAAGACACATTACTGTTTGACAATAACAAAGATAACTCAATCATTTGTGTACTAACTTATGTTGATGGTATTGTATTGATTAGTAATAATATCATCTCTTTAGATACAATCCTCAACAACATGCAACAAGAATTCAAGTTTGTTCAATATGCACCGTGCATTACTTTTTGAGAATCTTATAAAACTTAATAATGGGCCACTCCTCTCATAGCAAAATATATTTTTGTCCTCTTAGGTTGAGCGAAGATGGACAACTGTTGCAAACCGGTCTAGACAATAATGCCAACAAAAAAGGTGCCTATTAAGTCTCTATTCACTGATGTGACACTCTATAAACAAATAGTAGCAGCACTTAATTACCTTCTTATTGATAAAATCAAATATTGCCTAGTAATTAATAAGGCTTCTCTCTATATATCTAATAGGGGTGCACAAAGATGGAATTGGATCGGATTTTAGCTAGAATCATGTCCAATCCAACCTTAATGTATTTCAACTTTTTTGAATACATCCCTATCCATCAAACACGTAAACCCAATCCATGAAATCATGGATTGGATCGGATTTACTTGCATATTCCTGCTCAATATCCTACTCTCTCATTTGTGTACTTTATAGCACGCTAGCCATTGACATTTTAAGCACGCTAGCCATCGACATTTTAATTATGGCATGAAAACCGATAATATGGATAGAAATGAAGCAAAGAATATGTGAAGATCAAACAATCAATTAAAGTTGAAAAATTCCATCAATTCATTATAAAAAGTTGAAGACCACACCACTAAACTAAAAAGATTATATTGAATTTAGAATTTTGAGCTTCTTTTTATTTTTGGTGCATAGTTCCTTTTTGCAAATGATTTCTAATAAATTATTCAAATAAAGACAACAAAAGTTATCAAATAAGAATACAAATATAAGTTAAATAAGAAAAAAAATATGATCTTGATAATCAGATATTGATTAAGTCTTTGATTAATTTAGACTATTAAGATATACCAAAAACAAACCACTCTCAAGAACACCTTTCAAGGCCATATAATATGTCATTAATAAACGAGTATCACACAAACCAACTTACATATAGTCCACTAATTCCTTACCATGCCTCTCATTTAAAAGAGACTTGAAGTTAGGACCATTAGGAAAGCTCGAGTTCAATAAGCTCAGCTCGTTAAGAGCTCGAGAACTTAACTCGAAAACTTACCGAGCTCGAGTTCGAGTTGGATTTGTGGCTCATTAGGGTTATCGAGTCAAGGTCGAGTTAGGTTGTGCTCAACTCAATAACTCAACTTGATAACTCGATATTCACATGTGTGGAAGTCAGTATGTTTAGTCCCACATCGAGCGGCTTTAAGAACCGAGGTATGAGAATCTCTATAAGAACACCGAAGCAGACAACATTGTTTCATACTTACATGGACGACTCGTTAAGAGGCTTGTGAGCCAACTCGTTCTCATTGAGTTTGACTCTAAGAACTCAACTCGTTAAGAGGCTCATGAGCAGGTCGACTTGTTGAACGCGACTCGTTAAGAGGCTTATGAGCCAGCTCGAACTCAGTGAGTTCAACTTTGGGCCAACATTCAAGGGCTCAAAGCTTATCGAGCCTTTGCTTGAGCCCATGTTCTCTTATCGAGTTTGAGTTCGAGTTGGGGTCGACTCGACTTGTTGAGCTTGATAGACACCCCTACTAGAAATGGAATTTATTTGACATGCATACTAGTTGTCAAAATATGCAATTTTTTTTAAAAAATATGAATCGAATTTGTATATCAATTTAACAAGGAATGGAATTCAAGTATTGCTTATTTATTGTTAGATGGGTGCGATAAATATAAACATGTAACTGGTCCAATTTCATTCTTAGGATAAAGTTGCAAGCTGGAACAAGCAAAAGGTAGGAAGTAAAAGTGTTAAGAATAACAAATGAGTGTATTAGACAACTGTCCCAAATCTATATTCTCTTAACGAGATCAAAGGAGTAGAAGCATGCTTGCAGCTGATGGCATCACATGGGAGGGGGACGACGTTGTGCAAGATGAGCAATGGCATAGCTAGGGAAGGGTGGCAACTTTGTGCTGGACGAGGACAACGTTGTGTAGGAGGGGGAAGTGTCGAAATGATTTGAGAGGGAGATGGAAGTAGGATTCGAATATTGTGGCTTATAGTGAAATCAGAGGGGGAGGGAGACAGAAGGGAAGTCCATGAATAGGTTTCATAACTTTACAAGTTATAGATATAATTTATTATTTTAGATATTTAACATTTGACTTAGAAGAAGGAAGAGAGTGTGATGACAAGAAAACCTGTATCCACTATTAATATGAACAAAAAATAGATGAATGACATTGACTATAACTTTATGAGAAATTATGAAAGGTGAAATAAATACTGTGTGTTTGTGTTAGATTAGCGAATTAGATGGGATCGAATTTTGATGATGATTCGATCTAATCATACTAAGGGCTTTGAAAAGATCTAATACAATCGCATCCAATAGCATGATAAAATCTGTCCATCATCCAATCGGCTAGCATCCTATTTGATCGGATTACTGACCATATCTTATATATGTGCATCCCTAATATCTAACCTTGACAATTCAAATTAGAACATGTAAAATGCATACTCTGATATTTGAAAGGAACATGTTTCCATGTGATACTCGAGCATAACGCTTCCTACTTCCATCTCCCTATTTGATATGTGCACATTACTCTATACTCGAGCATAACGCTTTACACAATTAACTGATGTTGAATGGGCAAGTAGCATAGATGAAAGAAAATCCTTACGAGGGTACTTGATATATCAGGTGAAATACTTGTATCATGGTCAATCAAGAAGCAAAATATTATCGCAAGCTCACCAACCGAATCGAAATACAAAGCAATAGCTGACACAACAATAGAACTAATCTGATTGTGCATACTTCTAAAAGAACTGAAACATCCTGCTCCAACATGGTCCTTCATGCAAGGATCGATCATTTTGGAGTAGATTTTCACTTTGTTTATGAGCAAGTAGCCAAGTAATGGGAGTGTACAATTCATATCCTCCAAAGACCAAATGGATGGCATTCTCCCAATCGTTCTCGACAAAAGCATTTCGGGAACCCAGATCCATGATTAGTTGAAGCAATCATCAATCACATAATTCCTTTGATTGCGTGGGGTCTTAACAAGTTATCTACCACCAATTCATTAACAGATATCACAATGGTTGACCAAAGCATCTATCACCACCAGTTCCATCACCTCTACATGGCCTTCCTCCATTGAAAGAGTCATCAACACTTATTCCATTATTAGCCGAACTATTTCATATAAATAAGTGGTGTACATCACATTGTTAATTCAAGATATCCATAATATTTTTTTCACATAAGTATGCATCTCACCTTATTGTTTTGACATGAGTTATAATAACACAGGCCTAAACCCGAGCCATTATCGAGAGTGTCCCTGACTACTTTGTTGAGTTCGAGCTTAAAAAGACTCGTTGATAACCACCTAAAGCGCTTAAACTCAAATTGTCAAGTAGTAATCACTAACACTTATAACTCACTCTTACACTTTAAAATATTTTGGAGTATATTTGAGGTTTTATAACCTGCCTCCACTTATATTCGCAACATCCTTGCATGTTGCCATATTATTTGTTATTTATTCTCAATTATTGTGACTGCATGTTGCCATTTATAAACGTGCTTGAATACTATTTGTAAAGTGCTAGGCCTAAATCTGATTCGTTCTTGAGGAAATTGGTTCTAACAACTTTGTTGGGTTCATGCCCAATAAGCATGTTGACAACAAGAACATTTCAAATGAAAGTTGGAAGGTCAAAATACTCGAAACATAGTATCACGCATACTTTACTCACAAATTGTGAGAGTATGGAGGACAAAACACTCCAAGGATTGATTCGAATAATGAATGTGCAGCTGCATTATTACCGAAATAAGTAATGAGCCGTATCGCAACAAAGACGTTTCGAATACAAGTGGCAAAGATTAACCACTCAAAACATAGTATCGCATCTATAACTTAAAAAGTCTAAGAGTGGTTTATAAAAGAAGATATTGCAATTTCACACCTTGACCTTAAGCATTTTGTATGGTTGTTAAAATGTCTAATTGAGCAAGAGTCCAACAAGTTGTCAAGGCAGTTATTCTCGACAACGAATCGAATCCTGGCCTCAGATGTTACACTCTCAAGCAGTGAACTCCCCTAAATTAAATCCACTATGTATTGGTTGCAAGATTAAGTAATGGTTGGTCAAATCTATTTACAATCTTATCAATAACCAAGAAAAGATGTCAAGACTCAGAATCTGAGCTTTTGCATGATTGGTCACTGGACGACAATTTTCATAAGAAAAGTTAAAGCATAAGCAACGGATTCCCCTTAAATAAATCCACTATGCATTGGTTGCAAGCGCAGTGAAAAGTCAACCATTGCATAGCCAATTGAGCTTCTTCCTTTGGAAATAAGAGACCCTTTATACAACAACGGGTTCATAACCTTACCTTTCATCTGCAAATTGTACAGACAATAACACAACAAATCAAGGCCATCTTAAACCACAACATATCTCTTAAAAAGGAAATGGAAAAATACATCATCTTTACATTGAAGCCTGCAAGTAGTCACCAAAGGTAGTTTAGTTTTCTGAGCTTTGTACATTCCAACTTATGCATCACTTCAACTTCACCAACTTTTAACAAACTTAAACTGATTAACCTAGGCATGCATCTAATGCAAAAGGATACACTATATATAAAGTATTAGACAGATGTTTCTCGTTCTAATAGCTTAGCGAAAGGTGTATATTTTAACAGCCACAACATCATCAGCAGATGGTACTTTTTCGGTCAGACCACAACAGAGGAGAACAAACTAGTAGAATAATGGTCGTCTGTCATTTAGAGCATCGGAACCTTCACATGACTTGACAAACCGACCCTTCACTCGCATCCTCGTGTCAGCTCTTGCTTTCCTGGATTCATACCGAATATGTTTCTCATATCTGCAGAAGTGGATACTCAGAGTCAGCAACAAGCAAAAAGAAAATTACACCCAGATCTATCTAAATTACAGGTGATGAACATAAGTAAGGGTTAATTGACTTCAATTTTTTTTAACGAACAAAGATGCTACATCACAGATTACTAATTATATTCTTGCTTGAGTAGTACGTGTGATTGACCTTTTCAGGAAAAGTAATTCAAACTGCAGGTAACATTTTCATGAAAGTGACAGCATGTAGCACCGAGAAAGTATGCATTTCTCAAAACTAAACAACGTACAAATGTCCTACCAACCAATGTGAACATGGAAATGACGCAATCACATAGAAATATAAATGGTTTCATATTGACTTTTCGAGTTCGATTTGGCAAGCTTGACTCATGCCCAAAAATTTATTTTTTAAGAAACAAAAGAGCGATACTCCATAAGAGGAATGCCCAAATATCGTATATTCATTAAATATATACACGGAAAATTACACGTATATTCATTAAAAATATACACGTAAATTTACACGTATATTCATTAAAAATACACGTACATTTACAGGAACCACGCTTCATAAGAGCCTTAGAATGTTCAATTAATTTATAAGAGACTTAGCATGTTCAATTAATTTTCAGGATAAAGTCCCGTTTTTTTTAAAAGATTAGCCCGCTCCTTGCCAACCAAACAGCCCAAAGATGATAAAGCACTCTAATCGTGCCTTCATTCGATCCCCCTCCAATCATTGCCAACTGAACTCCATAAGGAATCCTTGCTTTCCCATTGAATTCTGGGCAATTCAACCACCACCTGGGCATCTAAAAAACAAATAGTCAATGTCCTTAGAAGCCTCGCTGCAATGCAGACACATCCCATCACAACTTGGGAAGATCATCAAGGTAGGCGTCATCTTGGTGTCGTACCTTTTTTTTCCTCAAAAAAAATTGGGAAGATCATGGCTTTTCATGCTCATGTCATAATGCAACCTCCTGATCGTGCACAGGAAGACTTTAATTCACGTGGAGACTGTCCACCCCTAAATCCGTGCATAGTCACGTGTTACATCTCCTGAATCAAACAACGTTCAGGCTGCTAGAACCTCGTAGGCCTTTTTGACCGTACATAAGGCATCTCTCCAATACCAAGACTACCAACCCTTCGGTGGCTCCTTTATTCTGGCCAGCTTCCTCGATGGACACAACTCCTGAACTCTCTAATCATAGAGCTTAGAAGAATGTAAGATCCCTAGGTATATGATTTCATTCTTTCTAAGTTTCCGACCGGATCCAGTATCCAAATCGGATGAATGAGCATTCTATCTTTTAGTACGCGTTGAGATTTTTCCAACGAGCTCAAGAACATCAAGATCGAACATCGTACGAGGAATTTACATGCAAAATATGTCGGTTTATGGCTTTTGGGTCTAGAATCGAGTCCGCCCCCGAGCCTATATAAAAGGAGGGGGGAGGAGGAGCTGCTTGAATTTGGTTAACCAGACAACCCACGGGGGCTCCTCATTTCACCGGAACTCCACCACTGGAGAAGGTTTTTGGCGATCGATCGAAGATCCGAAGGCATCATTTCGAAGAGCACGATGCGAGGATTGATGCAAGGGTATGCGTACTACAGGAAACGCATCGGGACCATCATTCTGGGCGAGGGAAAATCACGAGGGAGCAACCTCGTAGATGCGGTTTCGAGCCCCTCTTGTTGGATTCATGTGTTTTCGCACCATGGGTTTTGGTGTTGTATGCTATCTGATGGAGATATTTTTATCATGTTTGGGTGAGTTCTGGGGCGAAATCCATTTCCTATTGCATCATTTTTTGAGAAATTCTCATTGATCCATCTGTTGCATATAGAGGAAAAATACATACTTGTGACGTGAGTAAGATGAGGAACATATATAATGCTCAGATCAAGGATCTGAGCACTTTCGTGTGGGGCATGTTTTGCGGGTATCTAATAATCGTGATATGTTTGGGGCAATTCCGAAAGATCTGGATATCGCACGTCGATAAAAACTATACCATTGTAATGTGGGTGAAGCGAGGATCACATGCACGTGATTGGATTGTAGATCTGGGCAATTTCGCGTGAGGCGTGTTTTGAGGGTATTTAGTTATCACGAGACGAGGATCGCATGTGCGTGCTCCGATCGAGGATCTGAGCAGTTTCACGTGGGACGTGTTTTAGTGGTTTTTCGATTGTGACATGTTTGGGACGATTATGGGAGATCCGGGACTCACATGTCGATAAAAATTATATCGTTGTGATGGGGGTTGAAAGAGCATCACAACATGTCCTTGGATCAAGGATATGGATAGTTTAACGAGGGGCGGGCTTTAGCAGTCTTCCATATTGTATGGTGAAGTTTGGAACCAATTTCCAATTGATCCGACCATCGTATCGCAATGAAATTTTTATGTGGGGATGAGAGAAACACTACACATGGATGTGTTCTACACATGGATGTGTTCGGATTCACGATATAAGACAAAAGGTCATGCAGCAAAATATGGCTTTAGCCAGTCTGATCGACCAACTCATTAAGTTAAAATTCATGCGATGAGCTTCCTAAGTGAGAGCATCTTGAGTATCCTACGTACGATTTTGGGAATCCCCAAATCTGAGTTCTATCTCATAGGATCAGCATATGAATATCTTGATGTAGCTTTAATTCCATACCGTGGTGGAATCCTTATGTGGCATGAGTTTAGTGGAGTATGCGCCACCAAGGGAGGGGCATGTACCCTTGGGGCCCTAGGTAGAAACCTAGATGGTAGTGAACCCAACATATGTGTGAGTTAGGAGATAGGTTGCTTGGCACACCTCGAGGTGATGTTCTAACGGTATTTGCATTGGCTCACAGTGTGAGAACCAAGTAGTCGTGGCTGGTACTCTGCGTTTCGCTTTTTCACTTAGAGTTAACATTTAGATGCTAGCTAGTGTAGGCGCATTGGTTAGTACTCCGATTGTTAGCATTAAGAGATGAGTTTCGGGAGTTCGGATTTCCTCATGTGCATATGGAGAGGTTGTGATAATCGATGATAGTTCTGACTGTAGTGCTGGGAGATCTTGGTTATCAGTTCCTTACCCTATGCCATCGAGGATATTATCGATGGGTACTAGTTTTGGGTGTTTTGCGACGACTTCGCGGGATTCCATTTGTACGGTCTCATACATAAATGAATGGAGTAAAGGAGTTGAAGTTGTTACTAAGGGATGGTTGGGACTTAGCTAGGATGCATTTGCTTCAACGCATGCCTACGGAGGTCACCCAACCCAAAGATACCAAGTATCTTAGAGTTATAGCGTGAGACCCTTGATGGTTAAGACCGTGACTAGCCCTTCAAGATAACAGTGATCAATAATGATATCAGTATAAATTGGAAGTGGAACATCAGGGTATGTTTATCCCTACACTCGTGAGACGCAATTGATTAAAATGATGCCGGTATGAATCATAAGTGATAAATTCAGAATATGAGTATCAAGTGATAAATTAACATATAAAGTAACATAGTAGAATTCATTCCTATGAGAGAGGGTTGTGCACTTTAGAGTATTCGTTATAGTTAATCATCCACCTGTGATATCTCATTCTTAGAGTTAATCATGGTGAATGAGTGATACAAAATATAAATGGCTTAAGCGTGATAATTGAATAGGTTGGTAAAGATAGTGGAAAGAACTCATTGTAATTAAGCATCAAACTTGACATATTAAATCGAATACACTGAATCGAACATCGTGGTATAAGTATGGAATGATATATGGGAAACAACAAAGCCAGTGGATATGTTGGGAACATGGTTTGGATGTTGTACTCCATTGCATGATTACGGAGGCACCTCAATACTAAGGTGCATAAGTGCCTTAGAGTCATAGTATGAGGTCACATGTAGATCAAGACCACAAACTATCTGCAATGCTTGATGTTAGAGTATGGTGAGTATGCGTCACCTATGTTGTAGATGGGTAAATGGATCACTCCAGGATCCATTTACGACATCCTGTTGTTTAGTCCCACGTCTACCAGTTATGAGATATGGAAACTCAGTGAGTGCTATATAAGAAGCCCCTCACCCTCTGTATCAGATGAGAAACTGCAATGCATAAATCAGCCCTTTGAGGTGTTCTTCCGTGGTTTCATCCCGCTCCTTAGGGAGTAGGGTTCCACGTTAAATCCCGATGTTCTTCATATTTTATTCTTTATTTCTCTGATACGCTTCCGCATTATATTTTTTAACATGGCACCAGAGCGGCTTCGATTCTCGAGGAGTTATTTCCATTATTGTTCGAGATTCGATTTTGATATTTTGTTCTTGAAAGATTTATTCTTTTCTCTTGTATGGTTCAAATTCTAGCGTTTCTTTTTGAACCCTAATCCTGCAAATAACTTGTTCAAGTTATGAAATTCATCCTAGATCCAGAGGTATCGCAATCATCTTCCAGGATTATGAAGGATATGGTTAGATCCTCAAGCGCATCACGGAAGCGTGAGCATCGTATCGAATACGACGAGGAGCGACTAGTCACACTAGTTGCTCGATGCAGCGGAATTTAAAATTTTTTCATGCGACGAAACCACATGATCCAAGAACACTTCTCGGATCGTTTCGTCTAAACCACAAACAAGTAATAGGATTACCTCTTGAAGCGTGGTTGCGATCGAGTCTCTAAACAAAGAGACCTCCTATCTCAAGTCCGATCCGACGGAGGAGACGCTTGCGAGCGCGGGGATGAACCGCATGCTTCTCGCAATCCATGTTGATGATCCAAGTAGTGGATCTCCTGATCTCGACACACGAGATCCGACGTCTTCTTTACGAGCGAGGCGCACCGAAGGAGACGGAGATCCACGAGCAGACGATCAGGCAGCATAACGATGACGCTGCGGCGATGGAGAACCTCTCTAGGGCATCCATGGTGGACGGCCATATGAGAGGGAGAGAGAGTAGACGTGTAGAGAGAATGAGAGAGAGAAGTGTTACAATAGCATTGTGTAAAGACAGAGCATGGTATGCCTCTCTATTTATAGGGTTTTGTGATCCATGGATCTCAATCCATGGGACTTATAAAATCAATGGATGAGATTGATTTATGTCAATCCAATGGCCAAGATTGTTGTTGGAAAAAGCCAACAACTTGTGATTTAATTTAGATTAAAATATATTTGATAAAATCAAATATAAATCAATCCTAAATTACTCCAACAAATAAGGAGAGAATATACATGGAGATCACATCTCCATGTACATTCAAGGTGGACGGCCACCCATTCCAAATAGGACATGGGTGCCGCCCACTCCCTTCCATATGGAGGCAATCTCATGAGATTTTATGAGATTGCATATCTCCATGGAAATCTCTCTCATTATTTATTTCCAACAACTTTTGTTGGGATTTATTCACCAAAAATAATTCACAATTAATTTTGGGAATATTGCAATCTTGACATTAGAAATTTGTGAATCACATTCACAACCCAAAATAAAATATAATTTACATTTTCAATTAATTAAACAATGTGTATCCAATACACATTAATAATTAATCAACAAATATAAATTATAATTAGCTCTCTCTAATACATTATAAATCACATTTATAATATATTATGAATAATTGGATATTACTATCCACATTATTCTTATCCACAATAATTAAATCAAATTTAATTATATTGGATAACTTATTCTCATGTGCCCAAATAATATGAATCACATTCACATTATTCACATCTTTGATAATAAAATCACATTTAATTATCTAAGATAACTCTCCTTATAATATGAATCAAATTCATATTATTCATGATAATTAAATCACATTTAATTATCTATTTTCTCAATGCTCAGATACATATATCAACAATAGAATTATCCATGAATTTTTTCAAGGATAATGCGCTTTCTCCGCGAATACTTGGAGATAAGGACAGGGTGATTGTATTGTTCCATGTATAGTGACTTGGATATTGAGATTACATCTCAAGTCCAGATCTCGGGCCTCCCATAGATGCTTGATTAAATCAAGACCGTAAATCTAATCTTCTCATTGAATCTGAATCACATTCAAATCAATGTCCAATATTTGGACTAAGATTAGATTACTTCTCTACTGAGAGGAGTCACTAAAATCCAGACTCGTTTCATCACTCCCTAGGAATGGAAGCGTCATGGTTATACAATCGTTTATGATCACATCACCCTCAGGTATTCCCAATACCTGTACATCCTGCATACTGGAAGACTCAGAATAAACCCAAAGTATTAGATCAACTTTATACTGTCTACTTCAGGGTTTTATCAGTAAGTTTCTCATTTTGATCATTGGGAGTTGGTATCGATCATATACTTTCCAAAAGCACATATCATACCTAGGTCTTGATCATATACTTTCCAAAAGTATATATCAAACCTACAAATTCCGTCAAGCTTCCAAAGCGAGACGACCGTGCGCACGGAATTTGATTCTTCCCAATATCTCATGAGTGAGCTCATGTCTTCCGGTTCAGTAGTGAACCTGTATGATCCCTTTGAGAGATCGTAATACTCATATGCCCTTATATGCACACTAGCGCGCCGGTGTATAAACCTTGATTAGGTCATCAACCTATTGGTCTGCCAAATGTACATACTCAGACATATAGTGACACATCTGTCTCCGGTCAGAGGATGTGTGCCTATATCATGACAGCATGTGATATAGGACTTTGGTTATCTCGATCTCGTTAAGTCAACTCTTTGACCTAACTAATCTGACACCTCCGAATCTCTATTCCTATGCAGAGGACATGCATCAAGAAGTCGGTCAGATATCAGCCTAACTGAGAAAGGATTGTCATCTCCTACTTAGGCTGGAGATCATCTCTTAATAATCATTTGACGGTGCCTGATGAGTCCTCAATCTAACTCATTAGATATTCATCTAAGCACCAGCCTCTATGATTCAATAATTGAATCAACAGCTGTATGATCATTAAGATGACCATGGTACATAACCTTACTTGTACTAAGGGACCTATTATGCAAATTATGTACTCTTTATTTCAGATTAAGGAGTGAATTGCAATAACATTTATTGCATAATGGCTCGCCGTGGGCTCGCATGTCCAACAATCTCCCACTAGCCCAAAGAGCCATTAATGGGCTAATCATTTAAACCCACACTCATGTGACAATCATAGGCTATTTAGAAAATAGCTAGGTAAGCTGATCAGTCACTCTATTCCCAAGAGACTACGCTAAGTCCTTTTACGGTACTTGCATATCCCCTAGTAACAGTACTCGCATCCAATGCGAATGTTGCATCTTATGCAACTAATACTCAATTTTGTTATAGTGTCCTTGACACTATAGCTCGATTAATTATTATAACCAGTATGTCCATAATCCTTATTAGAATACCTTCATTCCTGGAGATCTCTATCTCCTAAGGTATCTACAGTTAAGACCCTCATAGATCACTATCTACATGGTCTTAAACTTTTGAAGATAATACTTTGAGATCACTATCTATAAGTTTCATCATCTTTGAAGATATTGTTATTTCTGCAACTAAGTGTTTTATTTCCAGAGTAGGATTAGTAACAGTTTACTACTCCCACTGCATGGCAGACATATGGCTTTTGTACACATCTAGCATACACTTCAGCTTCTCGTAACTGATGCACAAGTGCAAGCAGTTCTAGCATTCACTTCCTCAACTCTTTGAGGTGCTATCCCTTTAGACAAGTCACCACCACATCTTAAGGGAAGGAAGCTTTTCTTAGAATTTTCCAGAAAAATGGAATAAGTCCAAGGTGTACTACTAATACGACAGTCCCAATACCCTCTTTTCTTTGCTTCTGAATGACTTCAGAATTAAGATCTAAGAGGTATCCTTGAGATCGTATCTCAAGGTATGGAACAACCAAACACTTATTATTATTCTTATATCATTCTAAATGATTAGAATAATATCTACATTTAGCACGATGAACACAATGGCACTCCCACTAAGCTTCACATGGTTCATCAAGATTTTATCTGAAATCATTAACATTTATAATTTCATCAAATCTTATGTTCCAACTACAAGAAACTTATTGGAGTCCAAAGATGGAGTTCTTCAGCTGGCACACCTTGCTTTCCTCAACCATGAAGCCTTGGGGCTACTTCATATGAATATCCTCAGAGAGGTATTCATAGAGGAATGCAATCTTGACTCACATCATGAAGACGCCATAGACAAGTTGTGTAGCTATAGTTAGCAATATTCCGATGGGTTAAAGCAAGGTCACTGGAGAGCAAGTCTTATCGCAAGCGATGCCTTCTCTTCGGTGTGTAGCTCATGGCTACGAACCGTGCTTTGAAGGTCTATACCTTCTCATCAGGTTTCTTCTTTCTCTTGAAGATCCATTTACACCTTAATGGGTCTTACCCATATAGGTGGATCCTCGAGGGTCCATATACAACACTTGTATATGAAGTCTACATTAGACTTTTATTGCTAACATCCATCTTTCCATGTCATGATCCTCAGGAGCTTCATCACATGAAGTCCGATCATTGTCAGATTCAACTGATACATGGAATCCTTCCTCAAACTTATTTGAAGAGGTATTAATGTTTCATCTTTAATTGTTTATTTAGTTTCCGATTTCAAGAGCCTCATTATCTTCTCAAGATTAAATGAGTTCCTTTACTTCATTTTCATCTTGATTCTCAAGAGTGTCATCCTCTAAGAATCACATTCTCAGAGATGAGATCCTTTAAGAATCTCAAGGTCATAAAGTAGGTATCTAATACCATCCTTTATTTTCCTAATGAAGTAGCACTCTGCCACTCTCTAGTGCTAGATTCCAGCTTACATGCATGGAACCTTATTAAGTATATAATATAGTCTCTACCACATATACATATACCTGGAAACTAAGAGATAATTATGCTAAGATTAATCATTGATCAAATCATGTCACACATGCCTACAACTCTATCGAGTTAAGGTTCATTAGGAGGGGTGAGATAGAAATGATACTCATATCTCTATAAGGTATTTTATGGATTCATCTAATAGGTACTGACTACCTAGATTAGATCAAATTCATTTAATCTTCCTTCAAACTTTGGTTCTAAACCAAAATTGTGAAATCTTTGAACATTTCAAAGGTTTCTAAGTGAAGAGAAGAAGTCTCATATCACAAATAATCATCAACAGATATCACATATCCAGAATGTTTACTATGATATAGATGATTCACATACATCAATATGTATGAGATCCTGAATACCTTGACATCTTACATCTTTCCCAAAGAAGGGTGTATTGAACATTTTACTTTGAATACAATATTCATAAGTATGCAAGTTTTGAAATTTTAGACATTCTAAAGTTTCATCTCTTACTTGTCCATTGATCTCATCAATAGACATATGTCCAAAACATGATGCCAGATCATTGTCAAATGATCTTTATCCTCCTATTGATCTTTAAAGGTTTAATTTTCAGTATTAGAAATCTTAATGAACCATTCATTAATTTTCTAATTTAGTAGAGTCCACAAGATTTTAGATTACTATCTGAAATATCTCCATCATAACTCTTTATGATAGATTTATTACAAAATTCATGTTTATTTCCAACATTTGGAAATAATTAATGAGTGTATTCTAATATCTAGGTCATAGAGACATTCTCTAAGACTAAGGGCTCCCACTGAAAATATGAAGTCTATTGATCCAATGGAAATTGTTACAACAATTGCATCACTTCCAACATGGATGACAATTAAACCTTAAGATCAAATTTCTAATATTCTAATACAGATGCAACCAATTGCAAGTGTCATTAGAAGATTGAGATACAATTATTAGACTTTATCTTATCAAATAAGTAAGTCAATTTCAATGATTATATGTAGATTATTCCGATGTACTATCTGATTCCTTCTCTAAGGATTCTAGATAGATCTGATAGTCATAATATCAACACATCAACTTATTGCAGTATTGGCATACATCCAACTCTTTGGATGTTATATGGAAGTCACAGAAGTACAATCAACTCTTTGACTATACTTCTAACTTGGGTCCAACCCATGCTTCCACTGCGCCCCCTTTATCTATAAGCAACCATTGCTCAAGACAGAGGATCTCTTATGTTAAAATCAAAAAATTTCAATATAAGAGTATTTCACATTTATACATGCTTCATTCAATTCATACAATATGAATATTATGAAGTTTCAGGAATGACTAGAGTAAAGATAGTAGAATGATGACACTCATCGTATCTACATCCATTTAAACTCTTAAAACTTACGTTCAGGTAGGTACTCAAACAATTTGAATACATCATTTCCTATAGAGCCACCATTCTGCATAATGCAGAGAACCATGTCATTCATGATTATATGTCGAGAGCACATATGTATGCCAGAACATCTTCTTAGATTTTATAAGGATTATTTGATAATTACGATCATTATCGACATGTTACTTCAAAAGTACATTCGATGAGATCAAGACTTATAGAGACATACAAACCCTAGGGTTTCAGTCCTATTGTCTTATTTAATCATCATTCCTCATTATTATGAGGAAACTTGCACATTGCAACCACATACATTATGTGTCCAATTGCAAGTACAATATCTGGATCATAGGTCCAATCCATGATATTCTACTGGTTATTATTGAGTATAACATTGAGTTGGATTAAAGAAGGATTATCTGAAATAAGAAATTTGCATAAACATATTTAAATATATAATTTACTTTGATTTAGGAATTTTATATCAAAGTTATCTTGCCATGTCGACAATGAAAGTTCATTCCCTTAATCACTTTCAATGTAAGAGATATACTTACCATTATATCTCAAGTAAGATCTGGGATCTCCTTCCTTATCTTTGTTACATCCCAATAATATGAGAACCTGTAACTTGGATAAAAAGAAGCGGAAACACATTCCGCCTAGCAAGTCCAACTTGCATCTCCCAATTCGGTCTTTAACACCCGGGCCCACCATCCCTAAGGTGATGTTGACCCGTCATTAATTGAACCAACCGTCAACAGGAATACAACTCGCTATGCGCAATCCAATATCGCCCCAATAATATGAGGACCCGATATTGGGGTCACTACGCATACGTCCTTACTCTTTCAAGAAGAGACGAGCCCGATCCAAATGTATCATATGCAGGAGCTGTCACTTCGGACAGGCGTCTCCTACATACAATATCTGGCGACGGAACCCTTCGCCTTGACGGGAGACCATGGATGTCACTTATGTGATCCTCCATATCATATTCAAATTCTAATTAATCATTATGAATCATATTCATTACGATTAATTCTTCCAAGGGAAATAACAACTCTATTCATAATAGAGTGTTCTTAATTGGATACAATTAACTTAATCATATTAAATTAATTTTCAATCCAATTCAATCAACAAACTTGATTTTACTTGAATATATGGTATTATCTCAAAATACGTACTAATTCGAATTTTAATAATTAGAAAAATACATCATGATCTCTCAGGCATCATTCGTTCCCTACTCGCTGTCATGGCCAGTACCGGCGGGAGTGGGACGGACCGCATACGTTGCAACCCGCTACTCCAGCGATCCCCGACTAGACACCATATCCGCCTCGGGAAAAAATAATGCCGAGTCAATTGATGAATCTCAGATTCACCATTCTAAGTCTCATTAATTAAAGCTCAAGTCCCTCAAAATCAACTGCATTTCTGCATTTATTCCGCATAATTAGCATTCAGGCATGATTGCATAAGAATTGCATTTTAGCATTAATTTCTGCATAAAATAAGAAGCCAAAAATCCAAGTCAAAAATGACCTGTAAATAGCCTAACTTCCTCTATTTTTAACTCCTTCATGCTAACTCCGAATGCCACGTAACCACATCCACTGTGTGCACATCACTAACAAGAATAAATAAAAAATACAAAAAAATAATTAACCCAGGTAAGTGGACCAAAAACCCAAACCCTAGTTTCAGGATTTTCGGACTAAAAGCCACATATCTTCCCCATCCAGTGTCCGATTTGATCCTACTCACTTTTGAACTAATGCACATTCAATTACCTTCAAAACAAGACCAAATTCAAGTGAATCGGAGCTCGTATGTGAAAGTTGGGTTTTGGGCCTCTTTTGTACATTGTATTTTCGCGGCTTTTTGACCTGTATTTTATGTATATATTTTCTTAACTTATAAAAATCCAAAAAAATTAGATTAAGGTCTCTTGTATTTATCTTTGAGTTTTCCCTATTTTTCCGGATTTTTATCGTGTTTAAAATTGACAAAAAAAATAGAAAACCCAAAAATCAAGGTATTCTATGTACATGGGATACCCCAAAAATTCACTTTTCACATTTGACCGAATTTGGCTTTGATGTCTTCATGAAAGTTGTAGATCTCTTCGAGACGAGCATTTTTCGTGAAGGAACTTTTTCGATCCGAGGTCATTTGCTATTTCTTTTTGATTTTACAAAACAATTTATCTTCGAATTTTCTGGTGCTGACACGTGGCAGCCCTAGAGGCCGCCACGTGTCAGCTATTTTTCGCCTTTTTAAAATCTCGTTAATAAAAAAAAATTAAAAAAAAAATTAAAACAACGCACGTGCAGCGCACGTGCCACCCCGCACGCACACAGCACGTGCGCCCAGCGCCCTTTCCCCAGGCTCCCGCCACGTGGCCCATATCTGGCCGTTCGATCTCGGCCGATCGAACGGCCAGGCACCCGTCGTCCTCCTCTCTTCGTCTCCCCCAATCCCAGCGCCGACCACCTCCGAAACCGTCGCCAACTGCCCTCCTCTTTCCTCGCAACTGCCCCTACTCCATCTCCGCTACCTTCGTTATCTTCGCCCCGCCGCCTCGCAACGGCCAAACCCCCAACGTTATCCCCGCTCTTCCCTCGCCCCTATAAAAACGACGCCGCCGCCCCACAGTCACCTTATCCGCCGATAAGCCACAACGGGAGGAGCGGCGGTGACAGCGCCATCTCCTCCTCTTCCTCGGCGAGGTCCGAGTCCAGCAGGACCCGTAACAGCCCACGACGACATCCTCGCCGTTGCTGCTCTGCTCCGAGATCTCTCGTCGAGCCACCGATCGACTTCTTCAGCATCGAACTCCGCCGCCACTCGACGCGCTCCTCCGACGTTCTTCATCGACCGCCTTCGACCTCCAGCACCCTTGACTTCATCTTCTCGGCCAACGACCACCGCGCCGCCAGCGTGAGGCGTGCGCCCCTCCGCCATCCGCCGCGTCATCTTCTTCTCCGACTCCGCCTCAGATCGGCCGCGACCGGGCTTCTTCATCGACTCGCCCACGCTCCTCCACCTCCGGCCTTCATCGACCAGAACCTTCGCCGACAATCGCCTTCGACCACGCCGTACACAACGCCGGCGCAGCGCCGGTGCTCCTCCGCCGAGCATCGGCCCTCGACCATCTCGCCTTCGCCGGCCGGGCTCCAGACCCGAGACCCCCCACGTGCGAGGCGCGTGAGGGGGGACGCCAGCACGACGTCAGCAGCAACCCCGGTCACGTGCCTCGGGCGTGCCTCGGGGCAAATTGCAGAGTCGCCCCCAAACCTTTCCATATTCGCGCCTCAGTCCAAGACCAGAGGGCGCGTGCTGTGCACGTGCCTCTCTGGGAAATTTGCAAGAAGACCCCCTCACCTGTCGGTAATTACACTAAGTCCCCCCCTGCATTGATTTTATTTATTTATTCTATTTGCGTCTGTACCCCTGTCTTTGTCATCCATTATAGACCTCTACATTGCATCATTTTATTTATCTAAAAATAGCACTTTGTTCATTGCTTAATGCTCTACATTTTGACATGCTATGGATATTTTTGTGATTTATGGTTGATTAATGAATAATTGTTTTGTGGAAAATTAGAATATTTTGCCCAATCTGTGCTCGGAAATTCATAGTTAATTAACCGTATCTCTAAAAATTCTCCAAAAATCAAATATCGTAGAGATTAATTTGATTAACATTGTGCCCAAAAATCATTGCATTTGCATGCATTATTTGACCTGTAAAAATCATTTTGTGCAGTTCAATGTTTGATTTTTAATAGGTATTAGACCCCACATTTTTGTGATCTAGGATTTTTCTGGGATCCATCACCTAGTGATAGATCTTAGATATTTTTAGTTCTCGAAAATAAGTAGGTTTAATATTTATTAAAATTAAATATTGAAAATTAATTTGTTTGCATTTAAAAATTCGTAAAAAATTCATATTGCATCTAAAAATTCCAAAAAAATTACTGTGCACTTATTCCATCATTTTTTACATCTCGGCCAAGTTTCGTAATTTTCGGACATCGTTTGAACGTATTTGATATTTTAGTCCCTAAAATAGGCCAAACTTGCATTTTGCATCTCATATTGCATTGAAAAATTCCAAAAAAAGAACGCCTTGAAAACCGATCTCAAAATTTGATAGACATTAATCTAGGTTGTTCCTTTACCTCCTTGTGATCGACCTTGGGACTTGCCCAAGTAAAATAAACATAAACCACGAGATTAAAATTGAATCATTATTTTGTGGTTATTTCTTGACTGTTTCCGATCGCCGCCTACAACGAATGACTCATAATTAGTACCACGAACAAACATTAAAAACAACTTCTTAACGCGGCTTTCGCGGACCCGTCATCAATCACTTTGTACTTGAGATGATCATCGGTTCTTCAATCGAAATTATACTATATAGTAATAATCAAAACATTTTTTATTATAAGGAAATTTGCTAGACAAATTCCCAATCATATTCAAGTAAGGAGTTTGATGATTGTGTTTCCAATTTTGATCTAGATAAATCTAATCAATTATTGGTTGAGGCCAAGTCAATTAAGGAAATAATCATCATTAAATATTTCTCAAATATTTTTCATAATTATTTCATGAAATTAACAATTAATTTCACTAATTGACAATCACATGGTTCTTGATTAGGAAAGTAATTTCAGCAGTGACCCCTACTTACTAAATTAGTATATCTCAATCAATTTAAATCCAAATTGAGCAAAGTAATTTTCCGTAGTTTGCTAACTTGATTTACAACAGAACCTATGTGATTTTCACGCATTTCAAGTTGTTTCTAAACAGTAATTAACTCTTTAATTACGTTAAGATTTGCAGTTCCCGCAACAGTGAATACAGGTTCATTAAAACAACCATATCTCGACCAAACGGAATCCAAATTACGTAAACTCAGATCCTATGGTTTCCTTATTTAATGGGCAACAAAATCCAAGTTTTATTTTCGTGTTTAAACAATTTAAACAGGGCCGAAAATAATTACTTAACAGAGATGCGAAAATGAAATGCGATAAAACTATCGCAACCCCAACGAACCCAAATCGCCTTCGGTTTTATGGATCGTATCCAAAACCTTCGACCTAAGGCTCTGATACAACTTGAAGGATATGGTTAGATCCTCAAGCGCATCACGGAAGCGTGAACATCGTATCGAATACGACGAGGAGCGACTAGTTGCACTAGTAGCTCGATGCAGCGGAATTTAAAATTTTTTCATGCGACGAAACAACATGATCCAAGAAAACTTCTCGGATCGTTTCGTCTAAACCACAAACAAGTAATAGAATTACCTCTTGAAGCGTGGTTGCGATCGAGTCTCTAAACAAAGAGACCTCGTGTCTCAAGTTCGATCCGACGGAGGAGACGCTTGCGAGCGCGGGGATGAACCGCGTGCTTCTCGCAATCCATGTTGATGATCCAAGCAGTGGATCTCCTGATCTCGACACACGAGATCCGACGTCTTCTTTACGAGCGAGGTGCACCGAAGGAGACGGAGATCCACGAGCAGACGATCGGGCAGCATAACGATGACGCTGCGGCGATGGAGAACCTCTCTAGGGCATCCATGGTGGACGGCCATATGAGAGGGAGAGAGAGTAGACGTATAGAGAGAATGAGAGAGAGAAGTGCTATAATAGCATTGTGTAAAGAGAGAGCATGGTATGCCTCTCTATTTAAAGGGTTTTGGGATCCATGGATCTCAATCCATGGGACTTATAAAATCAATGGATGAGATTGATTTATGTCAATCCAATGGCCAAGATTGTTGTTGGAAAAAGCCAACAACTTGTGATTTAATTTAGATTAAAATATATTTGATAAAATCAAACATAAATCAATCCAAAATTACTCCAACAAATAAGGAGAGAATATACATGGAGATCACATCTCCATGTACATTCAAGATGGACGACCACCAATTCCAAATAGGACATGGGTGCCGCCCACTCCCTTCCATATGGAGGCAATCTCATGAGATTTCATGAGATTGCATATCTCCATGGAAATCTCTCTCATTATTTATTTCCAACAACTTTTGTTGGGATTTATTCACCAAAAATAATTCACAATTAATTTTGGGAATATTGCAATCTTGACATTGGAAATTTGTGAATCACATTCACAACCCAAAATAAAATATAATTTACATCTTCAATTAATTAGACAATGTATATCCAATACACATAATAATTAATCAACAAATATAAATTATAATTAGCTCTCTCTAATACATTATAAATCACATTTATAATATATTATGAATAATTGGATATTACTATCCACATTATTCTTATCCACAATAATTAAATCACATTTAATTATATTGGATAACTTACTCTCATGTGCCCAAATAATATGAATCACATTCACATTATTCACATCTTTGATAATCAAATCACATTTAATTATCTGAGATAACTCTCCTTATAATATGAATCAAATTCATATTATTCATGATAATTAAATCACATTTAATTATCCATTTTCTCAATGCCTGGATACATATATCAACAATAGAATTATCCATGAACTCTTTCAAGGATAATGCGCTTTCTCCGCGAATACTTGGAGATAAGGACATGGTGATTGTATTGTTCCACGTATATTGACTTGGATATTGAGATTACATCTCAAATCCAGACCTCGGGCCTCCCATAAGTGCTTGATTAAATCAAGACCGTAAATCTAATCTTCTCATTGAATCTGAATCACATTCAGATCAATGTCCAATATTTGGACTAAGATTAGATTACTTCTCTACTGAGAGGGGTCACTAAAATCCAGACCCGTTTCATCACTCCCTAGGAATGGAAGCGTCATGGTTATACAATCGTTTATGATTACATCACCCTCAGGTATTCCCAATACCTGTACATCCTGCATACTAGAAGACTCAGAATAAACCCGAAGTATTAGATCAACTTTATACTATCTACTTCGGGGTTTTATCAGTAAGTTTCTCATTTTGATCATTGGGAGTTGGTATCGATCATATACTTTCCAAAAGCACATATCATACCTAGGTCTTGATCATATACTTTCCAAAAGTATATATCAAACCTACAAATTCAGACAAGCTTCCAAAGCGAGACGACCGTGCACACGGAATTTGATTCTTCCCAATATCTCATGAGTGAGCTCATATCTTCCGGTTCAGTAGTGAACCTGTATGATCCCTTTGAGAGATCGTATTACTCATATGCCCTTATATGCACACCAGCACGCCGGTGTATAGACCTTGATTAGGTCATCAACCTATTGGTTTGCCTCCGGTCAGAGGATGTGTGCATATATCATGACAGCATACGATATAGGACTTTGGTTATCTTGATCTCGTTAAGTCAACTCTTTGACCTAACTAATCTGTCACCTCCGAATCTCTATTCCTATGCAGAGGACCTGCATCAAGAAGTCGGTCAGATATCAACCTAACTGAGAAAGGATTGCCATCTCCTACTCAGGCTGAAGATCATCTCTTAATAATCATTTGACGGTGCCTGATGAGTCCTCAATCTAACTCATTAGATATTCATCTAAGCACCAGCCTCTATGATTCAATAATTGAATCAACAGTTGTATGATCATTAAGATGGCCATGGTACATAACCCTAATTGTACTAAGGGACCTATTATGCAAATTTTGTACTCTTTATTTCAGATTAAGGAGTGAATTGCAATAACATTTATTGCATAATGGCTCGCCGAGGGCTCGCATGTCCAAAAGATCCGCCCTTGCGTAAGAGGGCGCATCATCTGCTGCACCTCCCTTGCGGTCAACTCCAAGAGGTGGCGGCAGTCGGCCATATCATGCTCTAGGATTTTCATAAAGAAAACCTAGTTCTGTTCCCAGATCCAGTCCGATGTGGCAACGCTCCAATCTCCATGCGGTGAAGCTTTTCCCATCTCGCACAGCAGGAGGTAGCAACCCCATGCGATGCCTTCTTCTTCCATGATCAAGCCATCTTCAGCCACGATCAGGCCATCTCAAAGGAACCAAACACAATCGTGCGCTTCTTTCACACCTAGTTCAGGGCAGCATCTCCAGGCGGCCGCCGCCACATCTCCAGGAGGCCATAATCGGAGTCAAGTCTCCTTGCTCATCCATCCCAGGCAATGTTTCCAAATACCAAATCGGCAAACCTCCAGTAGAGGATCATCGTTTTCAGCGATGCTTTCACCCACACAAGATCTCTCTCTCATTATCGAGGCGGAGGCCCCTCCAATCGAGCTCTCCTTTGTACCTCCATGCGGAGGTACCTCCCCGGCAACTGCGACAGCAGCGGCAAGGTCTCAATCGCCGTAAGGGATTTCTTTATATGCACCGGTTGATTCGGGGGCTACACACTCTTACCTCGCAGATCGGTTGGTGCCAACTTTTGGTAAGTTTGTGTTGAATGTTCCGTCCTTGTACTACATCAAGGGCTCAAGGGCCAATTGTTTATCATACGTCAAGTAGTCGAGGATTTGGCAGTGCAAATAGGTGGACATGAGATGCAAGTGTTTCTACTATTGATTCAATTAGAGGACTTTGATATCACTTTAGGCATGGACTGACTCAAGAGGCACAACACTGCCTAAACTGCTTCGGGAACATGAAGGTCTTCCATTTCCTTGGAGTGCAAGTACTTCATATTGATGGATGTACTTTTGGTAGCAAGATCAAGTACATCTCCACTCTGAGGGCACACTACTTCCTCAACCAAGATTGTGTAGGGTACCTTGCCTACGTGGTTGATTTAACTGTAAAGGATAGGATGACTGAGGACATCATGGTTGTACATTAGTTTCCTGAGATGTTTCCAAATGAGTTGTATGGACCACCACTAGCGAGAGAGATCGAGGTTAAGATCACATTGCTATTAGACATACAGTCGATCTCTATTCCTCCATATAAGATGGCATCTGTCGAGCATAGAGAGCTCAAGGTGTAGCTACAATAGCTATTGGAGAAGGGATTCATCTGTCCCCATACATCGCAATGGGTAACATCATTTCTCCTCATGAAAAGGAAGAACAGATTCACAAGGCAATGCATTCTATGACTCGGAAAAGTGAACGATCAAGAACCGGTATTCTATTCTGTGGAGTAATGATATTTTGATCCATCATAAGATCCAGTTGTCGGTTGTAGATTTGGGACGTGCTCATGTCGCTTAGTGAACAACATCCAAATGATAGCACATCTGATAAAATGACTATACTAGCAAAGTACAATAGTTTGAGAGATAAGATTGCCCAAGGACAGTAGGCAGATAAAGTTTACAGGGAATTACATCACCACTTTGAGGGATGAGTTAGATGGATTCTGTGTCTGTAAGTCCATTTATGGAAAGGGAGATCCTATGTGTTTATTCCTGATGAAGGAATACTAAGGAGAGATACTCTAGATATGGCACACCATTCGAAACTTTCTATCCATCTAGGTATCATGACAATGTATCGAGACCTCTGCCAACATTTATAGTAAGAAAAATGAAAGGAGAAATAACAAATCACATTAATTGACATGTAACATGTCATATAGTGAAGGCAGAGCATCAACGACTCCCTATCCTATTCGAAACTTTTCTCCTTCCTATATGGAAGTGGGAGAGTATTTCCATGGAATCGTCACAACATTGCTGCATGCTTTTGGCGGGCATGATGTGATATGAGTAATCGTTGACCAGTTGACCAAATCGTCTCATTTCACTCTGTTAACATGTTC
Organism: Ottelia alismoides; assembly: GCA_037367405.1. NCBI lineage: Eukaryota > Viridiplantae > Streptophyta > Magnoliopsida > Alismatales > Hydrocharitaceae > Ottelia > Ottelia alismoides. The sequence goes on from JAZKJV010000825.1 coordinate 600,475, forward strand.
AATACATTAATTAGGCTAGCAAGATTGTAAACTAGCATGTTATCTGAATTCAATGTATGTTAAAAGAAATTATATACGATAGAGTTACAATTCACCTCGCATGAATGGGAAGGCTTAATGGGAGATATGAAGTGAGATACTTCTCAGCCTGGAATACCATTCATAGACAATATGAGAGGATCAATCAAATTTTAGTCTGTTGCGCGCATTGACTCTTGAGTAGTAGAAATCATGGAAGGATCCCCTTCAACTAATTGAGTTGCATCTAACATGATTATTACGCGTTGGTGCTTAACAGGAACAGGGCTAGGAGGGACATCTTGATCCCGATTGCGAGGTTGTGGTCCATTTGGTTGGGAAGGAACGAGGCCCTCTTCTCAGGTCAACGCTTTTACAGGGATAACGTTCTTATTCATTGTTCGTGTCTTGTGGATGACTGGAGTGTGGTGTAGGCCGCATTTCGCTTTTGTTGTGGTGGGTGTGGTGGTGTACCTTTGTATATTCGCCCTTGCTATCTTGTATGTTTTTTCGTCTCTTTAGTTTTTTAATATATTGGGGCGAACACCGTTGAGTGTCTCCCCCTTTTTTGAGCTTCAAAAAAAACACCAGCATGGCATCTTTAAGGCTTTGTATGGGTAAAGATGCACAACACCCATTTGTGTTAAGAGTAAGTAGGAGTCAATAGCTCGTATATCTATCGACAAATAATAGAGGAGACACCTATCCTTGTGAGGACTGCCAAAAGGAGATAGCCGATAGTGTACAGTCATCAGAATTATGCCAATTACTGGCATCGTGATCTCAAGTTGAGGCTGAAGACCTTGTTTTATTGCGAAAATTACTGTTAAATGGCATTTACAGGTTCGGTGTTAGAAGCAAGTTGCACCACGTTTTGTGGGACCATTCGCGGGTTGGTTGAGTCTGGAAGGTGGCCTACATAGTAGCCCTTTCCCCACACATGTTGGATATGGACGGTGTGTTCCATGTCGACTATGTAGAAGTATGTCTAAGATCCTACATATGTGATCAACCATGAGGACTTGGTGGTGGAGCCAAAACTCTCCTTCCATGAGAAGCCTATCTTGGTACTAAAACTATGCGGTCAAGAGATTGGGGAGGAAGAAGATTTCTTTAACCAATATCATATAATGAAAATGGGATGTTAGACATGCGACGTAGAAGATTGAGGCAGATATGTGGGAGGATATTCCCATTTAATGGCATGTGTGGAATCGAAACCCAAGTTCAATTCTCTTTGAGATTTTATGAGTTTCGCATTCGCTCTCTTTCATATTTTTATGTAGTCATTTTTATTTTGAGATTTTTTGAGATCGAATAGGGAGAAACACATGAAGATGCACATCCCACGTATATTAATTACTGGAAAGATACAAGTGTTACCTCAGAAGGAGCCAAGAAGCAAGTAGATTCTTGGTATGGATGATTACATTTTCAAAATAAAAACGAGTAGACGAGAAAATAACTCCATTTCTAGAAAGCCAGCCTAGATGATAACGATTGACCAAAGCAAATCCTTGTCTTCTCGAGATCTTGCACGGTAGATAGAGTCCCTAAAATTATCCAGAGCACCGATGTCTACCCAATCAATATCCGGATCTTAACATATAGCCTTTATCTTTTCGCGATCAAAGAAGAGATGACAAATGGACTCAGATAACTCTTCACAAAGACGGCATAAGTCGAAATTACTGCCATTGAACCTAGACCATCTACCTCTCGTGATAATTCTCCATTTGTGCATCAACCACGGAAAAACTCCGATACGGTTCGATACCTTCAACCTACCAATAAATCTACAATCTCTAACTAGAGTGAATGTCAGGCTCTGAAACTGGAGGCCTATCAACCTTTCTATATGCCTTCTTCACGGAGAAGTCCCCATTACCCCAAATCCAATGATCTCTTCCAACCCCAGGAACTGAAAGGTGATAGAGTAACCCCTGAAGGTCCACAAACTCTAAAACACGCTGATCCGAGAAAGGTCTGGTAAAAGTAGGCATCCACGCATTGTCAGTGCAAGCGTCTACAACTCTCGCATCCATAGATTCGGAAAGAGCAAACAGACGAGGGAACCATACTGCTAGGGTTCCACCACCAGTCCAATCATCCGTCCAAAAAGCAAAGGAATTATCGTCCCCAATAAGTGGCTTGAGGAGCTCACAAGCATATGGAAGAAGGGAGCAAATACCTTTCCAGAACACCAAGGTGTAGAAAGAGGGACGATGAGCAAACTCCAACATGCTTGGACGCCATAAATGCATCGAATGAGGTTGCAGCATAGGTCTTCATTTTTCCCCCGAATTCTCGTCACACACTTCAATGAGAGCTTTGTTCATGATTTCCAGTCTTGGAACACCAAGTCCACCCTTCTGTGAAAGTAGAGTTATTGCCTCACAATCCACCAAGGGTATACCAGGTGTATCTTGGCATGTCTTTGCCAAAAAAAATCTTCTCATATTTCCCCAAAAAATATTCTCATAATCCTCTCCAATCTTTTACGAATCCCAACAGGTAGAAGTCTGGAAGACATAAAAAAGATTGAGATAGTTTCCTCTCCATCTTTTCTATAACCTGTAACCAATCAGATAACCGTAATCTACCACTAATGAGCAGGAGTCCCAGATACTGAATAGGTAAACTCCGATGCTTTGTTCCCATGCTTGGTCAACAAGCATGCTCCTCTGTGACCAGAAAAGTAAAAGGTATCACCGTTGATTTCAGCTTGTTTAGTTTGAGCCCCGATAGTTCTCCAAATATATCCAACACAGTCATCATGTTTGTATCTTCTTGCGTACCCCCTTAAATAATGTAACATCCATATTCTAACAAACCCGAACTCGTCCGATTTTGGGTCTAATAAACCCAAAAACGTTGTCGGTCAATACTAAACAACCTAAAACGACCAATTGATCGTGAATCAAAAGTCGTTCGGACGAAATCGACCGAAAATCGGTCGCATCGTAATGCGCGCCGTGAAAAAGCCGCGACGCAAATTTAGAAACCGCAAAACGAACCGAGACCGTCATGAGATCCGATTTGACGATACGAGACCAACGGAATTGACCGTTCGTCAATCGTAGGTCGTTTGATATTTTTAATTCACAAAATTTAACCCCAAATCGAAATCATATATCGAAAATTCGGGTACTCAAAACCCGATCGGAAGTATATCAATATTATACTCATATTGATCGTCATTCAGAGACGATCAATTCGAGATATCGCGCGTCGAAATCGGAAACTCGAGGTGCGTATACGGACAATTTTAACATCCTAAATAGTTGAAAAAAAATGAATAAAAAAAAATAATTCCTGCTACAACCGTAGCAAACTGCTTTCCAGGACAACCCACTTGGCTCTTTGCTTTCCTCCATGTGGCAATTAACAAAGTCCCTTCCCTTCTTATAAATATCAAATCCTTCCCTTATTCTTACAAGGTTTTCCCTAATTTCTTCCAAGTTTCAGCCGTAAGGGCCTCCAGCCCTTCCATTCTTCTTGCTGCTTGCAGCACTCCAGCAAGTATAGAAGGTTGCTGCTATTGCCATTTGCAGCAGCCATTGCTGGTGTCCAGCAGTTTTTGAGTGCTGTTTTGAGCTCCAGCATCTACAACAGCCAAAGAAGATTGAAGGAGCCTGCTACTCCTTGCATGGGAGACTGCTGGAGCTGCTGCCCAAGCAACTTTAGAAGTGGTTGCATGCATGTGATCTCCCAAATAGAAGATCCAAGAGGTACCATCCCCTCTCCCTCCTCCTTTGCTGCCATGCATGTATATTAAACTTGATTTTTGCACATGTACATCCCCATCCATACCCTCTTGCTGTCATGCATGCTGAACAATACATCCTTGATCTCTTAATTAGGGTTTCTTTTGAGTGAGGCTGTGCAATCTGTTTGTAGATAGTCTGTGACATTCTTCATCCATATTCTGTATATAAATGATCTCTTGAAGTTAGGTGTTAATTGATGTTTTTTTTTTAAATATATCAGGAAATTGCACCTGATTAAATGCTCGGGAATTCCATATCTTAAATTTTTCCATTTAATAAACCTGTAATAATAATAATAGAGTCTATTTTTAGGAAACTGTGAAGTACAGTGGGCATGCTCCTTCTTAGGAGAATTTCTCCAAGCCTACATGAAATTCTTGATGGCTGAAAGATAGACTTGATTTATGATGGTTATAGAATAAGAATATGGTTGTCTGATGAGAACGTGTTCTCAATGCCCGGAAAAAAAAATGAATGAGAATTTAGCACTAATATCTGCTTACTCCCTGTAGCTGAAAAATGAAAATCTTGAAGAATGAATTCCATATCATAGATTTCAATAAAGCAATGGTTGGGACTTTTTCTCTGTTCGATGCAACTATAAGATTCATAATGGTTTTACCATAGTAGGTGCTTCAATTCTCAATTCGTCTTGGAAATTAAGGAGGTTTTGGTATCTATTGTAACTCTGTATTCAAGCTAACACCTACTTAGCTCTTTTCATCAAAACAAAATGATCAAGGTTTACATTCTATACTTGCTTGAGATATGTAATCAAGAGTGCGAGATCAAACAAAATTGACCTGGACTCTACCAAAATGCAACCCACCATCTAATGCAAGTTATAGGTATCTTCACACTCACCTTACTATTACTAATATCAAGTAGCTTGAAATTGCCATGTGCTATCCAAACACAATGACACTATGAATACTATTTAGGGTGATCATTGGATAGTGCTAACCTTTAAGCTTGTTTACGCCATTCGACCTGACCTGAAATTGTGATGAGAACAATTGGAAATTGATTTTCTTAGTACAAGTTTGGCATATTATAGGAGAAATAAACCATATAATTAGCATATGACTATGTCGACTACTCCTCCAACCACTAATATGGGGGAATAATAGTTCGTGTGTAAATAGTGATTTGGTAAAATCCCCATGTCATGCGCTAACAAGCAACACAAGCCAACATAGACATTGAATTGATGAATCAAGAAAAGATGATGCTTACAAAGACTATGAAAGGTTTCTCGTAATAGTTGTGAAGTAGAATGAGAATTTAATCTATAACCAAGAGCATCTTAAGGTAATGAGAATTTAATCTATAGCCAAGTGCATTTTAAGATGGTGATTCAGTGATATAATTAATATTGCCGATCATGGTGATCTTTATACCTGATCATGCGAGGGCGCGGTGACCCTCAACTGGGCGGGAGATAGGAAGCCCAGTTAGGGCAGCGGCAGCCAAGTGCGCGGGTCTAGGATCCCAGTCTTTTATACGGTTTTTACGCGAGCTCGCAGTGTTTTTACGCCTCGTTGGGATCCAGACTTTAGACCAGTTCCGCTGACCCTGTCTTTTAGGATACCCAGGCGGGGGATCCTTGGTTTTCAGTTTTACGTCCGAGCTCGTTCGCCTGTACTAGTCAGGCAGGTTTCTAGAGTGACTTTTCTAGGGAGTCTCTCTCACCCGTCTCAGTGGCGTAGTTGGGGAGTAGACCTATCCCTTTATTGGACCGCGCTTCCAATTAGAGGGCGAGACGGAAGAGCCATTTGTAGGCTTCTTCACCGCTTGAGTTTACTTTCGCCAAACAGACTTGGCGATTCTATATCTAGATCATCCATATCTACATCTACATCATCTGGAGTTATATCTGAAATATTGAAGTTAAGAATTGGAGAAGTTACGATCAAAAGTCAGGATTAGTAGGAAATGACTATTCTCTCTACCCAGGAATTTAAATAAATAGATTTTTTCGAATCTTAACTTTTCCATTATCACTCACCAACGTGATCTCTGAAGAAAATAATATATGTGCTCACACTCATATCCTCATGAATACGTAACTATTATATAAATAGGTCACATGTGGGAAATACTGGGTTTTGGGACACACATTGAAATGCTTACAAGTAGTCTGAAAAACCTTTTTACTTAAGCAAGTAGATGTAAACTTTACTTTTCACCTTTCCTCTTGCTTGCTTTTGCACATATTAAATGTCTAGCTATTTTTTATAAGTTTTTGGGAGGTACCAGCAATGGCTGACGCCTCTTCTTTCCTAACGTGTTTGGCAGGCAAACAACCTGCAGTTTAGTAGCAGCTCAGTAGCTATATATGCTTCCTGGAGACAGAGTATACACTAGACGGTATGAATTACTTGTCTCAGTTTTTGTTCAGATGATGATGTAAATGCTATCTCTTTTGTATCACTTGGGATATATGTTGTAATATGGAAGATGCTTGTGCAAGTTGTAAATGGATATGAATATTAATAAAAAGGAATTTTGGTGCCATTTGTATCTCTTTTACTTTGTGGTTATGTTGTGGATGTGAATGTCATGTGGATAATTAGCCGCGCGAAAAATTTTCCCTATTTTTCTACAACTTCATGCGATCTCATGTGAATAATAGTGCGAGTGTGTGATTAACGGGTACCCGGATCCTCAGGGGTTCACAGTTTGGTATTAGAGCAGTGGTACCCCGATACGCACATTCGCAGTATTTCAATTCCGATCGCATTAAGTTCTCGAATAGCGACAGTCTTCCGACTTGTCGTGAGTTCGAGATGGGAAATATGACATTCATATTCAATAACCACAGATGTCACCAAGTTCATTAATTTTCATATTATATCCCAAAAAGAGAAAAGCATTTATGATAAATATCTGTCTAGGGCATCCTTATGACTAATTATGGTTCTCATGCAGAGCCATGGCATTTCGACCAGGTCAGGATACTTCTGATCAGCTGGCACGCATACTGAGCGCAATTACTGATCTTCAGCAGCAACAGACTGCTATGAGAGGCCAGCAGGAGCAGATATTGGCCCAGCAGACCGAGATTGCTGACAGGCAGACGGACATAGAGATGAGGTTTGAGGATCTGTCAGATTTCACGTATCATCCATCCCAGGATGGAATACGACAGGACCAGCACCAGTCCGTTGAGGTGGAGCAGCCGCATCCTGACGATCCACTAGAGGACATTCCAGAGCATGGAGCTGAGGAGGATGCAGACTTAGACAGGGAGCAGGACCCTGTTGACTTTGCTGGCGAGGATGCACACAAGTATTCAGCCATTCACAGGCACCAGTCGGTCTTCACTTCTTATCAGCGGGCCAACATACCCTTGTTCGAGGGCACAGGTCCACCAGATGATGCTGAGCAGTGGCTGAAGAGAGTGATGAAGGTGCTCAGGGCGATTCATGCGCCACGAAACACGTGACTATCTTTCATAGAGTATTCACTGACAGACTTCGCCGAGCGATGGTGGGAGGCCGTAGCGTCCGAGTTAGGCCGAGAGCCTACTTGGAACGATTTCGAGATGAGGTTCAGAGCCCACTTCTTTTCTGCGAAGTGGAAGGAGTCCCAGCGCCGACTTTTTGCAGAGCTTCGTCAGGGACAGATGACAGCCAGGGATTATTTTATCAGATATACAGAGTTGTCGCGACATACACGAGCAGCTGGCACATTTCCAGAGAAGAATCTGGAAAAGTTCATTGGTGGCATGCGAGAGGAAGTACAGGAGAAGCTGGCTGGACTGCATATCACATCTATCTCCAAGGCTACCGATGCAGCGGAGAAGTTCGAGGACATCAGGGGGAGACGTTTTGGGAGCTCGTCTGGAGCATCACCTAGACCGCGACGATCTTTTGGACCGATACGTCGACCGTTTCAGCAGCAGAGGTCAGACAGACGGTTCCGACCTACAGGTTCGACATTCTCTGGCAGTGCTCGCTCTTCTCCATCGACTACTCTAGGAGGAGCACTCGTCGGACGTGGCACAGAGTCCGCTCGACCATCTGGGTCGCAGCGAGTAGACCGACCACCAGCCGGACCAGCTCGGAGCACAGGCACGGCTACTCCACCTACCAGGCCAGTCAGATGCTATCGATGTCACGAGTGGGGACATTACCGAGCACAGTGCCTACAGGCTTCTGGCGAGCCTCAGCCACAACCTTCACAGTCACAGCCTCAGACACAACGTTCAGGGAGTTTCCGTGGCAGGAACTCCAACTTTAGGCGGCAGCAACAGAGACAGACGCAGAGTGTGGCAGGTTCTAGTGCTGCATCAGCCAGGCAGGGACAGTTACATGCCGTTACTGAGGAGCAGGCACGTTCAACGGCTACTGTGGTGAAAGGTATGGTCTCAGTCTTGGGCCGACCTTTTCATGTTTTATTCGATTCCGGCGCGATACACTCTTTCCTTGCTTCGAGGTTGCTTGTTTCTTTAGATAGAGTTGCAGAGACGCTATCGTCTTCATATCACATTCGAGGGCCAGGTGGCCAGTTATTTGTCATATCTCTGATAGTCAGGCACTTGCCCATACTGATTGGCGGTCACGAGATGATCGCAGATTATCTACTTCTGCAGCTTGATGAGTTCGACTTGATTTTGGGCATGGATTGGCTATCTACTCATCATGCACTAGTTGATTGTTTTAGGAAGACAGTTGTCTTCAGGATTCCAGATTTACCGGAGTTCACCTTTGAGGGTACTATACACGACTCCACCATGGAGTACATTTCAGTGTTGCGAGCACAACGACTTGTTGATCAGGGTTGTGATTCATACCTTGCGTTTGTTCGGGAGATATCCGATCAGGAGCCGATGACTCAGGACATCCGAGTGGTATCAGAATACCCTGACATATTTCCTGATGAGCTACCAGGATTACCTCCTGAGAGAGAGATTGAGTTCGAGATCACCTTGCTACCAGATACACAGCCGATCTCTATGGCACCTTATCGCATGGCACCAGCCGAGTTGAGGGAGCTGAAGGTGCAGTTGCAGGAGTTGCTTGACTTGGGATTCGTGAGGCCGAGCACATCACCTTGGGGTGCTCCGAATCTATTTGTCAAGAAGAAGGATGGATCCATGAGACTGTGCATCAATTACAGGCAGCTGAACAAGAGAACGGTAAAAAACCGTTATCCTTTGTCGCGCATCGATGATTTGTTCGACCAACTCCAGGGATCTTCGATTTTCTCGAAGATCGATCTTCGCTCAGGCTATCATCAGCTGAGGATTCGCGAGTCGGATATTCCGAAGACAGCCTTCAGGACTCGCTATGGACACTACGAGTTTGTGGTGATGCCGTTTGGGCTCACGAATGCATCTGCGGCTTTCATGGATATGATGAACCGTATCTTCCGTCCATACTTGGACAAGTTTGTAGTGGTGTTCATCGATGATGTGCTCATCTATTCACGGAATGAATGGGATCATGCAAATGATCTACGGATTGTCTTAGATACATTGCGGAAGCACAAGCTATACGCCAAGTTGAGCAAGTGCGAGTTTGGTTATCCCAGGTCTCATTTCTTGGGCATATCATTTCTGGAGCAAGCATTGCAGTTGATCCTGCGAAGATATATGCAGTTATGTCTTGGGAGCAGCCCAAGACTGTCACGCAGATTCGGAGTTTCCTTGGGCTAGTAGGTTTTTACAGATGCTACGTCAGCGGATTTTCACGTATTGTTCGCCCTCTTACACGGTTGACGCAGAAGGGAGTTCCATTTATTTGGGATGATTCATGTGAGCAGGCCTTCCAGACACTGAAGGAGAGGTTGACTACAGCGCCTATTCTTGCTCTTCCTTCAGGTACTCAGGACTATGCAGTCTACACAGATGCATCTGGAGAAGGTCTAGGAGCAGTGTTGATGCAGAAAGGACAGGTAATTGCTTACGCATCACGGCAATTGAGACCGCACGAGCGGAATTACCCCACACATGACTTGGAGTTGGCGGCAGTTGTCTTCGCCTTGAAGATCTGGCGCCACTATCTATATGGGGTAAACTTCGAGATTTTCACAGATCACAAGAGCCTAAAGTACATCTTTGATCAGAAGGAGTTGAACATGAGACAGCGCAGATGGCTCGAGCTGCTGAAGGATTATGATTGCACAATCTCTTACCATCCCGGTAAGGGAAACGTGGTGGCTGATGCACTCAGCAGGAGAGCGCATGCTGATGGTACGGCTAACTGGCTATACACGTGGGATACGCTTGCAGCTTTGACAGATTGGCATCCTCAGGAGAGCGTATCCATTTCTACCGACATGCCTCCTCGATACAGTAGTCTTTGGGATCGTATTGTAGAGGGCCAGAAGACCGATCCTTAGATTCATGATAGATACATGCGCGCCATTAAGGACGAAGTTGATGATTTTGTCGTAGCAGAGTCTATTTTATGGAAGGCGGGACAGGTCGTTGTACCCAATGACGAGCAGCTTCGCAGGGACATTCTCGATGAGGCACACAGTTCACGGTTATCTATCCATCCAGGCAGTACGAAGATGTACCGTGATCTGCGTCGACATTTCTGGTGGAATGGAATGAAGCGCGATGTGGCGCTACATGTTAGCAGATGCATGACCTGTCAGATGGTCAAGGCTGAGCACAGGAGACCACCAGGATTACTGCAGTCTCTCCCCATTCCCGAGTGGAAGTGGGAGAGCATTTCTATGGATTTTGTCACGGGATTGCCGAAGACACCGGATGGCCATGATTCCATTTGGGTCGTTGTTGATAGGTTGACCAAGTCAGCCCATTTTATACCTGTCAACACGACTTACACTCCATCCAGATTGGCCAAGCTCTATGTACAGAACATTATCAGGCTACATGGTATACCACGAGAGGTGGTGTCTGACAGGGATTCGAGATTTACATCTCATTATTGGCATCAGTTCATGTCAGCACTATAGACAGAGCTGAAGATGAGTTCTGCATACCATCCGCAGACAGATGGACAGAGTGAGCGTACCATTCAGACGCTTGAGGATCTACTTCGCGCATGCACTTTGGAGTGGAAAGGGTCCTGGAAGGACCATTTGCCTTTGGTGGAATTCACGTACAACAACAGCTATCACTCCAGTATTGGTATGGCACCATTCGAAGCCCTATACGGGCGGAGATGCCTCACACCTCTCAGTTGGCGTGAGGTAGGTGATCATGCTTTATACTCCGTAGATCTCTTGGAGGAGACCGCGAGAGCTGTTGATCTTGTGAGACGGAGGCTTCTGACGGTACAAAGTCGCCAGAAGAGCTATGCGGATCGTCGGAGGAGAGACTTAGAGTTCCAGGTAATCTAATTAGTTCTTCTTCATGTATGACATATATATATGTCCAATTTAATCTCATATTAATGACACTCCTATTGATTATAGGTTGGAGATTGGGTATTTTTGCGAGTATCTCCCATGAAGGGAGTGCAGAGATTCGGTGTTCGTGGTAAGTTGGCGCCACGATATGTTGGACCGTTCGAGATTCTTGCTCGTGTGGGCAAGGTTGCGTACCGAGTAGCCCTTCCTCCACATCTTTCAGCTATTCATGATGTTTTCCACGTATCCAATCTGAGGAAGTATGTCCACGACCCTCGACACATTATCAGTTACGAGAATCTCGATGTAGAGCCGGATCTGACTTATGAGGAGAAGCCAGTCCAGATACTTGACCGCGCTGAGAAGAAGCTTCGCAACAAGGAGATTTCATTAGTCAAGGTTTTGTGGCACCGACACGGCATCAAAGAGGCGACGTGGGAGACTGAAGCCGACATGCGGGCACGATACCCGCAGCTTTTCTGATGTAAGCATCAAAACAAGCATTTGTAATTAGATACATGATAAATATATGGCTTGTTTTGTCTTTGAGGTTTTTATGGGTTCAAAACCCTTTGAGGTTTTTATGGATATATAAAATCCCAACAAGATACTTAATGACCTTGACTCGAGTCTCGAGGACGAGACTCCCTTTGAGGTTTTTATATTTGTAACATCCATATTCTAACAAACCCGAACTCGTCCGATTTTGGGTCTAATGAACCCAAAAACGTTGTCGGTCAATACTAAACAACCTAAAACGACCAATTGATCGTGAATCAAAAGTCGTTCGGGCGAAATCGACCGAAAATCGGTCGCATCGTAATGCGTGCCGTGAAAAAGCCGCGACGCAAATTTAGAAACCGCAAAACGAACCGAGACTTTCATGAGATCCGATTTGACGATACGAGACCAACGGAATTGACCGTTCGTCAATCGTAGGTCGTTTGATATTTTTAATTCACAAAATTTAACCCCAAATTGAAATCATATCTTGAAAATTCGGGTACTCAAAACCCGATCGGAAGTATATCAATATTATACTCATATTGATCGTCATTCAGAGACGATCAATTCGAGATATCGTGCGTCGAAATCGGAAACTCGAGGTGCGTATACGGACAATTTTAACATCCTAAATAGTTGAAAAAAAATGAATAAAAAAAAATAATTCCTGCTACAACCGTAGACTGCTTTCCAGGACAGCCCACTTGGCTCTTTGCTTTCCTCCATGTGGCAATTAACAAAGTCCCTTCCCTTCTTATAAATATCAAATCCTTCCCTTATTCTTACAAGGTTTTCCCTAATTTCTTCCAAGTTTCAGCCGTAAGGGCCTCCAGCACTTCCATTCTTCTTGCTGCTTGCAGCACTCCAGCAAGAATAGAAGGTTGCTGCTATTGCCATTTGCAGCAGCCATTGCTGGTGTCCAGCAGTTTTTGAGTGTTGTTTTGAGCTCCAACATCTACAACAGCCAAAGAAGATTGAAGGAGCCTGCTACTCCTTGCATGGGAGACTGCTGGAGCTGCTGCCCAAGCAACTTTAGAAGTGGTTGCATGCATGTGATCTCCCAAATAGAAGATCCAAGAGGTACCATCCCCTCTCCCTCCTCCTTTGCTGCCATGCATGTATATTAAACTTGATTTTTGCACATGTACATCCCCATCCATACCCTCTTACTGTCATGCATGCTGAACAATACATCCTTGATCTCTTAATTAGGGTTTCTTTTGAGTGAGGTTGTGCAATCTGTTTGTAGATAGTCTGTGACATTCTTCATCCATATTCTGTCTATAAATGATCTCTTGAAGTTAGGTGTTAATTGATGTTTTTTTTTAAATATATCAAGAAATTGCACCTGATTAAATGCTCGGGAATTCCATATCTTAAATTTTTCCATTTAATAAACCTGTAATAATAATAATAGAGTCTATTTTTAGGAAACTGTGAAGTACAGTGGGCATGCTCCTTCTTAGGAGAAAATTTCTCTAAGCCTACATGAAATTCTTGATGGCTGAAAGATAGACTTGATTTATGATGGTTATAGAATAAGAATATGGTTGTCTGATGAGAACGTGTTCTCAATGCCCGGAAAAAAAAATGAATGAGAATTTAGCACTAATATCTGCTTACTCCCTGTAGCTGAAAAATGAAAATCTTGAAGAATGAATTCCATATCATAGATTTCAATAAAGCAATGGTTGGGACTTTTTCTCTGTTCGATGCAACTATAAGATTCATAATGGTTTTACCATAGTAGGTGCTTCAATTCTCAATTCGTCTTGGAAATTAAGGAGGATTTGGTATCTATTGTAACTCTGTATTCAAGCTAACACCTACTTAGCTCTTTTCATCAAAACAAAATGATCAAGGTTTACATTCTATACTTGCTTGAGATATGTAATCAAGAGTGCGAGATTAAACAAAGTTGACCTGGACTCTACCAAAATGCAACCCACCATCTAATGCAAGTTATAGGTATCTTCACACTCACCTTACTTTTACTAATATCAAGTTGCTTGAAATTGCCATGTGCTATCCAAACACAATGACACTATGAATACTATTTAGGGTGATCATTGGATAGTGCTAACCTTTAAGCTTGTTTACGCCATTCGACCTGACCTGAAATTGTGATGAGAACAATTGGAAATTGATTTTCTTAGTACAAGTTTGGCATATTATAGGAGAAATAAACCATATAATTAGCATATGACTATGTCGACTACTCCTCCAACCACTAATATGGGGGAATAATAGTTCGTGTGTAAATAGTGATTTGGTAAAATCCCCATGTCATGCGCTAACAAGCAACACAAGCCAACATAGACATTGAATTGATGAATCAAGAAAAGATGATGTTTACAAAGACTATGAAAGGCTTCTCGTAATAGTTGTGAAGTAGAATGAGAATTTAATCTATAACCAAGAGCATCTTAAGGTAATGAGAATTTAATCTATAGCCAAGTGCATTTTAAGATGGTGATTCAGTGATATAATTAATATTGCCGATCATGGTGATCTTTATACCTGATCGTGCGAGGGCGCGGTGACCCTCAACTGGGCGGGAGATAGGAAGCCCAGTTAGGGCAGCGGCCGCCAAGTGCGCGGGTCTAGGATCCCAGTCTTTTATACGGTTTTTACGCGAGCTCGCAGTGTTTTTACGCCTCGTTGGGATCCAGACTTTAGACCAGTTCCGCTGACCCTGTCTTTTAGGATACCCAGGCGGGGGATCCTTGGTTTTCAGGTTTACGTCCGAACTCGTTCGCCTGTACTAGTCAGGCAGGTTTCTAGAGTGACTTTTCTAGGGAGTCTCTCTCACCCGTCTCAGTGGTGTAGTTGGGGAGTAGACCTATCCCTCTATTGGACCGCGCTTCCAATTAGAGGGCGAGACGGAAGAGCCATTTGTAGGCTTCTTCACCGCTTGAGTTTACCTTCGCCAAACAGACTTGGCGATTCTATATCTAGATCATCCATATCTACATCTACATCATCTGGAGTTATATCTAAAATATTGAAGTTAAGAATTGGAGAAGTTACGATCAAAAGTCAGGATTAGTAGGAAATGACTATTCTCTCTACCCAGGAATTTAAATAAATAGATCGTTTCGAATCTTAACTTTTCCATTATCACTCACCAACGTGATCTTTGAAGAAAATAATATATGTGCTCACACTCATATCCTTATGAATACGTAACTATTATATAAATAGGTCACATGTGGGAAATACTGGGTTTTGGGACACACATTGAAATGCTTACAAGTAGTCTGAAAAAACTTTTTACTTAAGCAAGTAGATGTAAACTTTACTTTTCACCTTTCCACTTGCTTGCTTTTGCACATATTAAATGTCTAGCTATTTTTTATAAGTTTTTGGGAGGTACCAGCAATGGCTGACGCCTCTTCTTTCCTAGCGTGTTTGGCAGGCAAACAACCTGCAGTTTAGTAGCAGCTCAGTAGCTATACATGCTTCCTGGAGACAGAGTATACAGTAGACGGTATGAATTACTTGTCTCAGTTTTTGTTCAGATGATGATGTAAATGCTATCTCTTTTGTATCACTTGGGATATATGTTGTAATATGGAAGATGATTGTGCAAGTTGTAAATGGATATGAATATTAATAAAAAGGAATTTTGGTGCCATTTGTATCTCTTTTACTTTGTGGTTATGTTGTGGATGTGAATGTCATGCGGATAATTAGCCGCGCGAAAAATTTTCCCTGTTTTTCTACAACTTTATGCGATCTCATGTGAATAATAGTGCGAGTGTGTGATTAACGGGTACCCGGATCCTGAGGGGTTCACAAATAAATAGGATGGTGTCATCAGCATATTGTAGAAGAGGGATAGAAATATCCCCATTAGAGTACCCAGATATGGCTCCATAACGAATCACACTAGAAACCATGTGAGCTAGAACATCCACTGTAATGACAAAGAGAAGCGATGATAGCGGGCAACCTTAACGTACACCTCGTTGTGGTTGAAAGAACCCATCTTCTTGTTTCTCATTAACAAGTATAGAATACGATGATGTAGTTGCGCACCTTTTCATCCAGGAGATCCAGATATCCAGGTAGGCTCTTTTTGCGAGTGCAAACCATAGAAATCTCCAATTGAATGTACCATAGGCCTTAGAAAATCAACCTTCCACAGAAGGGCACCGGTGCGACGTCTCTTCCAATCTGCCATTATTTCAGTTGCCATAGCCAGGTTGTCCCCAATGTGCCTTCCTAGGATTTTTTTTTGAAAACTCAAAAAAAGAGGGAGTCACTCGATGGTGATCGCCCCAATATATTAAAAAGAGAAAAGGATACAAAAGAAAAGAAAAAGAGAAGTTGTACAAAGACGGGCCACCGAGAATGGAGGCCACTAAGAAAGGAACCCTCCAAGTACCAGCAGAAATCTATCCATGGTCCCAACCCTCCACAAGACGCTGAGCGTGTAGAATGGTATTTTCCTTGTAAAACCGTTGCGCTGAGAAGATAGCTTCATTCCTCCCAAGCCAGATGCTCCACACCCGAGCGATTGGATAAAGAATAATCTTCCTCTCCCTGCCCCTCGAATTAATCAAACTGTCGCACACCGCTGGAAAGGATACGGTATTGATCCACGGGGGATCCGCCCAAATCATGCAAACGTGGCTGCATTCGAAGAATAAATGAGTAATTGTTTCCTGTTCCGCATCACATAGTCCACACAATGGGCCAACGTTAGGAAAGAACACTGCACATCTATCGCGAGTCAAAAGCCGCCCCCGACGAAGGAGCCATAAAAAAATCCCAATACGCTCAGGAAGCTTGAGGCCCCACAAGAATCGACAATCGCGCACCAATATATCATCATCGTCAATGAAAGGGAGAGCGAGAGCAGTATAAGCATTACGAGAAGTGAAGGACCCCTCCTTCCAAGTCCAATGATCGCGCACAGCAGACGGGCGTGGAGCGTCACCAAGAAGGGCCATTAGAGAAAGATAATCTTGCATCCGCTGATCGGACAGTGACGCAGCGATCGGTGGGTTCCAGCCACCATTGTCCCAGCAAGAGGCCACAGACGCCTCTTTGTCCTGGACCAAAGCAAAAAGCTCGGAAACATTCTGCCAAAAGGACCCCTTTCGGACCAGTCGTCGGTCCAGAAGCGGAAGGAGCAACCGTCGCCCAGCACCGGCGAAAAGAAGGAACGGTAAAGACGGAAAGCCGCCGTCACTCCACGCCAGAAGGGAGAAAGGAAGCAAATAGAATTCCCAGCAAAGCCATCAATCAGATGCGCACCCAGCAGAGCGCGCAGGACATTGAGCATAAAGCTTTCCTCCTTCCCCCACACCCTAGCAGCCCACTTGAGAAGGAGAGCCTCATTCACCAGATGCGGGTGTCTGACACCCAAACCCCCCAAATGCTTGGGCCGAGCCACCACATTCCACCCCACGAGGTGAACCCCTCTTCTTCCCTCCCCGTTGGCTCCTCAGAGGAACCCACGCATACACCTCTCCAACCTCAGGCGAATTCCCTTCGGCATACCACGTACCGCGAATGAATAGATAGGAATAGAGGAAAGCACAGCTTTAATAAGCACCAAGCGCCCACCCTTGGACAACATCACCGCGCGCCACCCTGCGAGACGGGCCTCCATCTTCTCCACGACAACCTTCCAATCACGAAGACGAGAGCGACCGACCGCAAGCGGTATCCCCAGATAGTCAAAAGGGAGAGCAGAGGGGCCGGATCCGAGGATTTGCGAGCAAGCCAAAGTCTCCTCATGAGTCATGCCGAAAGGCACCATTTTAGACTTCGCCACATTGATCACCACGCCCGAGGTTTCACTGAATAGTTGGACAGTAGTGGCCATACCGGTCACAGCATCAGGGCCCCCCTCAACAAAACACAATGTGTCGTCAGCAAACTGAATGGATGGAACATAGACATCCCCAACACTGCTGCCCCGAGTCAAACCCGCCGAGGCCACGCCCTCGATCATGCGAGGTAGTACATCAGCCGCCAAAACAAATAGTAATGGTGCCAAAGGACACCCCTGTCTAATGCCCCGCCTCGGCTGGAAAAAGCCCCCCGTTCAGCAATAAGGAAAGGGAGGCCGTGGATACGCATCTTCGCATCCAAGAAATCCACGACGGAGGGAAGCCCCGCCGCCTCAACACGGACCACAAAAATCTCCAATCTAGGCAATCGTACGCCTTAGCAAAGTCAATCTTCCATAGGATCCCCTTAGCATTGGACCTTCACCAAGCCGCGATGAGTTCAGAAGCTACCGTAAAGCAGTCAGAAATGTGACGGCCACGGACAAAGGCCGCTTGCGAAGGCGAGACAAGGGACGGCAGCAGTGGAGCAAGCCGCCTGGCCAATAGTTTAGCGATGATTAAATAAATCCCGTTCGAAATAGAGATCGGCCTGAAGTCTTCAATGCGGCAAGGCGGTTGAGTCTTAGGGATCGAAACGATCAGGGCCTTATTAATCCGATCAAAACCACTGTTGCCGTTGTAAAATTCGTGAGCCACCTCCAAAACATCAGCAGCCACAAGGTCCCAGAAATCTCGATAAAAAGCGACAGAGAACCCGTCAGGGCCCGGGGCGGCATCAACATTAAGGTTCCACAGCGCGGCCTTAAGCTCCTCCAAAGAAAAAGGCCGCAGAAGGGTCGAAGCTTCAGAATCGGAAATCGAGGGAGCCCCCTGACCCAGCCACCTCCATCGGCGAGGCGCCCTAGAGCCAAAGGCATTTTTGAAGTGGCCAACAATGGCAGAACCCATATCCCTATCCCCTGAAAAGATGGATCCATTAACCAGAATAGAGCGAATGGAATTTCGTCGTCGCCTCCCACTAGCCACCCGGTGAAAGTAGGCAGTATTCGCGTCCCCCTCCTTGAACCACCGCAAGCGCGACCGCTGTCGCCATTCAATTGAATGTTTTTTGTCCTCGGCTCTAACAATATCAAGGCTAGTTGCACGCTCCATGAGTTCCGCCTCCGTTAATTCACGCACGTTTTCCTCGCGGTCCAGTCGCACAATAGTTGCCTCCGCCGCATTTCTGGCCTCCACACGCGCGAGACGCGTAGACTTCTTGAAAGCCGCCAACGCCTTAAGCAGCGATGCTAATTTCTGATCCAAGCGAGCAGCAGCGCCCCCCACATAGGTGGACTGGCGCCAATAGTTACCAACAAGGTCCGTAAACCCCGGCTCCAAGAGCCAACACCGTTCGTAGCGAAAGATACCCCTGGGCGGCAATGCGTCCCCCGAGTCCCAAATAATTGGATTATGTAAACCCCTCGGGATCCGGGTACCCGTTTACGAAATAATTCGCAATATTCTATTCACATGAGATCACACAAGTCGCAGAAAAACAAAGAAAATTTTTTCGCACAAATATGACATTCATTTCCAACACATAACCACAAGTAAAATGAGATAATTGGCACCAAAATCTTATTTCATTAATTTCCATATAATTTTATAACATGTACAATGTCTGCTAGTACATACAATATCCCAAAAATTTGACTGAAGAGAAAAGAAGCACATTACATTATTAACTGAACAAAAACTTGACACAAAAACACATACCTTCTCGTATAAACTCTATCTCCTTAAACCATGTATAGCTACTAAACAGCAGACTGTTTGCCTGCCAAACATGTTAGGAAAGAAGAGGCGTCAGCAGGCGCTGGTACCTCCCAAAAATTTATAAAAAAAACATACATTTATTGTGATCAGAAGAAAGCAAGTAGAGAGGCATGAGCAACTCAAATTAAAATTTAATTCTACTTGCAATTGAAAAAGGTTTCCAAATTTCTAGTAAGCACCTCTCATGATTAGCCATTAACCCAACATTTCCCACATAGGCATATTTATATTGTAATTAATTGATCATAAGTATATTTAATTCTCATATTACTTAGAGATCATATTTGGGGATTTTGATGATGGGAAAGATGAGATAAAAAGATATAATGATTTATTTAATTCTTAAGTCTAGTGGATAGTCTATGGTCTTGGTTCTTGTGTAACCTCACACTATGACTCTAAGGTATTAAAAGTACTTTAGGGTTGGGGGGCCTCCGTAGGCATGCGTGTTGTATAATGCATCCTAACTAAGGTCCCAACACGTCCACTAGCTTATTAAGATTTCGAATTCAGATTATAGTCACTTCCATTTACTCAACTTAAACTGTGATCTTTATAGGGATTTCAAAACTGATTATAGTCACTTCTAATCATCTCAATTTTAATTGTGATTTCCTCCAAACCATGATTGTAACTCTCTTTCTGATGTAACTCTCGATGATGTAGATATAGATATAGATATGGATGATCTGGATGTAGAATCGCCAAGTCTGTTGGTGAAAGAAAAACTCAAGCGGTGAAGAAGCCTACAATGGTTCTTCCGTCTCGCCCTCTAGTTGCAAGGACGGTTCAATAGAGGGATAGGTCTACTCCCAAACTACGCCACTGAGACGGGTGAGAGAGACTTCCCGGAAAAGTCGCTCTAGAAAAACGGCCCGACCGGTAACGGGCAACCGAGCTCGTACGTAAAACTGAAAAACCGAGGATCCCCCGCCTGGGTATCCTAAAACAGGGTCAATGGAACTGGTCCAAAGTCGAGATCCCAACGAGGCGTAAAAACACTGCGAGCTCGCGTAAAAACCGAAAGAGGACTGGGATCCTAGACCCGTGCACTAGGCAGCCGCTGCCCAAACTGGGCTTCCTATTCTCCCGCCCAGTTGAGGGTTACCGCACCCTCGTACGGTCAGGTGCAAAGGTCACCATGACCGGCACAATTAATTGATATCCTGATTCACCATCATACATGCTTGATTCCTCAATCCCTCCTTAATCTTCTATATGATCAATTTTTGCAGATCTGGTTATCTTGTCAATGATTCCAATTGTAATGATTTAAGGTTAGCAGTTCTCATATAAAAGATTGTATTATGAAAATGATTAGACCTTGGATCATTTAATGTAAAGTATATAGTGACTATATTTGCAATTAAGAGAAAACATATCAAAAATTAAGCCGGGATAGGGCTCTAGTATTGGTTAATATGAGCTCCTACTACCAGATGGTCTCCCTATGATGGACTGATTGTCCGAACTACTCACGTTCATGTCTTATCGAGTCTAAATGTGTATTTCCATAAATCGAAGTGATTAAGTCAATTGCTGTTAGAAAATCGGAAGCGGAAGCGTAACATGGAAAAGATAAATAACAAGAAAAGAAGAACGGGATTTTACGTGGAACCCTACTCCGTGAGGAGCGGGATGAAACCACGGGAGAAGCCCTCAAAGGGGCATGCTATGCATTGCTTTTTCTCAATGGATACAGGAGGTCTGGGGCTCCTTATATAGCCTCTCCAGAGCCTCCAAGTCCCACCGTTAGACGATGTGGGACTAAACACTGGATGGGGTAAATGGATCTCCTCCAGGATCCATTTACCCTGTTACAACTCAATGGGCGCATACTACTAATGCTCCAACACTCCCCCTCAAGCTGGAGCATGCAATGCTCAGCTTGGACAAACAGAAAATAAACTCAACTCAACACTACAGGACACTACGGACAATATCAACCCAACGCGCACTTTGCTGCAGTCGAGGACGTTGCTTCTCATGCCGTACAGGTGAGGAGGACGAACGGTCTGGAGTGTGAGTCAACTGAAGACTCGTAACCTGACTATCGAGTCTGAACTTGCGCCTGAAGTCTCCTCGTCGGAGAACTGGGTCTCTCCCATCTGGCTCAGAGAATGGTGCAC
The DNA here is from genome assembly GCA_037367405.1 of Ottelia alismoides. Classification (NCBI taxonomy): domain Eukaryota; kingdom Viridiplantae; phylum Streptophyta; class Magnoliopsida; order Alismatales; family Hydrocharitaceae; genus Ottelia; species Ottelia alismoides. The sequence continues at coordinate 621,850 of JAZKJV010000825.1, forward strand.
TGCTCTGGTGTACCTTTGATACCACATGAAAACCCTTGCCCTCAATGGCATAGGGAATGGTCCTCTGCACTGGAGTCCCTATGGCTCACATGAAAACTCTGGCCTGACAACTAGAAGAATGATGGGGACCTCTGACTGATGATGGCAACATATGCTCATCTGACAATGACCGCATACTCGTGCGTGTCTGAAACTGGAGACTCGGAAACAATCGTCGAGTCTGAACAACCGTAGAGTCTGATCAACTGGTTGGTCTGGAGACTAGCATCTGAATCTGGATTCTGGAACAATGTAACAGACCTGTGACTCTACATATACTCCCCCTTTCTCCCATACTTGTCGGAAAATATGGGCGTCGACCAAGTTGGGAGAAGACAAGATAATACGGGGGTAAATAAGAACATCCAAAACTTGCGGCTATTCGTCAATTTTTTTTTAAGCCGTCCATTTTTTTTAAAGCCGTTTCAATCATTTTTTTTCTCGGCTTTCACCATTTTTTTTTAAATGCGTGCGGCTCTTTTCTTTTTTTTTTTGCACGCGCCTTTTTCTTCTTCTTCTTCTTCTTCTTCTTCTTTTACTTGCGGCCCAAATTGGGCCTGAAAATAACCAGCCCCATTTTTTTTTGGAACTTGAATCTTGCCCAGATATGGGCCCATAATGGCTCCTCTCTCCTCTTTTTTTTTAACACTTTCTCGGCCAAACAGCCATTTTTTTTTCCGGGGGCCCTTCAATTTTTTTTTTAAACGCCCTCCTTTTTTTTCTGGCAGCCATTTGACCCCTCCTTTTTTTCTCTTCCAACGGCCCATTTAGGCCGAATCCATTCCCCTATATATTTTTTTTCATATCGCAGCCCACCGGACCCCTTGTTTCAATTTTTTTTTATACACGCGAGGCCTTTAGGGTTCCCAGTTTGGGAACCCTCCACTCCCGAAACAAATCGCCGCCCCCGATGGGGAGGCTCTCTTCACGCGCCGCCGGGGAGATGCGCACGCCTAGGATGGCTCCGCCAGGAGCCCTTCACGCGATGGGGATCCGTCTCGACAAAAGGGCGCTTGGGAGCTTCGAGCACGCCGCCTGGAGGCTCGAGCGCCGCACGGGCGCTGCCTGGAGTTGATCTGCGGGTGATGCCGCACGACTTGTGCGGAAGGCGCGCACTGGGAGGGATGTATGCGCCTGCGACAGGGGGGGTTGGAGCGAGGGAATGCGCGGGGCGGCCGAGCGCCGACGTCGACGACTAGGAGGACCCACCTGGAGAGTCTCGCGCCGCCTGCGCGAGACGAAAATCGCGCAGAAGGGGGCAACCGGGAGGTGCGACTTGTATCGCTGGAACACTAGGGCTCTCCCCTGTCGACTTCCAGCCCGAGGAAGAAGAGCCCCTGATTTGTTGGTGTTGTTGTTGCCGCTTTGGAGAATCCTTTGGCTGAGGCTTGTGTGCGGCGAGGAGATGGACTGGAACAAAGACCGTCTGTAGAGGCGCCGCCTCCATTGCGCGGTGCTGCGCGATGTTCGCGTGGAGAATGTCGTCGCCATTAGGGTTGGAAGATGACAGGATATAAGGGTTCCTGATTGGAACCCTAAAAAAAAACCAAGAATAAAATCTGCCGCTAGCCAATGAATCTGACAATGAACAATAGAGTCACGCTTGCAGGAATTTCTGACTGAAAATAGGGTTCAAGAAATTGAACCCTAGAACTGAATCTTGACCAGAATAACGATCTTCAAATCGAAAATGAATCTGACAATCGAATCTTGAATCAATACAAAAATGAAAAATCTCGAGAATCGAACCCGCTCTGATACCATGTTAGAAAATCGGAAGCGGAAGCGTAACATGGAAAAGATAAATAACAAGAAAAGAAGAACGGGATTTTACGTGGAACCCTACTCCGTGAGGAGCGGGATGAAACCACGGGAGAAGCCCTCAAAGGGGCATGCTATGCATTGCTTTTTCTCAATGGATACAGGAGGTCTGGGGCTCCTTATATAGCCTCTCCAGAGCCTCCAAGTCCCACCGTTAGACGATGTGGGACTAAACACTGGATGGGGTAAATGGATCTCCTCCAGGATCCATTTACCCTGTTACAACTCAATGGGCGCATACTACTAATGCTCCAACAATTGCATTGTTAGATATAATAATTATTAATATAATAATTTAGGATACAACCTGTTACCATCAAAAAGAAACGTACACAGTACTTATACTGTATTTAACTCAAAGGCCAACTAAAACATATATATGTTCATTTCTTATAAAACAAGATTAATTAGGAAATTTCCAGTGACACTGAAACTATTAACAAAACTTAATATATATTTAGTATTTGGACTACATAAAGAAGACATCAATGCAATTGTATACTTAATAATTATAATTTAATTTGAGAACTTCAAATCTTTTTAATTTAACTAAGCAGAGAACACTTAATAATTTAGTTCCCAAATCTAAAATTAAATGTTTTATTATTTAATGTTACCAGGAAAGCAGACTATCAGCATTGACAGTCTCTATAATAGATTCAATCTTTTAATTTAATTGAACAGATAAACAAAATTTCAATTTAATTTATATCCATATCTTTTATATAATGAGGGCAAGCATACTAAATATCTTAATAACATACTTTAACAAGTCTTGATCTTATAACTCATAAAACTTTGCATAATGTAATGCCTGTAGGAGATAGTCACACCCTCTCCCATATATTACCTACCAATTTTAGTGACCATTTCCTAATATATGTATGTATGTATACCTGTAACCTTTAGGATATGTAATACATACCCATAATCACAATCTTCCTATCATTTTTTTGTTGCATTTGTACATCTAAAATGCACATGTTCCCATCATTTGTTATGTATCAGGACATTTCTCACATTACGTGAATGCAAAATGCATGTTTATATATGCCTATATATATTTATTTACACAACAACTGTATACACTTTTCAATACCAAATTTTCAGTTGTATATATTTATATAAATCAATTCTAAAGTTTCTAGGATTGCAAAATGCAGAGGTGTGTGTGTGACATACACAGCAACTAACTGTATATAAAAACAAAATATCAAATTCTAAAATTTCTATGAAGGTAGAATACAGATATTTATATGTATAGATATAGATATATATTTTCACACAACAGCTACACATTCAGTAAATCAAGAATGGTGTTATGTATGTTCATGCAAATTAGCAAAAAGAATTTAATTTAGACTGAGCATGCATGACAACCATAAGAATTAGGGCAATAAGATTGTACAAATGATCAATTTAATGTGCATGTATGGCAGCAATAAGGAAAGGCTAGGGATTGTACATCTTTATCCTTCAAATATGGAAAGAACATGCATGCTGGGGCTTGAACTATTGCTGGACAGCAGCCTGGAATGGAGAAGAACATCAGAAACTCCTGCAACTTTGGTGTTGCATGTAGGGGGGGCAGCAGAGAAATTTTTCAGAGCTGTGGAATATAAATTCCAGCAGCCAAATTTAGTAAACAGGGAGTAGAAGAGGTCCCTTTCGATGGAGAAAACTAGAAATTTGAAAGAAAAAGGAAGAAGTTCTTGGGTATAATGTGAGAGAAAAGAAATGGAATTGGTTCTTATCGTTGGAGAGAAATAGAATATGGAGGAAAGAGGAATTAGAAAAAGGAGGAAGAGGGAATGTACCTATTTGGAATTTTCCAAAGATTGAAGAAATTGGGGCTGATCTTACATGCAGTGTTTGTTGAAGAAAAGATCAGCAGCAATTAAGCTCTCCAGGAAGACGTGAGAGGGCAGTGGGTATCACTCATCGGAGGAGAATAGAAAGTTGGAGAAAGACATTGGACTGTTGAGTTTTTATAAATAAGAGAAGGGCTTTATGGTATGACAAGTGGAGAAGAAATTAAGGGCCAATTAGAGGGGTATAAGGCCAAGTGTTATGGCCTTAAGGAGCCAAATGGTAAGAAAACACACGGCTGAAAAATGGCAACAAAACAGTGTATGGTGTGCTGCTACAGTAATAGAATTTATTATTATTATTATTAACATAGTTAAAACGGGCCGTACGCGCACCTCGAGCCTCAAATTTCGATGCGCAATATCTCGTTTTTATCGTCTCTGAACGACGATCAAAATGAGTATAATATTGATATACTTCCGATCGGGTTTTAAATACCCGAAATTTTTCGGATACAGTTTTTGTTTAAGATTAAATTTTGTGATTTAAAAATATCAAACGACGTCCGATTGACGAGCAGTCGATTCTGTTGGTCTTGTATCGTCGAATCGGATCTAATGACGGCCCCGATTCATTTCGCAGTTTCCGAATTTGCGTCGCGGCTTTTTCACAGCGCGCATTACGATGCGACCGATTTTTGGTCGATTTTGCCCGAACGACTTTTGATTCACAATCAATTGATCGTTTTAGGTTGTCTAGTATTGACAAACAACTTTATTAGGTTATTTGGACCCTAATCGGGTTGGGTTCAGTTTTAGCATATTTCGGATGTTACAGATTATGATCGGAAAAAGAACGTGGTCGAGAATCCACCACGCATAAAAGAAATAACTCCATCAACTTACCATTGGCCAGGAACCGGTCAATTTGGGAGCGAGATGACCGGCTTCGCCAAGTATAAGATATATCATTTAGCACGAGCCCCTCCAGGGCCATATCGGAAGTAAAGGAGATAAAGTCATCAGAGCCAGGGTCCCGGCCCCCACGCCCACGCGGCCGATCCGAAGAAATAGCAGTAACGTTGAAGTCCCCTCCCAGGAGCCAAGGTGTCTCCGCGAATTCAGAGGCTAATTCACGCAAATCCTCCCATAGTTCCCGCCGCAACAAATGGCACGTAGGAGCATAGATAGCAGAGAAAGCAATGTTAACATTGGAATCCACGCGAGACAAAACCACAGTCAAAGAGTGTCTCCCCACATGCATGGAAGAGAAATTGAATGTCCCAGAGCGCCATGCGAGGATAATACCACCCGAAGCACCATTGGCATCAATGGACCGAAATTCATCGATGGCATGAGCTCCGAATGAACGCCAGAATGAACCGTCGATACCCGAAAGCTTTGATTCTTGGACAAGCACAACATCACAAGCCCACTCGTTGAAGCGCATTCCCAGGGCCCGCCTTTTATCAGGATCCCCGAGGCCACGAACATTCCAAGAAAGGATCTTCATTAACAACCAAGAGAACGACCCCCCAGTAGGAGCGAGGCCAGCTAGGATGTGCCTTCCTAGGATGAAAGCAAACCGTGCCAGAAACACAACAGTGTCCAGCACTCGACCTAATATGTTTGTCAAGACCTTCGCCACAATGAGGTAAATTACGTTGGACAACGCAGTAGGTCTCTAAAATCTTCCACTCATTCTGACCATTCTTCGACAAGAGGAAAAGCAAAGACCTATTCAACCTGTTAAATACAGAATTGCCCACGGTAAAATCATCTAGCACTGCCATCATATCATGCTCGACCACATCCTAGAACTCCTTATAGAAACACATTGGAAAACAATCTAGTCCAGGAGCTCCATCTGCATTTAGGTTCCGTATGGTCGCTTTTACCTCAACTGGAGAGAAACTATCGTTGAGCATGTTAGCATGTTCCACATCAATGGTAGGGGAGTCACTCCCCATCCATCTCCACTGTCGATTTTCCGATTTACAAGACAAGCCATGAAAAATGAGGCCAGTTCTCTACCCATCTCCCTGTCTCCCTCGACTCTCCCGTCATCTGCCAACACAACCTGTAGCAGGTTATGCCCGTGTCTTCCACTAGCAACCCTATGAAATAACTTAGAATTTACGTCACTATCCTTGAGCCACTTCACTCTCGACCTCTGCTTCCAATCTGTTACAATTTTTTTGTCCGCAATGATTTTCAAAAAATCCTATCTCGACTTCAATTCTTCCTCCGCCAAGTCCCTGACGTCCTTTTCCCTATCAAATTTCAGCACTTCTGCTTCAGCAGTCATCCAACATAGACTTCGAGATTCCCTTAGGTCTTTTTGAGTTGGCATAACTTCTTCTACAATGAGTTCAATTTTTGAGTTAAACTCACCGATGTTGAGCCCGTAGCACCATGTGAGGTCCAATGTTCGGCTACCAACTACCTGAAGCCATCTTCCAATAACCATGCTTTCTCAAATCAAAAACAAGTTCAAGGTATGGTACCTTCCCCTGACTCCTAGATAAGGGATGTATGATCTGATCGAGATCGAGCCCAAGGAGAGACCTTTGACATGGAGTAAACTTCCATCAGCTTCGTCGAACCAAGAAAACGATCTATTCTTGAACGAGATCCAGCATTTGTCCAAGTAAATCTTGTATCGAACGTGTCAAGCACTTCCATCTGGAGCTCGTCAACAAGTTTTGTAAAATCTTCAGACCCTCTGTCATGGCCACCCCGAGATCTAGGGCGGTCAGAGGATAACAAAGAGACATTAAAGTCTCCTCCTATAAGCCGCAAAGCATCTGGATACAGTTCCCTCACTTCCCAAAGTTCTGACTAGAGATTCCCTCGTAATATGGCATCTGTGGGTCCGTAGATGCATGAAAATAAAGTGTAAACATCGATGTGAATGTCTCGAATAAGAACGGAGATGGTTGCAGTTCTTTCCGCTTCAACCAACAAGGTGAAAGAATCCCTCTTTCACGTAACGAGCAAGTCTCTAGCGCTGCCCACAGCCACCACTGGTCTGAAGTCCATAATGGTTGTAAGCCCCATAACCCCCACAAACAAGTAACCCAGTTACTTATCTTTGTCTCCGGCAGCATAACTATATCGACCCACCAACCTGATAAAAGCGATCCCACTAACCTTTTCTCCGGATCCCCAAGCCCTCTTATAATCCAAATAATAACCTTCATTGAGCAACATCTTTCACACCCACCACAGGGACAACCCCTGTCAACATAGCCATTTGATCCCGCTGCAAGCGATTCTTCTCCAAGGAACTCGAGCTCCGCCGTTGATCCGATTTCTCCTCTGTTGTAGGGTCACTATAGGCAACTTTGACTCTACTCGATTTCTTCTTTCTCATCATGTATCTCTTCATCTTTTTCCATCGCAAGTTGTCTTCCAACTCGAAACCCAACAAGGAGGAAGGTGGGGCCAAACCTTCCGTATGTGGGACAGAGGTTGGGTGGAGGCCACTTGCTTCACAATCTTCTGCCGGTACTTCCAGACGAACTCCTTGCTCCGCTAGCAAAGCCACAACACACCGCCAAACCTTCCTCAGCAACTGAGGCAGGCCCTCGTTGTAGTCAAGGTCTTCTCCCCCAATGATTATATCATTCGGATTTCCCATATCAAGCTCTGAACCAGATTGAAGATTCAGGTAGAAAGGTCCTCGGAACGGACCCTCACAGTATCTGCAGGTGCTTCTAAATTGTTGTAAATAATAGGGGCCACGATTGAAGGTACGCGGGTCAGATCAACCGTAATCCGAGTGTTGTACATGAGCCATGTGACGAGGGTGAAAAGAGCCCTAAAACTCCAAAAGACCAAGTCGGGAAGCTCTGCCATCATCTCCTGAAAGTCTCGCCCCTTCAAAAGTCGAAAGGGTTTGAATTTCGAATCCCAGATTTTTTACCTTTGAATCCACCTCGAAAGAGGTTGACGATTGCTCCTCCACCATCGGTGAGCTCTTCATCATAGTAGCTTCTCCGTCAGACCTCGATCGTAACCCAGTCACGTTATCAACAAGAAGTGGAGGTGCGGGAGGATGGACGTCCATCGCCAGGCAGCGAAAACTCGCCCTTCAAACCTTTAAGTTGCATGGGAACTCTGAGGGTAATGACCTGGTACCAAGGATGGAGAGTAGAGTGACGTTGGATCTGTTCCCGACCGCCGACCATCCAACATGACTTCTAGCACCTCCCCCCACTCTCGGAGCAACAACAGCAGGCTCTCTATTGTTTTAGAAAGGAATAGGACTCCTGTAACTCGGAGAACGACACAAATGATCTGTGGTTTCCATCCGTGAATCTTGGTCTCCTCCAAAGCACCTTCTCTGGTTGTCCTTTAAGAGCAAGGAAGGCCTCTGACTCCAAGGGTGTAATCCCTTTAGATATTCATTGTGTGTTTTGACCAATTGCATCGTTTCTTTGACCTATAGGAAGCTTTTGTATATGTGTCCCTGGGTACTCCTTTCAGATTGAACCTAGGAAGTTCTGAATGAATCGCAAATTCCAATGAAAATCGACAGAGAAGATCCCCTCCATGCCGAAGAACATCACCCTTGAAGGATGAGCCCAAGAATTTCGCCACTGATGATGGCTCTATTCGCCCAGCCCCTTGGGGAATGCCCGCTAGCACTTACGAAGTTAGAGCACAAAAAGGGTTCCTCTTCAAAACCTCAACAAAACCTGCCCCCTTTTGGATCCTAGACGTTGTGGGTCCCGCCTTTCCCTCAGAAAAATCCTCCTGAAGCTTTCCTCTCAGACTTCCCTGCAGTCGCAACCGAGCGCTGATGGCCCGACAAGACAAGGCAGGACATCATCTTGTAACCTTCCCTACCACACCCAAAGCACCGCATCGACGACAAGCAAAAAGATGCACGATGGTCAAGTTTGTTGCATCGAAAGCACCTAGGCCCGACTTCCGATGAGAAACCACCTTGTTCCCCATATTCTCTTCATCTCCAAACCTCCTCTCCATGAATACCTTCGCCTCTCCAACTGGACGACCCCTCTAACATCCTCCGAGGAGCCCAGCCCACTTCTCCCTTGTTCCCACTCTACTCCCATCATCGTTCCCTCGCCCTCTCCCTCGCTTCTCCTTTGCCCTCTTCGCCATCCTATTCTCTTCACATGGTCCCACCCAATAATATATAGTCGTTGTATATGATTAAGATCTCAATAATGGAGTTGCTCTCTATTTTGAGATTTTTACGCTTGAAAGTCAGAGTTGGAAATTGTTTATTGTTCATACCTAAGCGTGGGGACGAGAATTCCTTGGAGATTTTTATAAGGTAAGATCCCTATGTATATGAGTCACTATTTCTAAGTTTCCAACCTGATCCAGTGTCCGAATCAGATAAATGGAACATTCTATCTTGTAGTACTCAACGAGATCTTTCCAACAAGCTCAAGAATATCAAAATCGAACATTATATGAAGAAGTTATGTGCAAAACAAGTTGTCTTATGGCTTTTGGGTCCAGAACAGAGTCCGGACCCCAGCCTATAAAAGGGGGCCTGCTTGGACTTGGATAACCAAACCACTCGGCGGAGCTCCTCCCCTTCACCGGAGCTCTACCACTGGAGACGATTTTCAACGATAGATCGAAGATCCAAGGGTGTCATTTCGAAGAGCATGACGCAGGGATCGGCGTGGGAGAGTACGTATTGCGTGAAATGCTCTGGAATCATCATTCTCGATGAAGGAAAATCACAAGGGAGTGACCTCATAGATACGGTTTCAAGCCTGTCTTGCTATTGTATTCGCGTTTTTTCTCACCGTGGGTTTTGGGTGTTGTTTGCTACCCAGTGAAGATATTTCTATTGCGTTTGTATGAGTTTTGGGCAAAATCCATTTCGCATCACATCATGTATTGGGAAATTCGCATTGATCCATTTGTTGCATGTAGATGAAATATACATATTTATGACGCGGGCGAGATGAGGAACACATGTATGTGATCGAATCGAGGATCTGAGCAATTTCGTGTGGGGCATGTTTTGAGGATATCTAGTTATCGCGATATGTTTAGGGCGATTCCAGGAGATCTGCGTATCGCATGTCAATAAATTTTTTTTAGGAATGAGGGGCGGACCTACGTGTGAGACCCATCCAAAAAAATACCATAGTAATGTGGGCAGAGCGAGGACCACATGCATGTAATTGGAATGTAGATCTGGGTGATTTCATGTGAAGCATGTTTTGAGGTTATCTAGTTATTGCGATATATTTGGGGTGATTTCGGGAGATCTAACTATCGTATGTCGAGAAAAATTATATCACTGTGATGTGGACGAGACGAGGATCACATGCACGTGCTCAGATCAAGGATCTGTGTAGTTTCATGCAGGGCGTGTTATGATTTTTCGATTATTGCAACATACAACAACAAAGCCTTTTCCCACAATTAAGTAGGGTCGGCTACATGGATTGTTCGCCTCCATTCAGATCTATCTTGAGTCAATCCCGGGCTTATATCCACAAAACTAAGATCCCTTCGTATGGGCTCTTTTCAACACTTCTTGGGCCGTCCTCGCCCTTTCTTAGCCATCTCAACATCCCAACACTCGCATCTCCTAACTAGTGCATCAGTTGATCTTCTTTGCAAATGTCCAAACCATCTTAAGCGATTTTCTCGCATCTTATCCTCGATCGGAGCTACACCAACTTTCTTTCTGATTACATCATTCCGAATCCGATCTTTATGTGTGTGTCCACACATCCACCTTAGCATTTTCATTTCTTCTACATTCATTCTATGCACATGTTTATGGTTCACAGGCCAACATTCGGATCCATAAAGCATAGCAGGTCTCACGGCTGCTTTGTAAAACTTTCCTTTAATTTTCAAAGGAATTTTCTTATCACAGAAAACAGCAGAGGCTCCTCTCCACTTTAGCCAGCCGGCATTTATTCGATTATTGCAAAATGTTTGCGGTACTTTTGGGAAATCAAGATATCACGTATCGATAAAAATTATATCACAATGATGTGTATTGAAATAGCATCGCATGCATGTCCTTGGAACAAGGATTTAGATGGTTTAACGAGGGATGAGTGCCGGCGGACTTCTATAATCACAAAGTTTGGAACCAATTTTCGGACGATCCCACCATCACAATGCAATAAAATTTTTACGCATGGATTTGGGAGAGTAGCACTACATATGGATGTGTTTGGGTTCACGATCTGAGACAAAAGGTTGCGCGGCAAAATGTGGCTTTAGCCAGTCTGATTGACCAACTCGTTAAGTTAAAATCTATGCAGTGAGCTTCTTGAGTGAGAGCATCTTAAGCATCCTACGTACGATTCTGGGATACCAAATCTGAGTTCTATCCCATAAGGTTAGCAGATGAATTTCCCATTGTAGTTCTAATTCCATATTGAGGTGGTATCCTTATGTGGCATGAGTGTAGTAGAGTATTCACCGTCAAGGGAGAGGCTTACATCCTTAGGTTCCTAGGTAGAAATCTAGATGGTCGCAAACCCAACATATGTGTGAGTGGGGAGAAGGCTACTTGGCACACCTCGAAGTGATATTTTAACGAGGTTTTCCTTGGTACACAGTATGCGAGCCAAGTAGTCGTAGATGGTAGTATATGTTTCGCTTTTTCACTTAGAGTTAGATGCTAGCAAACGTAGGCCACATCAGTTAGTACTCTGAGTGTTGGCACTAAGAGATGAGTTCCAGGAGTTGAGATTTCCTCTTGTACATATGAAGAGGGTTGTCGTAGTCGATGATAGTTCCGACTACGGTGATAGTCGATATTGGTGATCATAGCCTTGGCTTGTGCACTACGCCATCATGGACTTTGCTGAAGGTAGTGGTTTTGGGTGTCTTGCGACAACTTAGTATAATTTTGTTTATACGGTCTCATCTATAAATGAATGGAACAAAGGAGTTGAAGTGGTTAGTGAGAGATGACTTGGAACATAGTTAGGATGGCATTTACTTCACCGCATGCCTATAGAGGCCCCCAACCCTAAGATACCCAGTATCTTAGAGTCATAACGTGAGACCCTCATTGGTCAAGACTGCAAACTATCCCTTCACTAACAAGATAACATTGATCAATGATGATATCGGTATAAGTTGGAAGTGGACCATCGAGGTATGTTTATCCCTACACTCTTGAGACACAATTGATTAAAATGATATTGGTATGGATCATAAGTGATAAAATCAGTATATATGAGTATCAAGTGATAAATCAATGTATAAAGTCACCTAGTAGAATTCATTCCTGTGAGAGAGAGTTGTGGACTTTGGAGTATATGTTAGAGTTAATCATACCCTTGTGATATCTCATTCTTAGAGTTAACCTCATTGAATGAGCGGTACTAAATGTAAATGGCTTAAGTGTGAGAATGGAATAGGTTGGTCATGACTGTAGAAGAATCCTTATAATTAAGCATCAAAATTCGTAAATTAAATGGAATACGAGGAGTCGAACTAAGTATGGAAATATATATGGGAAATAACAAAGTCAATGGATGTGTTAAGAACTTAGTTAAGATGCTTGAACCTCGTTGCATGTCTATGGAGGCAACCCAACCCTAAGGTGCATAAGTACCTTAGAATTATAGTGTGAGGTTGCATGTGGATCAAGACGACAGACCATCCACAATGCTTGAAAAATAATATTTAACAGAAAAATCATAGAGTTGTTCTTTTGGGAGGTTGGTTTACCCACCTATTCTTTTGCATACTTAACTTATCACCTTGCTTTTGTTGTAATTTTTAGTGTTGTACTTAGCAATTGTTCATAACGTACCTTTTTGCGTGGATCCAGTAGGTGTGCAAAAGTAGTCGCAGCTGTGAGCGGATTGGGATTTGGAAATTTTTTGGGTGCAACTATATTTTTGCAGTACAATCATAGTTACAATTACTGTAGTTTTTCTTTTAGCCTTTTGTTGTTATTACATGTAATTTTCCTATTGAGAGACGTGTTTATATATGTGTGTATGGACATCTTTATATGCATACATGTATATTTTTTGTGGACATGGACTATATAATGAATCTTATGTGAATGAAAGAAAGAAAATTTTCATTTCTGTCATTTTATGCTATATTTTTCTACTGCTTGTGTATTTCGAATATGGATCTGTGTATGTCGAAATTGGTTTGTCGAGTATCTGGATCTTAGAGGCGTTACAAAAACCGTGTCTATGACACTGACCACACATACTACAAAGCCTCCTTGTCTACTGCCAGAGTATATGATCTTAGGGTAAATATCACATAGATCCCCTCCTCTATCCAATCACCTCTTCAAAACAAGAAGCCACTCCCATCCATAGTAAGCCATATCGCGATATATCAGCGATATATTGGCAATGTATCGGTATCGACAGGTGATCGATATATTGTCGATATGGCCAATATTTGCCCTTCCGATGCCATTTTCTTTGCAAAATTGGTCTGATTTGGGAGATATGGCATCGATATATCGTATCGATACAATACCGATACGGATATTACATACACTGTCCCATCACCCAACACCGGTCAAAGAGATGGAACCACATATGGCAACATGGAGAAAATTTTCGTCCAAAACTTGAAGGGCGGGGCCACAACATCCACCTGTACACTGCTGGGAAAAATAAGAGAGTTCTTTATTCCATACGCCCTAGGCTCTCTTATATAGGAGAGTAGCCTATGGGTAAAATACATCAAGAGTCCAAAAGGAAAAAGAAAATACGAAACAGTACAAAAGAGAATAACATATATCTCTATACTCCCCCTCAAGGTGGAGCATAGATGTCAATCATGCTCAGCTTGGACGAACACTTCTGGAATGGCCCTCGAAGTAACGCCTTGGTAAAGATGTCTGCAGTTTGGTCCCCTGAGCTAACATGGGATGTAGAAATAAACCCCTTCTGAATCATATCTCGTATGAAGTGACAATCAACCTCAATGTGCTTGGTTCGTTCATGAAATGCTGGATTATTTGCTTGTCACATTCCAAAGCCATAGGAAGAGGGACTTCTATATATAGATCTGTAAGCACAGCTTTCACCCACATCATTTCTGTACTGACATGGCCATAGCCCTATATTCAGACTCAACACTGGATCTTGCTACAACCATTTGCATCTTGCTTCTCCATGAGACCAGCGAGTCTCCGACATACACAGCAAATCCAGTGGTGGACTTCCTATCCTTGGGGCATCCTGCGTAATCTGCATATGCATATGCTGAGATAGTAATCTCCTCGTCTTTCTTGAACAACAGACATGCACCTGGAGATGACTTAAGATACCTGAGTATCATATGTATAGCATCCATATGTACCTGACGTGGCTGCTTCATGAATTGGCTCACCCGACTAACAGCAAAGGAGATATCGGGTCTGGTAATAGTAACATAGAGAAGCTTGCCCACCAGTTCTCTGTATCTTCTCCTATCTACCTCATCAATGTCGTCATCATATAATTTCATACTGGGATTCATGGGTGTAGTGGCAGGTCGGCAACCAAGCATTCATGTTTCACTCAACAGGTCATTGACATATTTCCTCTGGGTCATTACCAGCCCATGAGGATTTCTGGTGAATTCCAGTCCCAGAAAATATCTAAGAACTCCAAGGTCCTTGTTGACAAATTCATGACCCAGCATTTCTTTCGCCCTCTAAATTCTCTGTCCATCATCACATGTAATCAAGATATCATCTACATACACCATAATTGCAATAATACCTCTGGGTGTCTTTTGTACGAACAGGGAATGATCTGCATTGGAGCGTATGTACCCCTGTTTCTCAAACAGGTCTGAGAGCTTCTGAAACCAAGCTCTGGGGCTCTGCTCAAGGCCATAGATAGCCTTATGAAGTCTACACACCTTAGAACACTCCCCCTCAACAACAAAACAAGGTGGCTGTTGCATGTAGACTACCTCGTGCAAGTCACCATATAAAAATGCATTCTTGACATCTAACTGGAATAGTGGTCAATCATGAGTAACCGCAATAGAGAGGAGGATCCGTAGTGTGGAATGGCGAGCAACCAGTGAGAATGTATCAAGATAGTCCACCCCATATGTCTGTGTAAAGCCACGAGCAACCAGACGTGCCTTGTATCTGTCAATGATGCCATCTGCATTCTGCTTAACTGTAAAGACCCTCTTGCAGCTCACTGTAGACACATCGGTAGGTGCAGTAACAAGGCTCCAAGTATCTCTTGACTGAAGAGCAGCCATTTCTTCTTCCATGGCTAAACGCCATCGACTATCCTTCAACGCATCGTGGTAAATCCGTGGAATATCCACCGCCGATAGTGCAATGACAAAGCTCCTGAATTCTCCAGATAAGCGATCAAAAGACACAGTGGATGCTATTGGATATGACGCGCAGCTGCGCTTCTGCTTCCGAAGTGCAATAGGAAGATCCAAATCACCTGCATCCTCATTTGGCCTCTGTAACACATCCTGCTTAGGTAAATCATCAGATCCATCAATATTGATTATATTTTCAGAACATACCGCAGGCGAGCTAGATGATGAGCGGTGACCATGAGCAGAAGCAGGCCTACGGGTATAGTGGAATAGCAATGGGGAAACAGGAACGGTAACAGGAGGTTTAGGGGATGGTAGTGGTGGAGGTGGCGATGGTGGTGGCATGTATATAGCTTCATCAGTGCCAGAGGATACCAACCGATCACCTGTAGAAGAGAAGTACATAACAGACTCGAAAAAGGTAACATCAGCACTAACAAAATATCTCCTGCGCAATGGATCATAACACTTGTACCCCTTTTGTGTTCTGGAGTACCCTACGAAAACACACTTGACAGCCCTAGGAGAGAGCTTATCAATACCTGGAGACAATTGGTGGACAAAGGCCACCGAGCCAAACACACGAGTGAGGGAGAACAATTCTCTTTCTGGAATAACAAGGGAGAAAGTAATCTTCTCACCTAAGACAGAGGACGGCATTCGATTAATGAGATAACATGCCATAAGAACAGCATCGCCCCAAAAAGAATGAGGGACATGACTCTGTATGAGAAGCGACCTGGTGACATCAAGTAAATGATGATGTTTCCTTTCTGCAACCCAATTTTATTGGGAAGTATAGGCACAGAAAGTTTGGTGGATAATCCCTTGAGTTAAAAAATAATTGGAGAGAGTATGAGTACAAAATTCCAAGGCATTATCACTTCTCACAATCTTTACAGATGCAGAAAAAACATTACAAACATCATTGATGAAATTTATGATAATATTCCTCGCTTCAGATTTATTCTTTAACAAAAAGACCCAAGACACACGAGAGAAATCATCCACAATAACCATATAAAACCTGTGTCCCTGATGATCAGGAACACGACTAGGACCCCAGATATCGACATGAAATAACTCAAACTTGGAGCTACTACTCCGACTCTGATGACTGGGAAAGGTAGACCGATAGTGCTTTCCCAACTGACAAGCCTCACATTGGATGGACGTGTGAGGTGAAACCTGGGGTAACACATGACATAGTTTCTAAAGCGGTAGATGTCCAAAGCACAAGTGCGACATGAAGGGGAAGATAGATCCAGCAGGTAGAGAGGAGGCTCCGACATAAGGGGTCCGACTGAGACGATATAGGCCGCCTTGCTCATAGCCACGCCCAGTCACGTTGCCCTAAGGATGTCTTGAAAAATGAGAGAAGATGGATCAAAAATTGCTCGACGATGTAAATCCTTTGTAAGTTGGCTAATGGACAATAAATTCATAGAAAAATCAGGTGCGTACAGCACGTTCTTGAGGTGCATAGAGGGCGTCAGGCTAATCTCCCCCTGACCGGTGATTGGAGAATGCGTCCCATTGGCAATAACCACAGTACGGCCTGGAGGGACTTGTCGATAGGTTGTAAGTAGGCCTTGATCACCACGCAGATGATGCGTGGCACCAGAGTCCATAATCCACTCTAATGTATCTGATTCACTACTGCTAGTAAATGCATAAGTGCTACCTGAGGTACTGGTGGATGCAGAAGCAGCAACATCGGAGTGACTATCAGAAGCAGGTACTGATGCAACGGGACCAGATGGAGGAATAATGCTCCTCAGACAGGCTACAAGATCAGCAAAGTGATGATCTAGAGATGAAGCAGATGGGGGCTCAAATCTGTTCAGCTACTCGTGCAGAAGCAGGAAAACCATGTTTAGAATAGCATGTTTCTTCAGTATACCCAGACCGGTGACAAAAAGTGCATGTTGGCCGAACACAACCCCCTCTACCCCGAGGTCCACGACCACGGAACTGATGATGACCTCCACGACCTCGATTTGCTGCCATGGCTGAGGCGGTCTAATTTGCAGTGGATGAAGGAACAGTAATACGATTCAGTCTATGAAATGCTTCCTCCATCGGAGGAATAGTGGAATCTGCCAAGATCTGAGAACGTGTTGCCTCGTACTCTGGATCAAGGGCTGCCAAGAATACGCCAACCATAGTGGCATTCCGGTACGTCTTCTGTTGCTCAGGAGTGGCTGTGAGAGGCATGAAGCTGTATAGCTTCTCGAACATTCCACGCAAAGACGTGTATAATGAGTGTAAGGGACGGTCATTATGTTTGATTGTGAAGATATCATGCTGTAGTTGCAGAATCTTCGTCTCATTCTTTGCCTGTGAATATGTAGCAGCCAGAATGTCCCACATTGATTTTGTAGTGGGATGATGGAGAATATCGTTGGCAATCTCAATTGCCAGAGTTCCTGATAGCCAAACCTTGACATATGCATCATCTGCCTCCCATGAGGCATTGACCCCAGTCTTCTAGCAGGCTCAGTAAGAATGTGCTTTTTACCGGTTGACTTCATCATACTCATGAACTACATTGCCCACAGTTTGTAATTTGACCCATCCATCTTTACAATGGGCACTGGACCTCTGAAGGCGCCTGTAGTTGGAATATCTGCCTTGCTCTATGACATGATAATAATAGAAGACTAGGCTAGTAGACTGAAGATATGATCGTCTACACGGACATTCACGGGTTTAGTTGTATGTGTAGACTCAAGCAACCAAACCCATTGACTTGAAAACTCGAGCGAGAGTCTCCTCTATCATGAAGGTACCCTAGGGTTAGGCGAACCCTAGGACATGAGACCGCTCGCACAACCACCGATGTATGTGCACGTGCGCACGCACGGAGTTAAGGCTGCATGCGTACGCTAACCGGAGCCGCACACACACAGGAGAAGGCGCAGTGCCTGGGCGACGTGCCTGCACAACCCGTACCTGAAGGATGCACAAGAGGTGCGGTGCCTGGGTGCGCAGGAGGCGCATGTGAAGGACGTGGGCTACGCGCAGATCCGCACGAGGAGCACAGAGGCGGCGTGCAAGGCCGTGCGGGAGGCCGAGGTGGCGGCGCACATAGGCCTAGGACCGTGTGGGAGGCCGAGGCGGCGAGACACAGAGGCTGAGGCCGCGCAGAGGGCTTTGAAGTGGGGGCTATGGTTAGGGTTTGGTTCGAGAACTCCGGTCTAGGACCGTCGCTCTGATACCATGTTGGGAAAAATAAGAGAGTTATTTATTCCATACGCCCTAGGCTCTCTTATATTGGAGAGTGGCCTATGGGTAAAATACATCAAGAGTCCAAAAGGAAAAAGAAAATATGAAACAGTACAAAAGAGAATAACATATATCTCTACACACACAGAGGCTAGGTGAGATAGACTTTATAGATTGTATCATCCTGGAGTGTAAATCAGATCCATTTCCTTATATTATGAACACCCATTTCATGAGTATTGCCTTGTTCAGGTCTCCGAGCCGTAGCACCCATAGACCTCCATGATTGGTAGATTGTGTCATCATGCCCCACTCTGCCAAGGTGATTCCCTTGCCATCCCCTGAGGATGGCCAGAAGAAGTGCCTTACTAATGATTACAACTGCTTATGAATATAGATGTGTAACACCTGCGATGACAGAAAGAACACTAGTATTGTCAATAGCACAACCTTCACCAACACCAAGCTCCCCTCATAAGAGGCATGTAGCATTCCACCTTGCCACATTTTTCTCCGATTTCTATATTACCGACAGCCAATCAATTTATCTAAGTCTGCCACGCAGCAATGGCAAGCTAAGATAAGTGATAGGCAGGCTCTTAAATGTAGTCTCTAGGGACATCTTGAAATTCATCATATCCTCTGATGTCAACGTGAAGGGGACAAAAGCAAATTTGGCTTCGTTAAATCTACAACCCTGAAAGCCCTCTAAAGATATCAAGCACCGCTCCAATCCCATTGCAATTGATAGCCCCTCCTTCTATGAAGAAAATTGTATCGTCCATATAATATAGGATCGGGATCGAGAAATCGTCTCTGGAGTATCTAAAAATTCCACTTCTCTACAAATTTCACCATAATTGCTAGTGTATCCGTGGTTGTGACACCCGAATTTGAATAACCCGAACCCAACCCGATTAAGGTCCATTTGATCCGATAAAACTATCGATCAATATTAAATGATCTAAATCGATCCAGAGATTGTAAATTAAAATTCATTTGGGATCAATCAATCAAAAGTTGATCGCATCGCAATTTGTATCATCTATAAAAAGCCATGACGTAAAATCTGAACCACAAAACAAATTGAGACTACCATTAAATTCGTCTCGACGAAATAAGACCAACGAAATCAACCATTCGTCGATCGGAGGACGTTTGAACATTTAAATCATAAAATTTTGATCAAAAATCAAGACCGTATTTCGTCTTCGTCTTGGATCAGAAAAGTATTAAATTTATATCATTTGATCATCATGTATAAACGGTCGAAACGAGATATTAATCATCTAAATCGGAGATACGAGGTGAAAATACGGATGACTTTGGTATTCTAGATAAGAGAGAGAGAGAAAGTTTTTAAAAAATTTACAAATTCCAGAACAACAGTAGTTGTTGTCCCTCAATTTGGCTCTCCCTTTCTTTTCTACATGGCTCACACGTCCACATGTCAAAGAACAAAGCTCATGCTTTCCTTATATAACACCCCTCCCCTCTCTCTTTTTCTCCCAATTTCCAGTCGAAGACCCCCTTCTTTCTCCTCCATTTTGCTGCAAAGTTGCAGCTGCAGCTCCTTGCAGACATCTCTGTTGCCGAAAGTAGCAGATGGAGCTGCTGCCTTTGTCCAAGCAGCCGAGCAGTTGCTCCTGCAAGGCACGGAACTCCCCGTGCTGCTCTAAGTTGTGCAGCTACTGTTGCATATTGCAACAGTTGTATTTCTAATGCAAGGCAGCCATAGTTGTTGCCTCTGATTCCTTGAAGATTGTTGTGCTCCAAGAGGCCAATAAGTGCTACTGGAGACCTGGAGATGCTTCACAAAAATTGGGCGCTGTTGCATGCAATTGGATCTCCAAACTTGGATATCCAAAGGTACAATCCAACCCCTCCATTTGTTGCCATTCATGAAAATTATCCTCAAAATATTTCTCCTTTCAATTCTCGAAGAAATTAACTGATGAATAAATGAAATTGACTAAATTTTAGATATGTTAATTAGCTCTTAGTCTTATAGTTCAAGATAAAAAAATGGGGAGAATGGCATGCAATTGAGTCTAAACTTCAGACCTATATTGCTACAATTTTCATGCTTAAAAAGATGGAATTTGGTATCTTAAAAGATGGAAATTCAGGGAGAATTACATACATTTTAGTGCTAAAAACATTCCATTGTTATGCACTAATTTCATGATTGAAAAATGAAAGAAATTTGGGTTATTTATATGCAGTTTTGTGCTGAGATCAGTCCGCTATATACTTTGAATTCATGATTAAAATTTTAAGAATTTGGGGGGTGATATGCATGCATTTAGCACTAAATTCGGAACACTGTTATAATCTAATTTCATGTTAAAAATGCCAATGATTTGAGAGTAATTTGCATGTGATTGGAGCCTAATTTCAAATCATTATATGTTATTGCTCATGCCTTAAAAATATGAGATTTATGGATGATTAATATGTAATTAGGACCCAATTTCAAACAATAATAATTACATATTTCATATATAAAAATGTGAAAGATTTGGGGTTAATTGCATGTGATTAGGGGTCCAATTTTAGACCATTGAATAGCTATTGATTACATGTTGATTGAGGAAAAAATTTAGTAAGCTTTGTATGCACTTGAGTCAAGTTTTAAAGCACCAATTAGCCACTGATTTCATGCTTGAATTAGGAGATTTGGGGGTGACATACAAATTAGACTCAAATTAAGATCACATAATTAGCTACTAAGTTCATGATTTAAAGATTTAAAAGATTTGAGAATTTTGTGTAGCATTGAATTAATTACAGGTTTAATAAGTAATTCTAAATCTCATGATTTAAAGATAAAAAGATGTTGGAGAAATTACATAGAATTGAACTTAAATTCATATCTAATGAGTAGCTCAAAATGTCATTATTTAAAAAAAGAAGTTAGGTGTCTTGGCATGAAATCAACTCAAATCTCATATCACCAATTTGTTCTAGAATCTATGCTTTAAATAGATGAAACATCAGGGAGTTAGCATGTGATTTGCCAAAAAAACATATCAATATTTAGTCTAAGTATCATGACCTTATAGAAGAGATTTGAAATACACATATTAGAATATTAATAACTTTCTCTTATAAAGTCAACAGATGATTTCCTACGGTCAATATGACTAATAATCGTCAATCAATTGATCCTTGAATATCATGTACTAATATATATCACTATTGATAAAATTACGGACAAAAGACCTAGATCTGTACAGTCAACCATAGAAAGAATTGAGAAAGAAATGAACAGTCAAGCAAGTATTTTTACACTTCGTTGGGATCCAAGTTTTTTACCAGTTCCGCTGACCCTGTATTCTTAGGGTGCCTAGGCAGGGGGGACCCTCGATTTTGATTTCCTTTATGAGCTCGTTTGCTCGTACCGGTCGAGGCCGATTTTTTGAGTGACTCAATCCGGAGAGTCTCTCCCACCCGTCTCAAGGGCATAGTTTTGGAGTGTGCCTAGCCCTCTCCTAGACCGTGCTTTCACTAGGAGGGAGAGACGGAAGAGTCTCTTAGGAGGTTTCTTCACCGCTTGAGTTTTGGTTACTGTTCTTGAGAGTTGATTACAGTTGAGCTTGGTTACAGTTGAGAGTTGGTTAAAGTTGAGATTGGTTACTATCGAGTTGATTACAATTGAGATTGGTTGTAGTTGAGCTTGGTTACTACTGAGATGGTTTATTGTTACGCAGTAAGGCCTAGCGAGGAAAAGATCATGTCATGGAAATCATCAATATCATACTAAGAGCTAATACGATAGTTATTTGGTGAAGCTAGTAGACGTGTTGGGAACTTAGTTAGGATGCATTACACGCCACTGCATGCCTACGGAGGCACCCCAACCCTAGGGCATTCTACACGCACTAAAGTCATAGTGTGAGGTCACGCTCAGACCAAGACCATAGACTATCCACTAAGCTTGAGAGTTTGACATAGATAAAGATCAGATCAGGGGCTCATCATCTACAATCCCAAGATCCATCAACATGAGTTATAAGTGATAAAAAGATGATAACCTACATATGGATCATATAATAAATAAATGAAAATGTTATACATGGAAAGTAATGGGTGATAAGTGAATAAGGGATTCACATACAGAACAACTTAAAAACCAATTTTCATGCAAGTAGCTTGTTAAACTTAATTGTCAAACCCTATCCACCTGCTTTCTTTTGAAACCACTGAAATACCTATTAGTTTTTAATAAATTAGATTGTACCCAACTTTTGTTGATTATCTTTTATTTCCAACATGAATGGCAGGTAAAGCACCTACATCGTAGTAATCCGACAGCTAGACATTGAGCTTCTGCAATTACTTTCTACGGTACACATGTTATAGTTTTTATTCAAGAAAATGTAATTGCTTTTATTTCCCTTCAGTTACATTTTGGGATACGTGTACATAATGTCAGCTTCTTCTATTACATGTAACTTTATCTGAAAATTAATGTAATGAGAATTGATGACACTTGTTATCTGTGGTTGATTAATTAAATTGTGAATGTCATTTCGAATCGTAAAAAAATCCCTCACTTTCAACTAGCTTAATGTGATCGATATGAATTTAATATCGTGAGTGATGTCTAAACGGATAACCCGAATTTGCGGGTGTCACATCGGCCAACACTAATAAAAGAGTAACTCCCCTTTGGGGATGGAAAACAATCCCTTCTTACCTTTCATTGACCAGAACTGACCACGAAGATGTAGTAGTGCATCTCTTCATCCAATCGATACAAGGGTCTGTGAGCCATGGATGCCCGGATGAACTTCCACTTCATGCAGTCGTACGCCTTCAAGAAGTCAACCTTCCAAAGGAATTCTGATACCTTCCTCCTTTTCTAGTCTGAAACTATATCGGATGCCATGACAACATCATCTAGCAACTGGAGATCAAGAATGAAAATCATTTGAGCAGGAAAATTGATTAAGTCGTGGACCATTCGAAGTCGGTTAGCTATGACTTTGGCTACAATAAGGTATATTACATTCGATAATGCAATGGGTCTAAAGTCTGTGATCCTCTGAACAACCTCCTTATAAAGAAGGAAAATCAAAGATCAGTGTAGCTTCTCCAAGCGATGATTGGCGCTCCTGAACTTTGTAACCAACACCATGACATCTTCCTTAACAGCATCCCATAACTCTTTGTAGAAGAAGACATGTAGATTATATAGCCTAGGACAACCATCTGTGTTGAGATTAAAAATGACCCTATGCACCTTCTCCGTGGGAAACTCGGAGATGAGCACCTTTTTTTGAAGTCCAAAAAAGAGGGGGAAACACTCGATGGTGCTCGCCCCACGGTTTTTATTCAAAAGACAAAAATAAACAAAAGGGGGGAGAAACAAACACACGCCGACATCACAGGTCCATTACAACACCCAATCCTCGACCATGCGCTTGGCATAAATCCCCACATTCTCCTTATAGAATCTTTGGCCCGAGAACAGCAAGTCATTCCTATCCCGCCAAACCGCCCACAGAATGGCCTACGGATAAAGCAGTTCCCTCCTCGGCCTATCCTTATTCGCTTGGAGCGCATTCCAGAAAGTCTGAAGATCGTCAGTGCAGCACCACGCCAAGCCAGCCTCTTGCCAAACTTGAATGACCATGGAGCACGAAAAGAAGAGGTGCTCCACGGATTCAATCGCCTCATTGCACAACAGGCATCTGTTAGAATCGCCGCCCAGTAGTCTGGCACACCGGTCCCTCGTCATCAGCCTCTGCCTCCTGAGCAGCCAAAGGAAGAACCAAATTCTCTCAGGAAGCCCGAAACCCCAAAGTAAAGTGCAATCCCTAGTCAGCAACTCCGATTGCGACAGCGGCGGCCTGGAGATCCCCAAAAGCCTTCCTGACCGAGTGATCCCGCCCCCCGGATGGGCGCCCCACCTCCCACACAACGTCTAGCAGGGCCAAGAAATCTTCTAGTCTCTTGTCGGAGAAGTTAGCGGAGAAAGTGGGACACCAATTTCCATCCACCCAGCCCGTCGCAACCGAGCATCGTTTTTCCTCCGCCAGAGCATACAAGCGAGGGAAGAGCGAGCAAAGAGCCCCCCCCCCACCCCCCGCATCCAATCGTCTGTCCAAAAAGAGAACGAGTCCACCCCACCACGGACCGGCCTAAAAAGCGTGTTGGGAAACGTGAATGAGATACTCTATTCCATAGCCCTAGGCTCTCTTATATAGGAGAGTAGCCTATGGGTAAATTACATAAAGAGAATAACAAGAAAACAAAATAACGAAAAGATACAATTGTCTTATATGCGTCAACACTCCCCCTCAAGATGGAGCATAGATATCAATCATGCTCAGCTTGGACGCACACTTCTGAAATGGGCCTCTAAGTAATGCCTTGGTGAAAATATCAGCGGTCTGATTCTCTGATGTGACATGAGATGTAGCAATGAACCCCTTCTGAATCATGTCACGTATGTAGTGACAATCGACCTCAATGTGCTTGGTCCTCTCATGGAAGGCTATATTATTTGCAATGAACAAGGCAGCCTGATTGTCACATTCTAACATCATAGGAAGAGGTATATCAAGACATAGATCTGCAAGTAGGGATTTCACCCACATCATTTCTGTGCTAGCCTGGGCCATAGCTCTGTATTCGGATTCAGCACTGGATCTAGCTACTACTGTCTGCTTCTTGCTCTTCCACGAAAATATAGCATCTCCAACATAGACTGCAAATCCTGATGTTGACTTCCTGTCCTTGGGGCATCCTGCATAGTCTGCATCCGCACATGCTGTGATAGAGATCTCCTTTCCTTTCTTAAATAGCAAGCCTGCACCTGGATATGATTTTAAATATCTCAGAATCATGTGTATTGCATCCATGTGTGCCTGACGAGGTTGCTCCATGAACTGGCTCACACGACTCACTGCAAATGATATATCAGGTCTAGTGATCGTGACATACAGTAGTTTACCTACCAGTTCTCTGTACCTTCTCTTATCCACCTCTTCTGTGTCATCATCATACAGCTTCATGCTAGGATCCATTGGTGTCGTAGCAGGTCGACACCCTAGCATACATGTCTCACTCAGTAGATCTGTGACATACTTCCTCTGTGACATGACTAATCCATATGAGTTTCTAGCAAACTCCAACCCCAGAAAATATCTAAGGACTCCCAAGTCCTTGGTGACGAACTCGGTCCCTAGCCTTTCTTTTGCCTGCTTAATGCCCTGGTCATCATCACCTGTAATCAAGATATCATCAACATAAACCATGATTACAATGATACCTCTTGCCGTCTTCTGAACAAACAAGGAATGATCAGCATTGGATCGTTTATATCCTTGTTTCTCAAAGAGGTCTGAAAGTTTCTGAAACCATGCTCTGGGGCTCTGCTTAAGACCATAGATGGCCTTGTCTAATCTGCAAACCTTGGAACACTCCCCCTCAACAGCAAAACCAGGTGGTTGTTGCATATAGACTTCCTCCTGCAAGTCTCCATACAGAAATGCATTCTTCACATCCAGTTGATAGAGTGGCCAGTCTCTAGCAACTGCAACTGATAGCAGGATCCGTAGAGTGGAATGACGCGCCACAGGGGAGAACGTGTCAAGGTAATCTACCCCATATGTCTGTGTGAAGCCCCGAGCAACTAGGCGTGCCTTGTACCTGTCAATGGAACCATCTGCATTGTGCTTAACTGTAAACACCCATTTGCAACTCACCGGGCTAACATCTGGAGGTATAGGAACCAAACTCCAGGTTCCTCTAGACTGAAGTGCCGCCATCTCTTCTTCCATTGCTAGCCGCCATCTATCATCCTGCATAGCATCCTGATGGTTCCGTGGAATGTCTGTAGCTGAAAGTGCCAAAGCAAACGTCCTGAAGTCTCCAGATAGCCTCTCAAAAGACACAGCTGCTGACAATGGATATTTGGCACAGCTTCGTTTCGGCTTGCGTAGAGCGATTGGAACATCCAGATCATCTGTGTTATCACCATGCTCCTGTAATGCATCCTGCTGAGAAATGTCGTCAGATCCATCAACATTAGTATTTTCATTACATACCATAGGCGAGCTAGTTGACGGGTCATGACCATGAGCTGGAGGAAGCCTGCGGGTGTAATGGAATGGTAGCGGGGATACTAGTGATGATGGTGGTGGTGGTGGTGGTGGTTCCATGAATACGGCATCTGGAGGTATGGGTGGTGGCTGCATGTTTCCGGAGTCTGAAAAATACATAACAGATTCAAAGAATGTAACATCTGCAATGATCATATACCGCCGACGCACAGGATCAAAACACTTGTACCCCTTTTGAGTTCTGGGGTACCCCACAAAGATACACTTGACAGCCCTAGGAGAGAGCTTGTCAGTACCAGGCGACAACTGGTGGACAAATGCGACTGACCCAAACACACGAGGGGTAAGAATGAACAGATCCTTGTCAGGATAAATGAGTGAAAAAGGGATTTGTTCATTCAAGACAGACGAAGGCATACGATTGATAAGGTAACATGCAGTAAGGACTGCATCACCCCAGTAGGAGTACGGAACATGACTCTGAATAAGAAGTGACCTTGTGACATCAAGGAGGTGACGGTGTTTTCTTTCAGCAACCCCATTCTGTTGTGAGGTATGAGCGCAAGATGTTTGGTGAATAATTCCTTTTGAAGAATAGTAATTGGCTAGAATGTTGGTGCACAACTCTAAGGCATTATCACTTCTCACAATTTTGACAGATGTGGAAAAAACATTTTGAATTTCATTTAGAAAGTGGATAACAATATTTCCTGCTTCAGACTTATTTTTCATTAGAAATACCCATGATGCTCTAGAAAAATCATCCACAAATACAATATAAAACATGTGCCCCTGATGATCGGGAACACGACTCGGACCCCAGACATCGACATGAAACAACTCAAACTTGGAGTTACTACTCCGACCTTGACTACTGGGAAAAGACGACCTGTGATGCTTTCCCAACTGACACGCCTCACACTGGATAGGTGTGTGAGAGAGACCATAGGGTAGAACTAGACGCAACTTCTGAAGCGGTAAATGACCAAAACGCAGATGCCACAGGAGAGGAGATACTTGTTCAGCGGGAGAAGATGTGATTCCGGCAAACGGGGTCTGGTTCAGACGATAAAGGCCTCCTTGCTCATAGCCATGACCAATCACGTTGCCCGTACGGATGTCCTGAAAAATCAAGGAAGATGAATCAAAAATAGCTCGACAATGGAGATCCTTCGTAATCTGACTAATTGACAACAGATTCATAGAAAAATGCGGTGCATGTAGGACATTCTTGAGCTGCATAGAGGACGTCAATCTAATCTCCCCCCGACCCGTGATAGGAGAATGCGTGCCATTGGCAATAACTACTGTCCGTCCTGGAGGAATCTGAGTGTATCTTGTAAGTAGACTCTGGTCGCCACATAGATGATGTGTAGCGCCCGAGTCCATGATCCATGGCAATGTATCAGATCTACTACTGTGGAGTGCAAGTGTACTACCTGAAGTACTAGTAGAGGCAGAAGCAGAAGCAGCAGCATCAGTATGACTCTCTGTAGTCGGTGCTGGACCAGATGGTGGGATAATACCCCTGAGGCGGGCAACCAGGTCATCAAATCGTTGATCCAGTGTAGCAGTAGACGGGGGCTCTATCTGCTCGGCGGCTCGTGCAGATGCAGGGAATCCATGCTTTGAGTAGCATGTGTCTTCAGTATGTCCGACGCGGTGACAATATGAGCATGTTGGCCTAGTGCGGCCACCCCTTCCACGAGGGGTACGTCCGCGGCCCTGGTGATGAAAACCGCGGCCTCTGTTGGCCGCCATAGCTGAGGGATTCTGACTCGCAGCTGCTGAAGGTACTGTGATCCTACTCAATCTGTGAAAAGCTTCCTCCATGGGAGGAATAGTCGAGTCCGCCAAAATCTGTGAACGTGCTGCCTCATACTCTGGGTCAAGTGCAGCGAGAAATACACCCACCATCGTCGCATTCCTGTATGTCTTCTGCTGTTCTGGTGTGGCAGTAAGAGGCATGAAGCTATAGAGCTTCTCGAACATCCCTCTCAATGATGTATAGAGAGAATGTAAAGGACGACCGTTCTGCTTTATCGTGAATATATCATGTTGTAGTTGCAGGATCTTCGTCTCGTTCTTTGCCTGAGAATATGTTGCTGCCAGGATATCCCACATGTCTTTGGTTGTAGGTTGATGTAGAATGTCATTGGCGATTTCAATAGCCAATGTGCCAGATAGCCACACCTTGGCATATGCATCATCGGCCTCCCATGAGGCATGAACTCCAGTCTTCTCTGCAGGCTCGGGCTCGGTAAGAATGTGCTTCTTACCTGTAGACTTCATCATACTCATGAACTGCATTGCCCACAGTTCATAGTTCGTACCATCCATCTTGACAATGGGCGCTGGACCACGAAATGCGCCCATAGATGGGATATCTGCCTTGCTTTCTGACATACTGGAGATGGAAGACTGGAGTGACCGAGAGAAGATAATCTTTGTCTACAATGACATAGACGGGATTAGTTGCGTGTGTAGACGTCAAGCAACTAACCCCATGTATATCAAGATCTGTGCCCTAGGTTTCTGGGGATTAGGGCACGCAGGCACGTGCAAGAGGCACGTGCGCACGCAACTGGATGTGCACGGTCAGGCAGGTGCAAGCGCTATTGCGTGCACTGGCGCACGCTGTTGCACAGCGAACAGAGGTGTGAGGCGCGCAAGGATTGCGCGTAGAAGGGCGCACAGTCGCGCAAAGGCCCGGGATGCGCGCTAGGCGCTGGATGCGCGTTTAGGCGCAGAGTTGCTATGCGCACAGTCGCGCACAGTTGCGCAGAGAGACTATGCGCACAGCCGCACACAGTCGCGCACAGTCGCGCTACGCGCGAGATGCGCTACTCGCGAGATGCACTACGCGCGAGATGCGCTACGCACAGAAGCACCGCAGGCGATCGGAGAAGGTCGGCGATCGGAGAAGGTCGGCGATCGGCTGGGGCGGCGCCGAGTAGAGAGAGAGAGAGAAGGGAGGCCGGCGGGTGGGGCGGGTTAGGGTTAGGGTTTCGCGAACTCCGGTCTAGGACCGTCGCTCTGATACCATGTTGGGAAACGTGAATGAGATACTCTATTCCATAGCCCTAGGCTCTCTTATATAGGAGAGTAGCCTATGGGTAAATTACATAAAGAGAATAACAAGAAAACAAAATAACGAAAAGATACAATTGTCTTATATGCGTCAACAAAGCGCAATGTTCCTCAAAAAAATCTTCACGACCCCCCTCCAAAAAGGGGTGGGGAAGCATGCCGGTCGAGTTGCGAAGACGTTGCCCCCTCACATCATAGATCCTTCGTACCACATCGCAGCAGAGATCCTCCTCCGGCCCCCAAACCTACTCGTCCACTTAAGCAGCAACGCATCATTCATCTGCTCGAGCGACTTCACCCCCAGACCTCCCTGATCCTTCATGTGCGTAACATCCTCCCACCCAACAAGGTGGACCCCTCTGTCCCCCCCCCCTAGGCTTCCCCCATAAAAGGCGCGCATCCACTTCTCCAGCCGATCCCGAATCCCCTTTGGCATCTGACGATTGGAAAGGAGATGAGCACCTTTACCTGATTCGACGTTAGAATCAGTACTCCTCTCCCTAGCCATCTAACGCCCGGATCTAGTACTCTTCTACTGGCCTCCCGAAAGTGTGTCACAATCGCCTCCCCTACTGCTCTATCACCCTGGATTCGCTCCACCCACACATAGGCCGCGAATGAAGTTCTGTCGTTTTGTTTCATTAGCCAAAACATGGAAGTATTTCATGTTTGCATCCAACTACTTCTGTCATTTTTGCCTTGATCTCTACCTCCACTCCACCTCCATCTTCTTCTCCTCTTCAAGAGTGATCTTCTGGTATATAGCTCTAGCATGCCGCTAATTTATGTTGAGCTCTCGATCATCCTCAATCCCATAAATGCACGAGATATTTGCTCCGTCCTTAGTATGTCATTCCTCATGATTTTGACGTGCCCGAGTCTTGTACTTCCTAAGCACATCCCTCAAATCTGCAACTTTTTGCTCCATTTTGTGCAATATTGAGCCCCCCACCTACTGCAATGCCCGGAAGTTCGTGACCAGCTCCCTAAATCCTTCCTCTTGCAAGGATGATCTTTCGAATCTAAACATAGAACAAGGATGCATCTCCTCAACTGCACTCAAGGATACATGTTTTTGGTTTA
Source organism: Ottelia alismoides (assembly GCA_037367405.1). NCBI lineage: Eukaryota > Viridiplantae > Streptophyta > Magnoliopsida > Alismatales > Hydrocharitaceae > Ottelia > Ottelia alismoides. The sequence goes on from JAZKJV010000825.1 coordinate 652,289, forward strand.
AGGCATCTGGGCAACTATTCAGAAATATTCGATTTTATATTTTATATTAATAGATATTTACCTTTTTCAGAAATATGCATTCATATATTTATATAGATAGTCACTAAAAATGTAAGATTAATCTGATATTTGCAACCTAAATGCAACACTAATCAAACAAACCAACAAGACGTTAATATAATAAGATACACATATTAACAATAAAAATACAAATCAGAAATGCAATGCACAAATATTAAAAATGTACTGCCACTATTACATGAAATATGAGTATAAGCAGATGATATTGATGCGAGCATCATTTTTCTCCATCTTTTTAGATAGCCTCTCATCCTTAAAAACAATTTCATTCCATAGCATTTAAACTACCATAAAAAATTAACAATTTCGAAGTGGAGTATATAATGATCTAAATGACATTAACATTGCATTACATTTACATCTATGGTTAAAATGTAATGATACAGACGCCACATTTGCCAACATAAAAAGGTATGGGAAGAGGGTCGTACCTGCGTGTTTTCTTCTTCTCCTTGTACCGCAACATTGCATTACCTCTATTTTGTGCTAGCAACTCACTATCAATTTTTGGCTTTATAGGTTCATTTGCTGATTGAATTGACGGAGCACAGAACGAGATGTCTCTGCTGCTGCAGTTTTGCTTCACATCATTTGAAGAGGGGCAATTTATCCTGACCAATGCTTCTGTATTGTTTAGTGATGTTAAGGTACCCATCTCTAGGCCACAACTTGAGCCATTCTCCAATGTGTCATTCTTTTGCATCTACAGATATTTTAAAGGAAATGAGGACCTAGACATTGTACACAAAAGATGTCTCATAATTTTCTATCTATGTATCTAAAAGGTTCTACTCCATAAAAAATAAACATCTAAAAGTTTAAAGAGCAAGATTACTACCTGGTTCAGATCTCACAAAAAAAAGGGAATGGATAGGATATACATAATCGTTTAGTGCACAACTTTGTTGGAAGCAATGAGAAAATGTTTTCATATGAGAGCCTGCACTCCTCTTATATAAAGATAAAACTTGGGTTCATGCGAAGAACACCTTATTACAACAGAGAGATAAAAAAAGAAATAAGAAAATACAAGTACTCTCTTTCTCTCACTCCCCCCTTAAGTTAGATCACATGCATGAGTCATGCCCAACTTGGGAGTTGGAAGTAAGGAAAAAAATGATACTTTCTAATAAGTGCTCAAGTGAAGATGTTTCCAAGCTGATGCTCTGAAGAGATACGAGATTTAATACTCATTTCTTGTGGTATTGCATCTCTATAAAGTAGGAATCTGCCGCAGTGTGTTACGTATGCTTGTGGAGAATCGATTCGGAGGCAATATCGGTAATAGTTATATTTCCGTAGTATGAAGGAATGGGAACCTTAGATGGAAAATCAAGTTCCTCCAGAAAAAAACATAAGCAAACTAAGCTTGCAATTGGCTGGAGCCATGGCCCTGTATTCTAATTATGCACTAAGTATGCACTAGATTAGGCAACACCCTTCTACTTCTTGCTATGACAGGTGAGGAGATTGCCTCTACCAAAAGTAGCATGTTTGTAGTAATTTCTTTGTGCTCCGGAGGACTAGCATGATTTGCATCAAACAAGAACAAATGTTTAGATGCCCATGACAATTGCTGAAGAGCCTTCTCCAAAATGAATTGTTCAGGTAGTGTAGGATAAATATCACACCCTATTAATGATTGTACTGAGGACTCATGTAACATCCATATTCTAAGAAACTCGAACTCGTCCGATTTTGGGTCTAATGAACCCAAAAACGTTGTCGGTCAATACTAAACAACCTAAAACGACCAATTAGTAGTGAATCAAAAGTCGTTCGGGTGAAATCGACCAAAAATCGGTCGTTTCGTAATGCGTGCTGTGAAAAAGCCGTGACGAAATTTCGGAAACCGCGAAACGAACCGAGACCGTCATTAGATCCGATTCGACGATACAAGACCAACGGAATTGACCGTTCATCAATCGGAGGTCGTTTGATATTATTAAATCATAAAATTTAATCTTAAAAAAAAAACGTATCCGAAAAATTCGGGTATTCAAAACCCGATCGGAAGTATATCAATATTATACTCATATTGATCGTCATTTTGAGACGATCAATTTGAGATATTGCGCGTCAAAATCCGACATTCGAGATGCGAATACGGACTTTTTAAAATATCTCAAATAAAGGAATTAGAAAAAAAATAAATTTATTTATTTTTCTGTTATAGCAGCAGAACTGTAGCAGAAAAGCCATTTGGCTTTCTCTCTTCAGACCACTTGGCTTTTATTGCTCCTTCACTTGGTATTTTTCTTTTTCCACTTGTCAATACCAAGCCTTCCCTCTCCCCTTATAAATATAAATGCCAAAACCCTTCTTAGTTTCCCCCAAATCCTTCCAATTCTCTATAGCCGTAAGGGCCTCCAGCACCACCCTTTCTTCTTGCTGCTTGCAACACTCCAGCAAGGATTTTGGGTTGCTGCTACTGCCATTTACAGCAGCCATTGCTGCTGTCCAGCAGTCTTGATGTGCTGCTCTGAGATCCAGCATCTGCAGCAACCAAAGAATTGAAGGAGCTTGGCATTTCTTGCATGGGAGACTGTTGGAGTTGCTGTCCCAGCAACTCTAGAAGCTGTTGTAGGCTTTGATCCAAGCTCAGAAATCCTCCATTTTGGAAGAAATCCAAGGTACAACCTCTAACCCTCTCCTCTTGCTGCCATGCATGCCTCTTCCATTTCTTGCATTTGTGGTGTTCTTTTAAATATAATTAGGCATAATCCTATTGCCTAAATTTTGGCAGCAATGCATGTGAAAATTTACATCAATAGATGCCTCCATGTACTTTTATGATCTCATCATTTCTCTTGTCAATTGATTTAACTTAATAGTTAATCTAACTAATGAAATATATATATGAACATATATATATATATATATATTAGATATTTAAAATGGATTTAAACTGCCTATGCTAACCCACGGTAACACAATCTGGGGATATTCATAGACGTTGATAGTATAAAAAAAAAGAAGGGAAAGCATGCTTGTGGGTAGGGCAGTAGTGTCTGGTCTTGCACAATTCTGACAAGAAACCAAAATGAGAGATAAATAGAATATACCATGGAATATATGTTCTCCATATCTAATAATAAAATTATTATTGTTGAGTTTGAAATTCTGGGTGACACAAAGTTATAATTAGGTACAAACCCTAGTCCTTTCTTTTGCTACCATACATGTACAAGATAATCCTCAAGTGCTGTCCTCTATGAAACTTTCACACTTTTCTGTGAAATTAGGTTAGTTGTTCATCTTAGATGAAATAAGGATGAAATCAGAATGTAATACTAATGTTAGAGATGATTTCGGCTGAATGCATGTCAACAAATGTGGGGTTGATCGGATATGGCATTCTTTTTATTTTTTTTCTGATAGAAGTATACAGTATATTAGTCTAAAAAAAATATTATATCCTATAATTTGGAAGAAAAATTGATGTAGCACCCCTGCATTCTCTTTCTCTCCCAAATATTTTTGGGGGAAATGGCCAGTACAGGTTTTACTTTTGATATATGGAGTACATAGTAGGGGACTCTACCGGGTTAACATTTTCATAGTGGAGATGTTTTGAAGCATATAGAGATAATTCTTGGATAGTATTTGACTGTGATTCAACTAGAGACATGCATGCAATCTACTATTAACCACAATATTTTCTTGTTCTTTCTAGAGGACATGTCATTTTGAATCAATATTTTTAGTGGCTAATCATTCTTAATTAATCTGAATAGGTAAACATAAAAGTTAAATGAAGCACAAAAGATTTAGTAGGTACCAAAATCTATTCTATATACTCACACATTCAGGTATAGAAGCACATTATCATTCAATTGAAATAGGAGATGTGTTTTGGATGGAATTTTGGACATAATAGTGATGCATCAATATCTTGAAAATGAGTATAAGCTCTATCTATAAGAGCCACTGAATTCCTTTAAGCTTTTGAATGATTATTTTAAGGATGAAAATTTTAGATCCCCAGGACATACTCACCACATTTTGGTTGGGCAATTAGGTTAACTACATGATAAGGATAAAGATGATATTCAAAGTTGCTTTGATGAATATAGCTTAAGCAAGTTTTTGTAATTACGATTAGCTTGCAGCTACTATTCAAGTAACCTAAAGAAATTGACTGTAGTTTATTAAAATCACTTCCAAGAGATTTATCTAAAAATCATGCCATTAAGATTGAATTCTAGATGATTCATGTATTAATTCAAACTTTAACTTACAAGAAAATTTACTATGATGGTCAAAATCAAGAGAGGATTGGTCATGGAAATATTTGGATATGGGAGTAATTATATACATATACACACATATAATAAGGCAATAACTAGAATCTTAGAGACCAAGCATTAGATATGAATCACTATAAACAGATCACTATTGATTAAAAGACATGGATCTGTTTGGTCAACCACAGAAAGGATTAAGAGAGAGATGAATAGTCAAGCAAACTGAAATGTTATGAATCAGAGATACTGGACAATGAATTGCGCCGGTCATGGTGACTCCTACACCTGACTGTGCGAGGGCGCGGTGACCCTCAACTGGGCGGAAGAATAGGAAGCCCAGTTAGGGCAGCGGCCGCTTAATGCGCGGGTCTAGGATCCCAGTCTTTTACACGGTTTTTACGCGAGCTCGCAGTGTTTTTACGCCTCGTTGGGATCCAGACTTTAGACCAGTTCCGCTGACCCTGTCTTTTAGGATACCCAGGCGGGGGATCCTGGTTTTTCAGTTTTTCGTACGAGCTCGTCCGCCCGTACTAGTCGGGCAGTTTTCTAGAGCGACTTTTCTAGGGAGTCTCTCTCACCCGTCTCAGTGGCGTAGTTGGGGAGTAGACCTATCCCTCTATTGGACCGCGCTTCCAATTAGAGGGCGAGACGGAAGAGCCATTTGCAGGCTTCTTCACCGCTTGAGTTACTTCGCCAAACAGACTTGGCGATTCTATATCTCGATCATCCATATCTACATCTACAACATCTGGAGCTATATCTGAAACATTGACGTTAAGATTTGGAGAAGTTATGATCAAAAGACCATTATCTCTACCCAAGAATTTAAAGAAATTAATAGATCTCTAAAATCTCAACTTTTCCATTTTTCACTCACCAAAATGATCTCTGAAGAAATAGATATATGCATTCACACTCATACACTCATGATTACGCAACTGCTATATAAATATGTTACATATGGGAAATGCCGGGTTCTGGGAAAATCATTAGAACGCATTACAAACAAACCCCTTTTTACTTATGCAAGTAGAAAAAAAAATGTGCTTGTTCTACCTTTCTACTTGCTCTCTTTTGTACATTAAAATACTTGTTATTTATTTTAAACTGCGGGTTTGTATGAATTACTTTGTCTCAGTTTTTGTTTAGATAATGATGTAAATGTTATCTCTTTTGTATCATACTTTGGGATGTATGTTGTAAATGGAAGATCATTGTACATGTTGAAAACGGATATGAATATTAATGAAAAGAATTTTGGTGCCATATTGTTCCTTTTACTTGTGGTCATGTGTTGAGAATGAATGTCATAATTATGCGAAAAATTTTCCCTGTATTTGTGCGACTTGTGTGATTAAATGTGAATGATATGTTGCGAAATGCGCGTAAACGGGTACCCGGATCCTGAGGGGTTCACAAGTTTGGTATCAGAGCAGTGGTACCCCGATACGCACATTCGCAGTATTTCAATTCAAATCGCATTAAGTTCTCGGATAGCGACAGTCTTCCGACTTGTCGTGAGTCTGAGGGGGGAAATTGACATTCAAATTAAATTACCACAGATGTCACTAATTTCATTAATTTTCATATTATATCCCAAGAAGAGAAAAATCATTTTCGGGTAGTGCTCGCCCATCTCTATCGACTACATTAGGAGGAGCACTTGCCGGACGTGGCACAGATTCCGCTCGACCATCTGGGTCGCAGCGAGTAGATACGACCACTCCATCTACTCGACCAGTCAGATGTTACCGATGTCACGAATGGGGACATTACCGATCAGTGTCTTGCTTCGAGGTTACTTGTTTCGTTAGGTAGAGTCTCAGAGACTCTCTCTTCCCCATATCACATACAAAGGCCAGGTGGCCAGTTTCAATATTTCACTGATAGTCAGGCACTTGCCCGTACTGATTGGCGGTCACGAGATGATCGCGGATTGTCTACTTCTACAGCTTGACGAGTTTGACTTGATTTTAGGCATGGATTGGTTATCCGCTCATCATGCACTTGTTGATTGCTTTAGAAAGACAGTTGTCTTCAGGATTCCTGATCTACCCGAGTTCACTTTTGATGGTACTTTGCATGACTCCACCATGGAGTAGTTTTCAGTGTCGCGAGCCCAGCAACTTGTTGATCAGGGTTGTGATACATATCTTGCATTTATTCGGGAGGTATCTGATCAGGAGCCGATGATACAGGATATCCGAGTAGTATCTGAATATCCAGACGTATTTCCTGATGAGCTACCAGGGCTTCCTCCTGAGAGAGATCGAGTTCGAGATCACATTGATGCCTGATACATAGCCGATCTCTATGGCACCATATCGGATGGCACCAGCTGAGTTGAGGGAGCTGAAGGTGCAGTTACAGGAGTTACTTGATTTAGGATTCGTGAGGCCGAGCACTTCACCTTGGGGTGCTCCGGTTCTATTTGTCAAGAAGAAGGATGGATTCATGAGATTATGCATCGATTACAGGCAGCTGAACAAGAGAACGGTGAAGAACCGTTATCCTTTGCCACACATCGATGATTTGTTTGACCAGCTCCAAGGATCTTCGGTGTTCTTAAAGATCGATCTTCGCTCAGGCTACCATCAGCTGAGGATTTGAGAGTCTGATATTTCGAAGACCGCTTTCAGGACTCGCTATGGACATTACGAGTTTGTGGTGATGCCGTTTAGGCTCACCAATGCACCTGCGGCTTTCATGGATATGATGAACTGTATCTTTCGTCCATACTTGGACAAGTTAGTAGTGGTGTTCATCGATGATGTGCTCATCTATTCACAGAATGAATGGGATCATGCGAATGATCTACGGATTGTTTTGGACACCTTGCGGGAGCACAACCTATATGCAAAGTTGAGCAAGTGTGAGTTCTGGTTATCCCAGGTCTCATTTCTCAGGCATATCATTTCTGGAGCAGGCATTGCAGTTGATCCTGCGAAGATAGATGCAGTTATGTCTTGGGAGCAACCCAAGACTGTCACGGAGATTCGGAGCTTCCTTGGGCTAGCAGGTTATTACAGATGCTTTGTCAGCGGATTTTCATGCATTGTTCGCCCTCTGACACGACTGACGCAGAAGGGAATCCCAATTATTTGGGACAATTCATGTAAGCAGGCCTTCCAGACACTGAAGGAGAGGTTGACTACAACGCCTATTCTTGCTCTTCCTTCAGGCACTCAGGACTATGCAGTCTACACAAATGCATCTGGAGAAGGTCTGGGAGCAGTGTTGATGCAGAGAGGACAGGTGATTGCTTACGCATCACGGCAGTTGAGACCGCTCGAGCGGAACTACCCCACACATGACTTGGAGTTGGCGGCAGTTGTCTTCGCCTTGAAGATTTGGCGCCACTATCTATATGGGGTGAACTTCGAGATTTTCACGGATCACAAGAGCCTAAAGTACATCTTTGATCAGAAGGAGTTGAACATGGGGCAGCGCAGATGGCTTGAGCTGCTGAAGGATTATGATTGCACGATCTCTTACCATCCCGGTAAGGGAAACGTGATAGCTGATGCACTTAGCAGGAGAGCGCATGCTGATGGTACGACAAACTGGCTATATACATGGGATACGCTTGCTGCTTTGACCGATTGGCATCCTCAGGAGAGCGCATCCATTTCTACCGTCGTTCCTCCACGATACAGCAGTCTTTGGAATCGTATTGTAGAAGGCCAGAAGACTGATCCTTGGATCCGAGATAGATACATGCGCGCCATCAAGGATGAATTTGATGACTTTGTTGTGATGGAGTTTATTTTATGGAAGGCAGGACGGGTCGTTGTACCCAATGATGAGCAACTTCGCAGAGACATTCTCGATGAGGCACACAGTTCACGGTTATCTATCCATCCAGGCAGTACGAAGATGTACCGTGATCTGCGTCGACGTTTCTGGTGGGATGGAATGAAGCGCGATGTGGCGTTACATGTTAGCAGATGCATGACCTGTCAGATGGTCAAGGCTGAGCACAGGAGACCGCCAGGATTACTGCAGTCTCTCCCCATTCCCGAGTGGAAATGGGAGAGCATTTCTATGGATTTTGTCACAGGATTGCCGAAGACGCCAGGAGGTCATGATTCCATTTGGGTCGTTGTTGATAGGTTGACCAAGTCAGCCCATTTTATACCTGTCAACACGACTTACACTCCATCCAGGTTGGCCAAACTCTATATGCAGGGCATTATCAGGCTGCATGGTATACCACGAGAAGTGGTGTCTGACAGGGATTCGAGATTTACATCTCACAATTGGCATCAGTTCATGTCAGCACTACAGACAGAGCTGAAGATGAGTTCTGCTTATCATCCACAGACAGACGGGCAGAGTGAGCGCACCATTCAGACGCTTGAGGATCTACTTCGCGCATGCACTTTGGAGTGGAAAGGGTCCTGGAAGGACCATTTGCCTTTGGTGGAATTCACGTACAACAACAGTTATCACTGCAGTATTGGCATGGCACCATTCGAAGCCCTATACGGGCGGAGATGCCTCACACCTCTCAGTTGGCGTGAGGTAGGCGATCATGCTTTATATTCCGTAGATCTCTTGGAGGAGACTGCGAGAACTGTTGATCTTGTGAGGCGGAGACTTCTGACGGCACAGAACCGTCAGAAGAGTTATGCAGACCGTCGGAGGAGAGACTTAGAGTTTCAGGTCATCTAATTATTTTCTCCTCATCCACTCAAATTCAAGTATGATATATATGTGTTCAACTTAATCTCATGCTTATTATATTCCTATAAATTATAGGTTGGAGATTGGGTATTTCTCCGTGTATCTCCCATGAAGGGAGTGCAGAGATTCGGTGTTCGTGGCAAGTTGGCGCCGCGATATGTGGGACCTTTTGAGATTCTGGCTAGAGTGGGGAAAGTGGCATTCCGAGTAGCCCTTCCTCCACACCTTTCGGCTATTCATGATGTTTTCCACATATCCAATCTGAGGAAGTATGTCCACGACCCTCAACACATTATCAGTTACGAGAATCTTGATGTAGAGCCGGATCTGACCTATGAGGAGAAACCAGTCCAGATACTTGACCGCGCTGTGAAGAAGCTTCGCAGCAAAGAGATTTCATTGGTCAAGATTTTGTGGCACCGACACGGCGTCAAAGAAGCAACATGGGAGACTGAAGCCGACATGCAGGCACGATACCCGCAGCTTTTCTGATGTAAGCATCAAAACAAGCTTTTATAATTAGATACATGATTAATATATGGCTTGTTTTCTCTTTGAGGTTTTTATGAGTTCAAAACCCTTTGAGGTTTTTATGGACATATGAAATTCAAACAAGACACCGAATAGCCTTAACTCGAGTCTCGAGGACGAGACTCCCTTTGAGGTTTTTATATTTGTAACATCCATATTCTAAGAAACCCGAACTCGTCCGATTTTGGGTCTAATGAACCCAAAAACGTTGTCGGTCAATACTAAACAACCTAAAACGACCAATTAGTAGTGAATCAAAAGTCGTTCGGGTGAAATCGACCAAAAATCGGTCGTTTCGTAATGCGTGCCGTGAAAAAGCCGCGACGAAATTTCGGAAACCGCGAAACGAACCGAGACCGTCATTAGATCCGATTCGACGATACAAGACCAACGGAATTGACCGTTCGTCAATCGGAGGTCGTTTGATATTATTAAATCATAAAATTTAATCTTAAAAAAAACCGTATCCGAAAAATTCGGGTATTCAAAACCCGATCGGAAGTATATCAATATTATACTCATATTGATCGTCATTTTGAGACGATCAATTTGAGATATTGCGCGTCAAAATCCGACATTCGAGATGCGAATACGGACTTTTTAAAATATCTCAAATAAAGGAATTAGAAAAAAAATAAATTTATTTATTTTTCTGTTATAGCAGCAGAACTGTAGCAGAAAAGCCATTTGGCTTTCTCTCTTCAGACCACTTGGCTTTTATTGCTCCTTCACTTGGTATTTTTCTTTTTCCACTTGTCAATACCAAGCCTTCCCTCTCCCCTTATAAATATAAATGCCAAAACCCTTCTTAGTTTCCCCCAAATCCTTCCAATTCTCTATAGCCGTAAGGGCCTCCAGCACCACCCTTTCTTCTTGCTGCTTGCAACACTCCAGCAAGGATTTTGGGTTGCTGCTACTGCCATTTACAGCAGCCATTGCTGCTGTCCAGCAGTCTTGATGTGCTGCTCTGAGATCCAGCATCTGCAGCAACCAAAGAATTGAAGGAGCTTGGCATTTCTTGCATGGGAGACTGTTGGAGCTGCTGTCCCAGCAACTCTAGAAGCTGTTGTAGGCTTTGATCCAAGCTCAGAAATCCTCCATTTTGGAAGAAATCCAAGGTACAACCTCTAACCCTCTCCTCTTGCTGCCATGCATGCCTCTTCCATTTCTTGCATTTGTGGTGTTCTTTTAAATATAATTAGGCATAATCCTATTGCCTAAATTTTGGCAGCAATGCATGTGAAAATTTACATCAATAGATGCCTCCATGTACTTTTATGATCTCATCATTTCTCTTGTCAATTGATTTAACTTAATAGTTAATCTAACTAATGAAATATATATATGAACATATATATATATATATATATATATATTAGATATTTAAAATGGATTTAAACTGCCTATGCTAACCCACGGTAACACAATCTGGGGATATTCATAGACGTTGATAGTATAAAAAAAAAGAAGGGAAAGCATGCTTGTGGGTAGGGCAGTAGTGTCTGGTCTTGCACAATTCTGACAAGAAACCAAAATGAGAGATAAATAGAATATACCATGGAATATATGTTCTCCATATCTAATAATAAAATTATTATTGTTGAGTTTGAAATTCTGGGTGACACAAAGTTATAATTAGGTACAAACCCTAGTCCTTTCTTTTGCTACCATACATGTACAAGATAATCCTCAAGTGCTGTCCTCTATGAAACTTTCACACTTTTCTGTGAAATTAGGTTAGTTGTTCATCTTAGATGAAATAAGGATGAAATCAGACTGTAATACTAATGTTAGAGATGATTTCGGCTGAATGCATGTCAACAAATGTGGGGTTGATCGGATATGGCATTCTTTTTATTTTTTTTCTGATAGAAGTATACAGTATATTAGTCTAAAAAAAAATATTATATCCTATAATTTGGAAGAAAAATTGATGTAGCACCCCTGCATTCTCTTTCTCTCCCAAATATTTTTGGGGGAAATGGCCAGTACAGGTTTTACTTTTGATATATGGAGTACATAGTAGGGGACTCTACCGGGTTAACATTTTCATAGTGGAGATGTTTTGAAGCATATAGAGATAATTCTTGGATAGTATTTGACTGTGATTCAACTAGAGACATGCATGCAATCTACTATTAACCACAATATTTTCTTGTTCTTTCTAGAGGACATGTCATTTTGAATCAATATTTTTAGTGGCTAATCATTCTTAATTAATCTGAATAGGTAAACATAAAAGTTAAATGAAGCACAAAAGATTTAGTAGGTACCAAAATCTATTCTATATACTCACACATTCAGGTATAGAAGCACATTATCATTCAATTGAAATAGGAGATGTGTTTTGGATGGAATTTTGGACATAATAGTGATGCATCAATATCTTGAAAATGAGTATAAGCTCTATCTATAAGAGCCACTGAATTCCTTTAAGCTTTTGAATGATTATTTTAAGGATGAAAATTTTAGATCCCCAGGACATACTCACCACATTTTGGTTGGGCAATTAGATTAACTACATGATAAGGATAAAGATGATATTCAAAGTTGCTTTGATGAATATAGCTTAAGCAAGTTTTTGTAATTACGATTAGCTTGCAGCTACTATTCAAGTAACCTAAAGAAATTGACTGTAGTTTATTAAAATCACTTCCAAGAGATTTATCTAAAAATCATGCCATTAAGATTGAATTCTAGATGATTCATGTATTAATTCAAACTTTAACTTACAAGAAAATTTACTATGATGGTCAAAATCAAGAGAGGATTGGTCATGGAAATATTTGGATATGGGAGTAATTATATACATATACACACATATAATAAGGCAATAACTAGAATCTTAGAGACCAAGCATTAGATATGAATCACTATAAACAGATCACTATTGATTAAAAGACATGGATCTGTTTGGTCAACCACAGAAAGGATTAAGAGAGAGATGAATAGTCAAGCAAACTGAAATGTTGTGAATCAGAGATACTGGACAATGAATTGCGCCGGTCATGGTGACTCCTACACCTGACTGTGCGAGGGCGCGGTGACCCTCAACTGGGCGGAAGAATAGGAAGCCCAGTTAGGGCAGCGGCCGCTTAATGCGCGGGTCTAGGATCCCAGTCTTTTACACGGTTTTTACGCGAGCTCGCAGTGTTTTTACGCCTCGTTGGGATCCAGACTTTAGACCAGTTCCGCTGACCCTGTCTTTTAGGATACCCAGGCGGGGGATCCTGGTTTTTCAGTTTTTCGTACGAGCTCGTCCGCCCGTACTAGTCGGGCAGTTTTCTAGAGCGACTTTTCTAGGGAGTCTCTCTCACCCGTCTCAGTGGCGTAGTTGGGGAGTAGACCTATCCCTCTATTGGACCGCGCTTCCAATTAGAGGGCGAGACGGAAGAGCCATTTGCAGGCTTCTTCACCGCTTGAGTTACTTCGCCAAACAGACTTGGCGATTCTATATCTCGATCATCCATATCTACATCTACAACATCTGGAGCTATATCTGAAACATTGACGTTAAGATTTGGAGAAGTTATGATCAAAAGACCATTATCTCTACCCAAGAATTTAAAGAAATTCATAGATCTCCAAAATCTCAACTTTTCCATTTTTCACTCACCAAAATGATCTCTGAAGAAATAGATATATGCATTCACACTCATACACTCATGATTACGCAACTGCTATATAAATATGTTACATATGGGAAATGCCGGGTTCTGGGAAAATCATTAGAACGCATTACAAACAAACCCCTTTTTACTTATGCAAGTAGAAAAAAAAATGTGCTTGTTCTACCTTTCTACTTGCTCTCTTTTGTACATTAAAATACTTGTTATTTATTTTAAACTGCGGGTTTGTATGAATTACTTTGTCTCAGTTTTTGTTTAGATAATGATGTAAATGTTATCTCTTTTGTATCATACTTTGGGATGTATGTTGTAAATGGAAGATCATTGTACATGTTGAAAACGGATATGAATATTAATGAAAAGAATTTTGGTGCCATATTGTCCCTTTTACTTGTAGTCATGTGTTGAGAATGAATGTCATAATTATGCGAAAAATTTTCCCTGTATTTGTGCGACTTGTGTGATTAAATGTGAATGATATGTTGCGAAATGCGCGTAAACGGGTACCCGGATCCTGAGGGGTTCACAAGTTTGGTATCAGAGCAGTGGTACCCCGATACGCACATTCGCAGTATTTCAATTCAAATCGCATTAAGTTCTCGGATAGCGACAGTCTTCCGACTTGTCGTGAGTCTGAGGGGGGAAATTGACATTCAAATTAAATTACCACAGATGTCACTAATTTCATTAATTTTCATATTATATCCCAAGAAGAGAAAAATCATTTTCGGGTAGTGCTCGCCCATCTCTATCGACTACATTAGGAGGAGCACTTGCCGGACGTGGCACAGATTCCGCTCGACCATCTGGGTCGCAGCGAGTAGATACGACCACTCCATCTACTCGACCAGTCAGATGTTACCGATGTCACGAATGGGGACATTACCGATCAATGTCTTGCTTCGAGGTTACTTGTTTCGTTAGGTAGAGTCTCAGAGACTCTCTCTTCCCCATATCACATACAAAGGCCAGGTGGCCAGTTTCAATATTTCACTGATAGTCAGGCACTTGCCCGTACTGATTGGCGGTCACGAGATGATCGCGGATTGTCTACTTCTACAGCTTGACGAGTTTGACTTGATTTTAGGCATGGATTGGTTATCCGCTCATCATGCACTTGTTGATTGCTTTAGAAAGACAGTTGTCTTCAGGATTCCTGATCTACCCGAGTTCACTTTTGATGGTACTTTGCATGACTCCACCATGGAGTAGTTTTCAGTGTCGCGAGCCCAGCAACTTGTTGATCAGGGTTGTGATACATATCTTGCATTTATTCGGGAGGTATCTGATCAGGAGCCGATGATACAGGATATCCGAGTAGTATCTGAATATCCAGACGTATTTCCTGATGAGCTACCAGGGCTTCCTCCTGAGAGAGATCGAGTTCGAGATCACATTGATGCCTGATACATAGCCGATCTCTATGGCACCATATCGGATGGCACCAGCTGAGTTGAGGGAGCTGAAGGTGCAGTTACAGGAGTTACTTGATTTAGGATTCGTGAGGCCGAGCACTTCACCTTGGGGTGCTCCGGTTCTATTTGTCAAGAAGAAGGATGGATTCATGAGATTGTGCATCGATTACAGGCAGCTGAACAAGAGAACGGTGAAGAACCGTTATCCTTTGCCACACATCGATGATTTGTTTGACCAGCTCCAAGGATCTTCGGTGTTCTTAAAGATCGATCTTCGCTCAGGCTACCATCAGCTGAGGATTTGAGAGTCTGATATTTCGAAGACCGCTTTCAGGACTCGCTATGGACATTACGAGTTTGTGGTGATGCCGTTTAGGCTCACCAATGCACCTGCGGCTTTCATGGATATGATGAACTGTATCTTTCGTCCATACTTGGACAAGTTAGTAGTGGTGTTCATCGATGATGTGCTCATCTATTCACAGAATGAATGGGATCATGCGAATGATCTACGGATTGTTTTGGACACCTTGCGGGAGCACAACCTATATGCAAAGTTGAGCAAGTGTGAGTTCTGGTTATCCCAGGTCTCATTTCTCAGGCATATCATTTCTGGAGCAGGCATTGCAGTTGATCCTGCGAAGATAGATGCAGTTATGTCTTGGGAGCAACCCAAGACTGTCACGGAGATTCGGAGCTTCCTTGGGCTAGCAGGTTATTACAGATGCTTTGTCAGCGGATTTTCATGCATTGTTCGCCCTCTGACACGACTGACGCAGAAGGGAATCCCAATTATTTGGGACAATTCATGTAAGCAGGCCTTCCAGACACTGAAGGAGAGGTTGACTACAACGCCTATTCTTGCTCTTCCTTCAGGCACTCAGGACTATGCAGTCTACACAAATGCATCTGGAGAAGGTCTGGGAGCAGTGTTGATGCAGAGAGGACAGGTGATTGCTTACGCATCACGGCAGTTGAGACCGCTCGAGCGGAACTACCCCACACATGACTTGGAGTTGGCGGCAGTTGTCTTCGCCTTGAAGATTTGGCGCCACTATCTATATGGGGTGAACTTCGAGATTTTCACGGATCACAAGAGCCTAAAGTACATCTTTGATCAGAAGGAGTTGAACATGGGGCAGCGCAGATGGCTTGAGCTGCTGAAGGACTATGATTGCACGATCTCTTACCATCCCGGTAAGGGAAACGTGATAGCTGATGCACTTAGCAGGAGAGCGCATGCTGATGGTACGACAAACTGGCTATATACATGGGATACGCTTGCTGCTTTGACCGATTGGCATCCTCAGGAGAGCGCATCCATTTCTACCGTCGTTCCTCCACGATACAGCAGTCTTTGGAATCGTATTGTAGAAGGCCAGAAGACTGATCCTTGGATCCGAGATAGATACATGCGCGCCATCAAGGATGAATTTGATGACTTTGTTGTGATGGAGTTTATTTTATGGAAGGCAGGACGGGTCGTTGTACCCAATGATGAGCAACTTCGCAGAGACATTCTCGATGAGGCACACAGTTCACGGTTATCTATCCATCCAGGCAGTACGAAGATGTACCGTGATCTGCGTCGACGTTTCTGGTGGGATGGAATGAAGCGCGATGTGGCGTTACATGTTAGCAGATGCATGACCTGTCAGATGGTCAAGGCTGAGCACAGGAGACCGCCAGGATTACTGCAGTCTCTCCCCATTCCCGAGTGGAAATGGGAGAGCATTTCTATGGATTTTGTCACAGGATTGCCGAAGACGCCAGGAGGTCATGATTCCATTTGGGTCGTTGTTGATAGGTTGACCAAGTCAGCCCATTTTATACCTGTCAACACGACTTACACTCCATCCAGGTTGGCCAAACTCTATATGCAGGGCATTATCAGGCTGCATGGTATATCACGAGAAGTGGTGTCTGACAGGGATTCGAGATTTACATCTCACAATTGGCATCAGTTCATGTCAGCACTACAGACAGAGCTGAAGATGAGTTCTGCTTATCATCCACAGACAGACGGGCAGAGTGAGCGCACCATTCAGACGCTTGAGGATCTACTTCGCGCATGCACTTTGGAGTGGAAAGGGTCCTGGAAGGACCATTTGCCTTTGGTGGAATTCACGTACAACAACAGTTATCACTGCAGTATTGGCATGGCACCATTCGAAGCCCTATACGGGCGGAGATGCCTCACACCTCTCAGTTGGCGTGAGGTAGGCGATCATGCTTTATATTCCGTAGATCTCTTGGAGGAGACTGCGAGAACTGTTGATCTTGTGAGGCGGAGACTTCTGACGGCACAGAACCGTCAGAAGAGTTATGCAGACCGTCGGAGGAGAGACTTAGAGTTTCAGGTCATCTAATTATTTTCTCCTCATCCACTCAAATTCAAGTATGATATATATGTGTTCAACTTAATCTCATGCTTATTATATTCCTATAAATTATAGGTTGGAGATTGGGTATTTCTCCGTGTATCTCCCATGAAGGGAGTGCAGAGATTCGGTGTTCGTGGCAAGTTGGCGCCGCGATATGTGGGACCTTTTGAGATTCTGGCTAGAGTGGGGAAAGTGGCATTCCGAGTAGCCCTTCCTCCACACCTTTCGGCTATTCATGATGTTTTCCACATATCCAATCTGAGGAAGTATGTCCACGACCCTCAACACATTATCAGTTACGAGAATCTTGATAAGAGCCGGATCTGACCTATGAGGAGAAACCAGTCCAGATACTTGACCGCGCTGTGAAGAAGCTTCGCAGCAAAGAGATTTCATTGGTCAAGATTTTGTGGCACCGACACGGCGTCAAAGAAGCAACATGGGAGACTGAAGCCGACATGCAGGCACGATACCCGCTGCTTTTCTGATGTAAGCATCAAAACAAGCTTTTATAATTAGATACATGATTAATATATGGCTTGTTTTCTCTTTGAGGTTTTTATGAGTTCAAAACCCTTTGAGGTTTTTATGGACATATGAAATTCAAACAAGACACCGAATAGCCTTAACTCGAGTCTCGAGGACGAGACTCCCTTTGAGGTTTTTATATTTGTAACATCCATATTCTAAGAAACCCGAACTCGTCCGATTTTGGGTCTAATGAACCCAAAAACGTTGTCGGTCAATACTAAACAACCTAAAACGACCAATTAGTAGTGAATCAAAAGTCGTTCGGGTGAAATCGACCAAAAATCGGTCGTTTCGTAATGCGTGCCGTGAAAAAGCCGCGACGAAATTTCGGAAACCGCGAAACGAACCGAGACCGTCATTAGATCCGATTCGACGATACAAGACCAACGGAATTGACCGTTCGTCAATCGGAGGTCGTTTGATATTATTAAATCATAAAATTTAATCTTAAAAAAAACCGTATCCGAAAAATTCGGGTATTCAAAACCCGATCGGAAGTATATCAATATTATACTCATATTGATCGTCATTTTGAGACGATCAATTTGAGATATTGCGCGTCAAAATCCGACATTCGAGATGCGAATACGGACTTTTTAAAATATCTCAAATAAAGGAATTAGAAAAAAAATAAATTTATTTATTTTTCTGTTATAGCAGCAGAACTGTAGCAGAAAAGCCATTTGGCTTTCTCTCTTCAGACCACTTGGCTTTTATTGCTCCTTCACTTGGTATTTTTCTTTTTCCACTTGTCAATACCAAGCCTTCCCTCTCCCCTTATAAATATAAATGCCAAAACCCTTCTTAGTTTCCCCCAAATCCTTCCAATTCTCTATAGCCGTAAGGGCCTCCAGCACCACCCTTTCTTCTTGCTGCTTGCAACACTCCAGCAAGGATTTTGGGTTGCTGCTACTGCCATTTACAGCAGCCATTGCTGCTGTCCAGCAGTCTTGATGTGCTGCTCTGAGATCCAGCATCTGCAGCAACCAAAGAATTGAAGGAGCTTGGCATTTCTTGCATGGGAGACTGTTGGAGCTGCTGTCCCAGCAACTCTAGAAGCTGTTGTAGGCTTTGATCCAAGCTCAGAAATCCTCCATTTTGGAAGAAATCCAAGGTACAACCTCTAACCCTCTCCTCTTGCTGCCATGCATGCCTCTTCCATTTCTTGCATTTGTGGTGTTCTTTTAAATATAATTAGGCATAATCCTATTGCCTAAATTTTGGCAGCAATGCATGTGAAAATTTACATCAATAGATGCCTCCATGTACTTTTATGATCTCATCATTTCTCTTGTCAATTGATTTAACTTAATAGTTAATCTAACTAATGAAATATATATATGAACATATATATATATATATATTAGATATTTAAAATGGATTTAAACTGCCTATGCTAACCCACGGTAACACAATCTGGGGATATTCATAGACGTTGATAGTATAAAAAAAAAGAAGGGAAAGCATGCTTGTGGGTAGGGCAGTAGTGTCTGGTCTTGCACAATTCTGACAAGAAACCAAAATGAGAGATAAATAGAATATACCATGGAATATATGTTCTCCATATCTAATAATAAAATTATTATTGTTGAGTTTGAAATTCTGGGTGACACAAAGTTATAATTAGGTACAAACCCTAGTCCTTTCTTTTGCTACCATACATGTACAAGATAATCCTCAAGTGCTGTCCTCTATGAAACTTTCACACTTTTCTGTGAAATTAGGTTAGTTGTTCATCTTATATGAAATAAGGATGAAATCAGACTGTAATACTAATGTTAGAGATGATTTCGGCTGAATGCATGTCAACAAATGTGGGGTTGATCGGATATGGCATTCTTTTTATTTTTTTTCTGATAGAAGTATACAGTATATTAGTCTAAAAAAAAATATTATATCCTATAATTTGGAAGAAAAATTGATGTAGCACCCCTGCATTCTCTTTCTCTCCCAAATATTTTTGGGGGAAATGGCCAGTACAGGTTTTACTTTTGATATATGGAGTACATAGTAGGGGACTCTACCGGGTTAACATTTTCATAGTGGAGATGTTTTGAAGCATATAGAGATAATTCTTGGATAGTATTTGACTGTGATTCAACTAGAGACATGCATGCAATCTACTATTAACCACAATATTTTCTTGTTCTTTCTAGAGGACATGTCATTTTGAATCAATATTTTTAGTGGCTAATCATTCTTAATTAATCTGAATAGGTAAACATAAAAGTTAAATGAAGCACAAAAGATTTAGTAGGTACCAAAATCTATTCTATATACTCACACATTCAGGTATAGAAGCACATTATCATTCAATTGAAATAGGAGATGTGTTTTGGATGGAATTTTGGACATAATAGTGATGCATCAATATCTTGAAAATGAGTATAAGCTCTATCTATAAGAGCCACTGAATTCCTTTAAGCTTTTGAATGATTATTTTAAGGATGAAAATTTTAGATCCCCAGGACATACTCACCACATTTTGGTTGGGCAATTAGATTAACTACATGATAAGGATAAAGATGATATTCAAAGTTGCTTTGATGAATATAGCTTAAGCAAGTTTTTGTAATTACGATTAGCTTGCAGCTACTATTCAAGTAACCTAAAGAAATTGACTGTAGTTTATTAAAATCACTTCCAAGAGATTTATCTAAAAATCATGCCATTAAGATTGAATTCTAGATGATTCATGTATTAATTCAAACTTTAACTTACAAGAAAATTTACTATGATGGTCAAAATCAAGAGAGGATTGGTCATGGAAATATTTGGATATGGGAGTAATTATATACATATACACACATATAATAAGGCAATAACTAGAATCTTAGAGACCAAGCATTAGATATGAATCACTATAAACAGATCACTATTGATTAAAAGACATGGATCTGTTTGGTCAACCACAGAAAGGATTAAGAGAGAGATGAATAGTCAAGCAAACTGAAATGTTGTGAATCAGAGATACTGGACAATGAATTGCGCCGGTCATGGTGACTCCTACACCTGACTGTGCGAGGGCGCGGTGACCCTCAACTGGGCGGAAGAATAGGAAGCCCAGTTAGGGCAGCGGCCGCTTAATGCGCGGGTCTAGGATCCCAGTCTTTTACACGGTTTTTACGCGAGCTCGCAGTGTTTTTACGCCTCGTTGGGATCCAGACTTTAGACCAGTTCCGCTGACCCTGTCTTTTAGGATACCCAGGCGGGGGATCCTGGTTTTTCAGTTTTTCGTACGAGCTCGTCCGCCCGTACTAGTCGGGCAGTTTTCTAGAGCGACTTTTCTAGGGAGTCTCTCTCACCCGTCTCAGTGGCGTAGTTGGGGAGTAGACCTATCCCTCTATTGGACCGCGCTTCCAATTAGAGGGCGAGACGGAAGAGCCATTTGCAGGCTTCTTCACCGCTTGAGTTACTTCGCCAAACAGACTTGGCGATTCTATATCTCGATCATCCATATCTACATCTACAACATCTGGAGCTATATCTGAAACATTGAAGTTAAGATTTGGAGAAGTTATGATCAAAAGACCATTATCTCTACCCAAGAATTTAAATAAATTAATAGATCTCTAAAATCTCAACTTTTCCATTTTTCACTCACCAAAATGATCTCTGAAGAAATAGATATATGCATTCACACTCATACACTCATGATTACGCAACTGCTATATAAATATGTTACATATGGGAAATGCCGGGTTCTGGGAAAATCATTAGAACGCATTACAAACAAACCCCTTTTTACTTATGCAAGTAGAAAAAAAAATGTGCTTGTTCTACCTTTCTACTTGCTCTCTTTTGTACATTAAAATACTTGTTATTTATTTTAAACTGCGGGTTTGTATGAATTACTTTGTCTCAGTTTTTGTTTAGATAATGATGTAAATGTTATCTCTTTTGTATCATACTTTGGGATGTATGTTGTAAATGGAAGATCATTGTACATGTTGAAAACTGATATGAATATTAATGAAAAGAATTTTGGTGCCATATTGTCCCTTTTACTTGTGGTCATGTGTTGAGAATGAATGTCATAATTATGCGAAAAATTTTCCCTGTATTTGTGCGACTTGTGTGATTAAATGTGAATGATATGTTGCGAAATGCGCGTAAACGGGTACCCGGATCCTGAGGGGTTCACAACTCACCATATGTTGATTGACCATATTAGCAGTGTAGGCAATGTCCTGCATAGAAACTGTAAGGTAAATAAGTTTACCACCAAAATCCTCTATCGTATGGCATCCTCAAAATAGGTGTCATCAACAACCATGACATTAAGCGTCTACAGCTACAGGTATCGAGGATGGCTTGTAAACAAGAACAACAATCTCATCCAAGATATCGAGGCAATTCTTTCAATAGGATAGTAGAAGTTCTCTTGAGTGGTAGTGACCTCAATGCCTAGAGAAAATTGTGTAGGGGCCAACACTTTTATAACAGAAAAAATTTGAGGACGAACGCTTATGACATCATCTCCTGCAAGAACCATATCATCAACATAAATTATTAGCACAACCATGTCGTTTTTAAGCCTCCTGACAAATACGAAAGTAATAGAGGTGATCCTGTAAAAATCTAGAATAGCAACCTCTGTGTTGATCTTTTCAAATCAGACATGAAGACTCTGATATGGCCTTCCTAAATCAATGTACACACTACACATTCCCCTTGATGCATAACCAGGTTGATGATATAAACCTCCTATTCACGATCGCTATATAGGAAAGCATTCTTCACATCAAGCTAACATATAGGATAACTCTTATTGACTTCTAAATAGGGATGAAAACGAATGTGAATATATTTGTATCCAATCCGCTATTGTATTCGTTTTATACATATTTTGACATTCGTATTCGTATTCGTTTTAAATGGATGCGGATATGGATATCACTTTGACATTCGCTAATATTCGTATTTGTATTCGTATATTTGTTTTCGTACATAAGTATAGTGATAAATTTATTTATAACTATGCGTAACAACATTTTATGATTGCATCACCATTATTGATATAGTTGTTATGAAATTACTACATATGTTATATCTATTTTATGTGTAAACCATCCTAAATATGTATATTTTAGTTAATCTATTAAATATTTCTGTTATTATTCGTATTCGATTCGTATTCGTTTCACATTCGTATTCATTTTTAAGGATATGGTATTTTTTTACATCCGCCAATATTCGTATCAGCATTCGTATTCGTATTTTAAATGAATATGAATATGATTATACCTATATTCGTATCCGTATCCGACCGTTTTCATCCCTACTTCTAAAGAAAGAATGGTATGTATAAATCTCATTCTGATCACCAGAGAGAAGAGCTTGAAATGCTCAACTCCATATCTTTGCGTGAAGTCTTACCACAAGCCTTGACTTCAATAATTCAACCTTTCCATCAGGGTACGTTTAGTAGTGAATACCCATCGATAGGAAACACAAGTGACATCCGGAGGACATAACAAGAGATCCCATGTGCCACACGATAGAAAAGCATCCACCTCATTATCCATATCTTGCTTCCAGCTAGAATAATGCAATGCTACAGTACAATCTCTTATAACTGACATATTCATCAGAGCATTTGTAAATTGCTTGTCAGGGACAGATAAGCCCTTAATCATAGTATAATGAGACAGGAGGAAGAGTGCAGTATATTACCTCTCTTCAGAGGGAAATGGACAAGCCAAAGGTAGAAGAATGAAACCCAAAGTGGCCGTTAATGTGTAGGAACTATGTTAATTCCCACATTGAAGAGTGGTGAAACTTGATTATGTTAGCGGGGCTATATATAAAACCCTGGCCCTTGTACTCACTGAGAAACATAACCTAATAACTAAACCTATGTGGTTGGTCTCTAGTAGTTTCACTTCGGTCCTTTAGAGTATGGTTCCACGTAGATCCATGTTTTCTTATTATCTTAGATTCTCAATCTATATTCACATCGAGAGGTCCTTTCAAGATTTGTTTGTCGATTTTGAGATTTATTTTTTTATTTTTCTGAAAGGAAGAATTATTTAAGCTGTCAATTTTAGTTTTTCCTCGAAGTTCATGCTATGGACTTATTTGTTTTGTTCTTTAATCTATCTTAAAGAAGGTATAATGTCCAAATTGTGGAGAGATTGAGGATTGTCCAGAACCCTACTGGTTGTGCATGTCAAGGTCTTGATATTTGTGGGTTCTTGAAAGATCGTGCAAAGTTGTGTACACAATAAGCGGTATTAAGGAGTGATCATCTTTCATGTATGGCAATGAAGAGATTATGATGTGTTCATATTAAAAACTTGTATTATAGGAGATTGGCATCATGCGATAATGCTTTAGAGAAGATAGTGGCATGGCACTACATCGCCATCTCCTATCAGTGTTCCCTAACCCATAGCCTAACCCGGTTTTCAAATGTTACCGTCCAACCCTAGCACATCTTCATAGCCAATCTTAGTGGATCCATGGTTCCATATCTGGACGATAGGTTGCAAGATGCTCCAAGCGATGGTCTCCTAGATGCTCCAAGTGATCATCTCCAAAACACGTGATTGCAGATCACATAGTGTGACGAGGGCCACTGTTGTAAAAGTCGACCGACTAGGCCAATTAGTCGGCCCGACTAGTCGATTCGGTGGGGTAGCCGACTCGACTAGGCCTAGTCGGCCATTACTCAGTCAACTCGACTATTCGTGCCGACTACAAGCCGACTTTTACATAGAGAATTTTTAATTTTTTAGTTTCGATTTTTTTTAAAAGCAAACCTATTCTAATATACTTAATGTTATATTTAAAGACAATTACTTATTTTATTTCATTATGATAGTATAGAAAATGTACAAATCAATGTAAATATATAAGAATATGTGTATAAAAAATTTATATATTTAAAATAATTAAAAAATTCAAAACTGACTAATGACCGACTAAATCTGATTAGTCGCTCGACTGTCGATTAATCCTTAGTTAGTGACCCCACCGACCAAGTATAGACTACCGCTTTCTGCAACTTTGACGAGGGCAACGACGCAAGGAAGCTAACCGTAAGCATGTACGATACAACAACAACAAAGCCTTTTCCCACATTAAGTAGGGTCAATTAATGTTGAAAAGATCCGATTGTTTTGAGATGAAATCCTAATTATAAAGAACGCTATTTAGGAATTTGTCCCTTTTGAGTCGGCTTTCAGCTACCTAGCATGCATGCATCATACGATGTAAGAAGAAAAATAAAAGGTGGAGTACGCCACTGCAAACTTGGGTTGCTTGCAAGGAAATACGATGCTCGATGGAGGTAACACTTGAAGGTACAAGAGTTGTCAGTAGCTGCAACAACAATAGGTTAAGCGGCAACCACAAGGCACTGGATCACGAGATGAAGCGAGATGTAAGGTTGCAATAAGCAGTAGCAGCAACACCACGTGAGGGGTTCTTCTCCCAAGAGGAACCATGTTCTTAAGAAGAAGAAGGAACGTAATGCCCTCGTTGTTGCAGCTCCTACGAATGGGCTTCAGAACCATTCATTTTATACATATATATATATATATATTTATGAAGAGGTCTCATTCAACATGATTGAGAGACAGTGTTTATTTAAAAGAAAAATGACAGCAAAAGAGGATGAAGGAAGTCAGGGCAATGAATGTGGCAGAATTGGTGGGGATGAGGGCCACAACAATGTTGGAGTTGCAAGCATTTGAAGATCTCTGGTCTAGTGACAAAGAGGGCCCAGGTCATTTCAAGAGAGACTAGGGTTTCCTACCGTGCAAATTGAAGGGTGTGTTTGTAATCAGACGGTATCAGGATCGGTGTCCATGCATGATTATTAGTTCAATTATGCTCTTCAACAGGTAGCATTTGGTTATGGGGGTAAACTTAAGTCTTGAACTGATAGTGTTAAATTCATAGCGGTGTTGAGGAGTATGGCATAGGGCTCTAGTGCCCTTTCTTAGGTAAGGCTACGAGTTCTCTATTTCTTGTCAGGCCGAGGAGTTGAATCACGGAACTCCGATACGAGGGAAGTGTTGCTCGTCGCAGACCAGTCCCTTCAGCCTATGGTGGTGTTGTTAGACATGTAAGCCCATTACTAACCATTATGCAATAAAAGTTATTATGATTTATATCATTCCATTATTCCACTGGTACAGCTTCATGTCATTCATTCAAGCGGAAATATTTACATTTTGACCTATGTAATTGTTGAGATATTTGTTATTGTTGGAGTATATGCATCATGTGTAGATGGGTAATTGGATCCCTCCAGGGTCCAATTACCCCATCCAGTGATTTAGTCCCACATCGACTAGTTGTGGGACTTGGATAGTCAGTGGAGGCAATATAAGAAGCCCACACCCTTGTATCAGATGAGGAAAGTTAATGAAAACATCAGCCCTTTGAGACGTTCTCTCATGGTTTCATCCCATTCCTTAGAGAGTAAGGTTCCACATAAATTTCTGGTGTTCTTCATGCTTATTCTATTTCTATGATTTTGGAAATTATATCACTAACATTGTCACCCAATGATCGATTGAGAAATCTATTGATAAACCCTTGAAGGTGACAGCCAAATATGGAATACAACTTCAAATTATTCAAAATTTTCAGTGTGTAGGATGCATGAGTATTGGGTAATGCTAGAGGTTGATGCGATCGTAATAAATTATATACCACGATGCTTCCGTTATGAGGGAATGATAAAATCAGATAAATTTTAGTAACTGTGATTTGAGTCCAAATGAAGGAGAATCAATTAGATTAAGTATCGAGTTCATAGAATCAAGTTATAAATTCTAAGAGTTGGGAATATGAAATTATTCAGAATCAATCGAAGAATTGGTTGGATATTTGACTTGATCAGATTACTCAAATTGTTTTAAACCATGGTATTAGATTTAATCTAGATATCAAGTCATATACGTAACCTATAAAATCTCCATGAAACTATCTCCAAGTATTCGTAAATGAAGCACAAATTTCCTAATTGGATCTGGACTAGTAATTCCGAGAAAGTGAGAATGTTAATGTGTTAATTTGATTCACACATACAGACGTAAATAATGTGAATATAATTCATATTTATTCATATAAATGTTAATATGATTCACAATTAATCTAGATAATAATGTAAATATGAAACGGCGTGGACAGGAGGTGGCGCACTACCTGAGGTGATGGCCAATAGTGTCGAAGGATGAGGTTAGGGTTTTAAGGGTACCGGGGCTCTCGTCTAGGACCACATCTATGATACCATGTTGAGGGAAATTAAGAGAAGTTTATTCCATAGACATAGGGCTCCTTTATAAAGAGAAACCCTAGAGGGGAAATATTCAATGAGAAATTATATAAAAAGGAAATAAAAATAAGAAATACATGAATATTATTTTCTAAACTGTTAGAGAATGCATGCAGATGGGTAATTGGATCGCTCCAGGATCTAATTACAACTGCTCATGTTAACTCCCATATTGTGTATTGACGGGACATTGGTATGTATGTAGGGTTATATAAAGATCTCAACATCCTCTGTACTCATTGAGAAAATGCAATAAAAGGATAGGCCCGTTGTGGCATTCTCTAGTGGTTTCGTCCCACTTCTTAGATAGTAGGGTTCTACGTAAAATTCTGAATGTCCTTATTTTTATTGTTCTTAATTTGATCATCGCTTCCTTGCCAATTAGAGACCCTACTTTTATGAATGGAGATCCGGTTATTGAGATCTCTGAGGATGAAACAAACATTTATAGAATCCTTTTCAGATGAGCTTAATTGCTAAATTCAAATAATCAAGGGCTTATTTCATAGGATTCACAAACTTTCTAATTGAGAAAGTTGATTTCTAGTATCAAATCTCTGTATATGCACTGGATGCAAGGCACATCCTAATTAGATTTGAAAATGAACAGGACTTTGAGCAAACTTATGTTATGGGTGATTTTAAATATGCTAATGATTGAGTCACAATTATTCGATGGTCACCTTACATTCGATCCGATCTAAGAACAACCTACTTCCTAGTTTGGGTTCATCTACCAGGACCGAATGTCCATTTACAAAACTCAGGGGTCACTACATCTATAGCACAAGTTATTGGAAGGTACATTAGTGTGGATAGAGGTGTTGAAATTTTCCAGGCCCAGTTGTGTGAGGGTATATGTTAAAATAGATCTAATACAGACAAGACTGGAACTATTTTATGACAAGGAATGTAGGTCAATTGTTTAAGCAAAAGCTGATGTGTGAAATGATTCCTAGATTTTGCCATGGATGTGCAATTGGACACTATGGATGATTGCGGGAAAGGAAAGAATGAACAAAATGGAAAAAGAAGGAATTCCTGCCAAAGTTTGGGCCTCCATTATTATTAATGGGGATGGTATTGAAGATCAAGAGCGAAGAAAAGGCAAGGGAATTATTGATAACGAGGTCAAGGCACGTCAGCAGCAGCTCTATTTACTGTCAGTTGACAGTAAGCAACAGCAAGTTGGCCATGATTTGTACAAAAGCACTTGGAGCCTTTGCAGCCACAGAAAGTTGGGAAGATTGATAAACCTGCAGATTCTGTTAGAAGGGATGGTGTCCATTTGAATGATGATTTGAGGCCTATTCTGGAAGGCACTAATAATTAATTTCATCAGCAAAAGCATAGTGGGGAAGACATACAGCGGCTTCAGCAATAACTGATGGCTGCCAAGACTCTTTAACGAAATCAAAGCTCTACTCGAAGTTTCTTGGATGATTACATGCAGCAACAGCAATTTCATTCTACTGTTGATGCTACTCGTTCACAGCAGAAGCAGCAGCAAATTGGGAATCCTTTGTCTTAACAGAGGTCTGACATTGGTACTTCTTTGAATCAACAGAAGCAGCCACCTGTGGTTACTGTCATAAAACATACACAGCAGGAGGAGCCTCCCTCATCTGATGAACATCTAGCACAACAGCCAGGGGTGGCTACTGCTACTATACAGCTAAAGCAAGTGGAGATCTTCCCACTCTTTCACAGCAGCAGCATTCAGTGGCTGTTATGACAGCAGCAGAAGTTTTCATTGACCAATTTGAATCAGCAGTTACAGCAATAGGATTCATCTACTGTAAAGCAGTCTGGAGGAGTGGATGGGCATAAGCAGCAGTTACCACTCATGGACATTCCTTTGCAGCAAGAACAAGGACCGCATTTAAAAAAGAATAAGAAAGACAACAAAAAGAGGAAACTGTATGCAGGACAACCTCCTCTTTGAAGACCTTAAATTTGTTAATGGAATGCTATGAACCAGGCAAGGAATGGGAGGTTGGAATAAAGAAACTGGCTAAGAGCAAGAAACTTCTTTGCAACCTGGGCTCTCATCATCCAGGGATGGTTACACTATGCAGTACAGAGAACAGACCTTTTGAAAGGTGCACCATGAGCCTGAATTTTCCAGCAATCCGAGATGTTTACTATGAAGATCTTGATAAGGTGAAATCAAAGAAGATTCAACAATGGGCAGGAGGTTTCACATCTCCCAAGAAGAATGAGGAACAGAAGGATGAGTTTGGTACATGATAAATAATGCATCATTTTCCGATGTTGAGGTAATGAAAGTTTGCCAAAGACAAATGAAACATTCATTGGCGAAGAAATTTGAAAAAGCAAAGATCCCCGATCTAGTTGCAAGGGATGATTGGCACGTGTGGGTGAGAAGTTATGTACGATCTATAGATGACAAAGACAAGCAAGCCATTTTAAGCAATGGCTGGACCAAGGAAGAAAAGGCCGACTTCAAGAAAATGCATGGAAGAAGAGATCCAGACTATGCACAAAGAATTGGATATCAAGGCATACTTTGAAGCAAGCAAAGAAAGAGATGGAATGAGGACTAGCTCAAACACCTCTCAATACAAGAATTAGTTCATTTTTATGGGGCCAGAGAGTAGGGGAACACATTGATTTTATGGTATTGCCCCTTTCATTGCATGAAATATCCTTTTCATCTTTCAAGGCCATGTTGGAAACACTTTACATATAGTCATCATTTTTCAAGGCTATTTAGGCCATAGTCATATAGTTAGTCTCTTTTTTAAGCCATATTGGCCCCATAGTCAAGATGCAAGGTTATAAGCCCCACAATATACATTGTTAGAGTATATAATAGAAGGGGTAATTATCTCTCCAATATCCAATTAACCCCACTCATGTTTAGTCCCACATCATCTATATATGGGATTCCAGTTTGTCTGTGGGACTATATAACAAGCCCCACACACCCTGTATTCATTGAGAGATTTCAAGATTTATTGAGAAAATATCGGACCCCTAGAGGCCTTCTCCTGTGGTTTCATCCCGCTCCTCAGAGAGTAGGGTTCCATGAAAAAATCTCGAGTGTTCTAGTTTCATATTTTTATTTTGGGATATTTACACACATAACCCTGAGTAATTTTGTAATTACAATCATAACCCTGCATAATCATGAATTACACCCAGGACCATGAATAAATGCTCAGTTTTACACCCATAACCTTCCGTTTGTTAAGTTCATTAACTCAACCATATGAATGAGTTAATCTAACCAATCCACGATCTAACGGTTAGGGTTAACCAACAACAACAAAGCCTTTTCCCACAATTAAGCAGGGTCGGCTACATGGATTCTTCGCTTCCATTCAGATCTATCTTGGGTCAATCCCGGGCTTATATCCAAAAAACTAAGATCCCTTCGTATAGTCTCTTTCCAACACTTCTTGGGTCGTCATCGCCCTCGCTTAGCCGGCTCAACATCCCAACACTCGCATCTCCTAACCGGTGCATTTGTTGATCTTCTTTGCAAATGACCAAACCATCTTAAGCGGTTTTCTCGCATCGTATAGTCTCTAACGGTTAGGGTTAACCAAAAAAAGAAAAATATCTTACCCATCTCCCATCCTCCACCAGCCACAGCTGCCCCCCTCCCCCACACCGACCACATCCTCCTCCCCTTCCTCCACCAGCAACCCCCCAACCCACCGTCGACTCGCCCCCCGCCACCACCACCACGGTCATCACATGTTGCATGGAATCCCCCCTTCTCGCCGTCCCTTTTCTACCCCTTTCCCTTTTCTCCGGGACGCCAAACATGAAAGCCCCTCCTGAATCCCCACCAATCCCCTCCCCCCTCCCCCGCAGATCCCCGTCGGAAAACCCTAATATGGCGTGCCCCCAACTGTTTCACCATTTCCAGAAGTGATGGGGTTCATCAAAGCCATCGACGCCCTCACCCTCTCGCTGCATGCAATCCCCAACCTCCTATCGTCTGCCATTAGGGTCTCGCCCGTCTTAGGGCTCGAGGATGGAGGCAGGGGAGAGAGATCCCCTCTATCCTTCTCTAGGATGAGATCGTGCTTGAATTGCTTGCACCGGTCTTCCATCTATGTCGACGCATCCACAGCTCTGATGGTTGATTCCGACCAGTAGATTTTGTGCTCGAATGACAAGACCTTCCTCGAAAGGGCGATATCCATGTCAGTATTTGTGGATTTGGATATCTCCTCCTCGCAGCTGGAGATAGACGTGGAGATAGTGGGAGGAGGCAAGTCTCGTACGAGCGTCGAGCCCCCTATTGTTTCGTAGTAGCCCCTGTAGCAACAGTGTCCGGCCTGGCCACGGGTGCATCCTGCGACTGCGGAGCTTCCCGATGCTGAGAGCCACGCAGAGTCCGAGGTGGTGGTCGAAGGGGGGGAGAAGGTGGATGCTGGAGGGGGCACTGGACTCACTTGTAAATAATAGAATTTAAAGGGTAGAAAATGTAAAATATTTGATGGATATCGTCATAGTTAACGGGAAATTGGACAGAAGTTAACACAAGGGTTATAGGTGTAAGAGTTTAGCACTATTGAGGGTCATGGGTGTAATTCACGATTACGCAGGGTTATGATTGTAATTATGAAATTACTTAGGGTTATGAGTAATGTCCTTTTTATTTTCTTGTTTGATTATACAACAACAAAAACAAAGCCTTTTCCCACAATTATGCTTCCGCATTTTTTCTTGTTCGATTATGCTTCCGCATTTTTATTTCAACATGGTATCAGAGCAGTTTCATTCTAATTTTTTGTTCTTAAAGACTTATTTTGTTCATGATCCATTCAAGTTTAAGAGTTTTAGGGTTTCTTCATGTTGGAGTATTTATTTATATGCGTTACTTGAGTACACATCCATGAGTTTAGTCCCACATATACCAGTTGTGGGATGTGGAGACTCAGTGAATGCTATGTAAGAAGCCCCCCACCCCCTGTATTCAGATGAGAAAAGCAATAGATGCATCAGCCTTTTGTAGCGTTCTCCCGTAGTTTCATCCCGCTCCTTAGGGAGTAGGATTCCACGTAAAAAATCTTAGTTTCCATGTTTATCTTTCTGTTCTTCATGCTATGTTTATCGTTTCGCTTCCACATTCCTATTTTCTAACATGGTATCATAGCGGGTTCGATTCTCGAGGATTTCATGTTCTTTGCTCTATTCGAGATTCAATTATTGTTCGTTCTTGAAGATCATGTTATTTGTTCAAGTTCAAGATCAGGTTCTAGGGTTTCTTTTGAAATCCTAATTCATGTTCCAGGGTCTTCTTAAAATCGTGATTCAGAGCAGTTAAAATTCAAGCTTTTTAATTCGATTTTGACTATTATCATGACATTCTAGAAGTTTGTGCCGATGGATCTTCTCCAAAAAGTATACATCGGCTAGGGTTTCTATCTTGAAACCCTAAATTCTATGCACATCAGGTGACCATCAGGTTCCAACAACTTCGATCCACGCTCCAGGCGGCATCGGTGGCATCCCTGCATATCCATCTCGATTCATGCGTGCGGATCCACAAAGGCGGGTGCTAATCCTAGTGCAAATTCTAGCAGCAGGCGCAGCATTTTCAATGGGTGCAGGAGCCTGATTGAGGCGGCACCCTAATCTGCAAGCTAAGAAGATTCACCCACCTTATTCGCAACGAAGATTCCAGGTGAAGGTGGCAACACCCTCGAAATCTCCAGGCGGCTAGCTGGCATCAGGCACTCCTCCATCTCCTCTCCAAGCCGTGATTTCATAAACAAAAAAAGTTAAGAGGAGGCGGCACAAGGAGGCACCAGACCTCCTCTCTTTGTCTTCCAAGCGGTCTTAGCGCCACCCTACTGTCAACGAGGAGCCCCATCGTGCATCTCCTGTCGGATTCCAACTCCTCAGGCCGGCGTTCCCCTCCCTTTGAGCAACGTCGCCACCTCTCCGGTGAGTCCAGACAGCAAGCCTTAAGGCTACAGTCGAGCCCAGGCGGCAAGCACATGCGGTACGAGCCTCTA
The DNA here is from genome assembly GCA_037367405.1 of Ottelia alismoides. Classification (NCBI taxonomy): domain Eukaryota; kingdom Viridiplantae; phylum Streptophyta; class Magnoliopsida; order Alismatales; family Hydrocharitaceae; genus Ottelia; species Ottelia alismoides. The sequence goes on from JAZKJV010000825.1 coordinate 685,087, forward strand.
CGCAATGCTCCAGGCTCCTCTCAGGTGCGTGCACCCTCCAAGCTATGGGCGGCAACTCCCCACGTGAGCCCTATCCTCACGTGCACCTTCCCACAGACCAGACGATGCGGCACTCCTGGCGGCAGCAGCGATCTCCAACCCCAGGCATTTCCCTGATCGATCGAGCGATGGGGTTCCCCACCGAGCACCAGTTCCTCCTCGTGCGGCGCATCTCCTGGAGGCGACCCCCAATATCCCTCACGACCTCCTGATTGACGGTGAAGCATGATACGAAGAGTTCCTAATCGGGGGACTCGAAGTAGGGTTAGCCCCAAAGGGGCGGTTGTTATTTAAAAAAAAACCAATGGGTTGTTGTTTTGTGAAAAAAAAGGATGACCAAGTGGCCGTGATTTTAAAAAAAAGGAGGGCCCACCTTAGGCTGCAACGTTAAAAAGAAAGGATAACTGCATTTGGTTGGGCCCCTGTTTGGGCCGAGTTTATTCTGGCTCAAGTGGGCCAAGAATGTTCAAAAAAAAGAGAGAGAAATTGCAAGAAAGGCCGAAAAAAGAGAGTAATCGGCTTATTGATTCATGTTTTCTCCCCATTTATCTTGTTTTCTCCCAATTTTAACGATGTCATTGTGTTCCGACAAGTATGGGAGAAAGGGGGAGTATTGTGTAGAGTTACAGGTCGATTTAGATGTCAGATTCCAGACCAACCAAATTTCAAGACTCTACAATTCAGATATCCAGACTCGACGTTCAGATTCTGAGTCTTCAGTGTCAGACTCGCACATGTTTGCGGTCTTTTCGATGTGCACATGTTGTCCATCATTTTTTGTGGTCCCCATGATTCTTGTTTTGTCGGCCAGGGTTTTCATGTGATCCATAGGGACTCCAGAGTAAAGACCCCATACCTTATGCCATGTGGGCTAGGGTTTTCATGTCGTTTCATAGGGACTCCAGAACAGAATACCATTCTCTGAGCCAGAAGGGAGAGACCCACTTCTCCGACGAGGAGACTTTCAGACTCCATTCTCCAATGTTCGTGAACTCCAGTACGAGATCCACTTCGAGGTCCCTATGAGAGACACCCATCTTCAGAGATCTGTGTATGGATAATTGTCAATGTTCTTCGGCCCTTTCAAAGATGGAGTAGTTGTCCACATGTTGTGGTAGGCCAGAGTTCTCCAGGTGGAGACTCGTTTTCAGTTGGTGACTCTGACAGGCACAGTACAGAGCACACCCAGTTGGACTCCCACTCCAGCCCGTTTGTCCTCATTTACACGACATGAGAAGTAACGTCCTCGACAACAGCCGACAGTTGTGTGTGTTGAGTTGATATTGTCTGCAGTGTCATGTAGCGTGAGTTGGGATTTCTTTCTGTTTGTCCAAGCTGGGCATTGTATGCTCCAGCTTGAGAGGGAGTGTTGGAGTATTTGTTTATATGAGTCACTTGAGTAGATGGGTAAATGGATCCATTCAGGATCCATTTACCACATCCATGAGTTTAGTCACACATCTACCAGTTGTGGGATGCGGAGACTCAGTGGGTGCTATATATGAAGCCCCCCACCCCCTATATTCAGATGGGAAAACTAATAGATGCATCAGCCCTTTGTGGCGTTCTCCCGTGGTTTCATCTCGCTCTTTAGGGAGTAGGGTTCCACGTAAAAAATCTTGGTGTTCACGTTTATCTTTCTATTCTTCATGCTATGTTTATCATTTCGCTTCTGCATTCCTATTTTCTAAAACTGCTGCTAATTTGCGTACGTCTCAAGGCATCGCCAACACCGCCGCCTTCCAAGATCCATGCCACTATCAATCTGTAGACCTTCCAAGTTACATGTCGCCACCAACATGACAACAACGATTCCCATGATGCAAATACATCTTCTCTGACATGTAGTGGCACAACCTGGTGGCTATCATCTCAAGCTAGTGGAATCCTAGTCGACTCCTCGCAGCGTCATCTAGGTTGTTGCACTCGGCTGGAACCCTACTTTGATTGAGATCAAAGATCTCTTGCATGTGCAGGCAACATAAGAAAGAGAAAGAAAATGGAGATCTGGAACCCTCTCCCAGGTGGCATCTGCATTGAAGCAGCCCTGGGAAACAACGATCCTTCGCAACTTACTGGTGCCTACACCTCAAGCACCGATCCTTGCTCTAGTAGGATCCGTTCTCCATGGCAAAAGCACCCCCCTCACGACCTGATCATCGCATACCATCCTCGTGCAAGGACTTCTCCCAACAGTGACGACTCCGAGCAGGTCTCCTCTCATCTCTCTCTGATTTCTCTTTTGTTGCGTCATAAGGGAGAGTGTTGGAGTATGTAATAGAGGAGTAATTTGATCTCTCTAAGCTCCAATTAACCCCACTCATATTTAGTCTCACATCATCTATAAGTAGGAATCTGGTCTATTTGCGTGGCTATATAAGAAGCCCCACACCCATTGTATTCATTGAGAGATCTCAATAAAAGATCTGGCCCTTAGAGGCCTTCTCCCCGAGTTTCATCTCGCTACTCACGGTGTTGGGTCCCACGTAAAAATCTTGAGCGTTCTTGTTTCATATTTTATTTTCTTGTTTGAATCTGCTTCTATATTTTTATTTCAATATATACTTCATATGTAAATCTTCTGAATGAAATGAAAGCGGTTACCTGAGACACAAAATCAGGTTTATGAGTAAAAAAAAGCTGCCTCAACTTTTGGAGATAAATATGCATCTACCATGTCATTGAGTTTTATGAGGATGGACCACCATTGAGCCCGTTGTTGTTTCCCATCATTGAGGAAAGGAAGCTCAACCAACACAAAGGATCACATGCAACAGAACCATGCCAAGAGCGCCATCGAGCTCAGCCACAATCTCCAAGCAGTCACCCAAAGGAGAGCCATACCGACTATCAAAACTTCACCCACCAAGGTCAAAGCTGCTTTGATCGATATGAAGTCACCGTACATCAAGTGTAAAACATCTATCTATACCAGCCATTAGGGGTCCAACCCAAGGATGCCATCACCATCAATCGACAAAGGACCACCAGGCTATTGAACATCCACACAACCCGCGAAAAAAGATGGGAAAAGATGATGCCAAGATCGTTGGACAATATACGAGTTTCAATGATGACATGGAGCATTGCATCTAAAACACACCAATTCGCCTTTCAAAGTGTATAACATGTGATCATTCAACTTGCAATGGAAACACTAGAGTAAATGTGAGAATGATGCAGATGACATGGGACGTCGCCAACTACTCTGAGGTTGTAGTCAAAAGTTATAGGCTACCTTAGCTTGCAAGCGCCCCCTTCACCAGCTAGCATCGAGTTGCCATCGATGAAGTATCAACGTCATTGACGCCCTCCTTAAGGACATCTTTTCTTTTATCTTCCCCCGTCCTCCCATTTCCTCTCCTACTGCTTACGTCAATGCTCCCTCTTCTGATCTCCATCGCAGGCTCGCTCCTGATTCCTCACATGACCTCTACCACCTTCGCACACCCAAGTGTTTCCTCTCTCTATCTCTAGGGCCCTCCCTCGATCTCCCTCTAACCCATCACTTGTTACTCTCTTCTATTCAAAGATGGATAATGTCTCCTCATCCATGATTATCACAACCTATTCCTTTGCCTCGAGCATGGAAACAACATCTACCCCACATCCACCAAAGAAAGACAGTTCACAATTCTTTATATTAGTAGGTATAAGAGGATGTAGGGAAGCATCAAGTTGTTGAAGACAAGCGGAACAACATACGAAGAAGGAACCACATCAGCAAAGAGAAACTAATCTTTTGTTATAAGATATCACAGATTCGAGTCGAAAAGACCGGTAAATGTCACTCAGTACACTTCGTGACCTATGTTGCACAGCATGTAGACTGGAAGATACTGGAAGATATCTAACTCCTTATATAACCCTATCATATGAGTGTAATACTGAATAAAAGTAGAGTCCCCTATGGCTTGGGATATTGTCCAGATCCTCATATAGATGTCAGCATGTCATTATTTGGTTGTCTACTAAGAGAATGTCTAAAGAAGTTCTTCCATATATCCTCAGCATCTTCTTGTAGAGGAGATTTGTTGCAATCAATTGCTTAACATTATTGGACAGCCAGCTTATAACCGTCTGCGTACTAAGTATCATAA